>CM019226.1:17361468-17523583 GCA_009741485.1 Malurus cyaneus samueli | reverse complement strand
GAGTGTGCCGCTGTCCGAGACTGCTCCGATTCACCCCCTCGATCCGTGACCCGCTCCCCGCCCCATCCTTACCATCCCCGCTCCATCCCTGCCCCCATTACCGAGTCATCCCATCCTGCCCGCATACCGCACCGATTCTCCGCTCCCACCCTCGATCCGTGACCCGCTCCCCGCTCCCATCCCCGTCCCTAATCCCGATCCTAATTCCCCCCCTATCCCTATCCCGATCTCCCGCTCCCACCCTCGATCTCCGGCGCTCCCCCTCCCATCCTATCCCCATCCCGCTCCCCATCCCAATCCCGCCTGCCCCTCCATCCTATCCCTTCCACGCTCCCTGATCCATACCACTTCCCGCTCCCATCCCATCCCACTACCCCGCTCCATCCTATCCCGATCCCCAGCCCCAGTCCCGCTTCCCATCCCATCCTATCCCCGCCCCATTCCCGCCTCCATCCTATCCCGATCCCCGCTCCACCCTGTCGTCCTCCCAATCCCCAACTCCCCGATCCCATCCGTCCCCGCTCCCATCCATCTACGCGATCCCCACCATCCCTATCCTCGGTCCCATCCCGCTTGCCCATCCCATCCCATCCCCGCTCCCATCCCCGCCCCATTCCGCTCCCACCCCGCCCCATTCCCCGTTCCCGTCCTATCCGCACCCATCCCATCCCCGATTCCCGTTCCATTCCTATCCCACCATCACGGTCCGCCGGCCCTCCCGTTCGCCTCACCAGCCCTGCCCCGTGCCCCTCAGGGCACATGCCCCCCCCCCTTCCCAGGCACCACCTCCCCTAATTACCCCCGGCGGGCGTTTCATCGCCGCTGCCGGCATAAATGGGCCACCCTGGCAGGCCACAGCGGGACACGCGCGGGAACAGGCACGGCTCGGTTGGCACAGCATGAGGGCATCGCGGACCCTGGCGCTGCTGGGCTGGCACTCTGTGCCTGACAAGTGAGTGACTCCTTGCAGCTCCTCCCGGACGAGTTCTCCGGGGGTGTCGGTTCGCTCTGGCGGGTGGGAAGAGAAATGCGATTTTTTAATGCTGTATTATCAAACACCGGACACAGCTGGGGCTGGGATGGAGCGAGCTGCGCCTTGCTGGGTGCGACTCAGAGACTGGGTTCTGTGCTGGAAAGAACGTAAAGCCTCAGAAGCACGAATTTAATTTATTAAATTTCTGTCTGAAAGGAGCTGGGAGCTGGTGAGGCCTTTCCCGTCCCCTGACCAAGAGGATGCTCAGGCCACGAAACACCTGTAAATCACCCCTTTTAAAATCTGATTTTCCAGATTGCAGAGAGAATTTGAGGGAATCCCTTCTGAAAAACGGAGCAATTTTTACGCGCCTTTACTTGGACATTAGATTTTCACTAAAATTTACAGTAAAAATGTGTTTTTTAGAGAAAAAATAGAGTGGATCTAAAATAATTCGAACAGTCCACATCTCTGGCAAGTAGCTTCAGAATTTAACAGCATTAAGAACATTCAAGAAGCAAATATGAAAATGTAAAATGCAAAATGATGAAACAAAAGAACTTTGAGTAGCTCTGAAAAGGTCGCTTTGAAAATTGTCTCAACCAACTTCTCCAACCCCTCATGCAGTTTAATGAATGTATGGATGGAAATTACTCATTCTTTCAGCGGCATTCATCATTAAACTACAGAAAAAAAAAAAATAAATAGAAGTTCCATTGGAATTCCAGGAAATTCTTCCTGATTTGGTTTATCTTGTCTGCTTGAAAACTTCATGAATCAAACACTTTCCGAGCCACGCTTTCTGCAATTCATTCCGTGCAGAGTGGCTCCTGAAAGGTTACAGACGAAAAAAAGAACATCGATGACTATATGCTGGGGGGAAGGGGAATAAATCAAATCAGTTCCAGGATAATGAAAACTCAGTTAACTCTGGTGAAACAGATGGAAACTTCACCTGAATCTTATTTCTGCTCATTTTCTTTATACTGAGCAACTGGATTTGATGTATAAGATGTGAACAGTGTTATGAAAGGAGATTTTTCTGGAAAGTTTATACCTTTAAGATTCAAAAAAGCTAAATTATTCTGAAAGAATAAGCGCTGGAGCTCTGCTCCACGAGCATTAGTTAGAAAGTTTACCTTTGAAATCAAAAAATTCATATTTAATGCCAACACGAGTGCTAGAGTTCTGCTCCAGAGCACAGTTAAAAGTTTAACTTTGAAAATCAAAAAAAATTCATATTTAATGCAAAACCATTCCTGCAAGGAATCTCTCCCTGGGAGTTTTACCCTCGAAGGCTACGGATGGATAAATGGATAGCAGAAGGACAAACACATTCCTAAAGAAAGCCCATGTGTGTCAGCAGCGTTGGGAGCCCCGCCAAGCGTGATTACTTTGGGAGGTGTAATAGTTGCTTAAATGAGCTCCTTGAACCCACTGAGAACGGGGCCTCCTCCTGCAACAACAGGTAAAAATAGGAACAAATCAGCTCAAAACCCGGATTGGAACATAAGGAAAACATTCTAAGCAGGACAATGACAAAATGTATACAGCGTGTTACTCAGAAGGTTAAATCGTTTATACTCAGGGAATTATCCACTATGGACAGAAAGGCCACATGGAAAAGCACGTGTGGTTTGCACACAGCCAACGCGCTCGGATAAATTCAGCAATTCAACACCAGGTATCCGGACATGGGATGATATATGACCTGGGCTCCTGGTTTTGCGGTGAGAAATGGCACAATTCATTTTCCCTCCAGCCAAGGCTGCTCCAGCAGGTGACAGGAGGCTCTGAGGTGAAACTACAAAATCGCGCCTGTTTGACAGGAATGGCACTTGGGCACCTCATCAAACACTGGGGAGCTCTGCAATGTTGACATTTATAAGGAGGTAAAATCAGTGTTGAGATGAACATCCCTGGCTGCACTGCGTGTTCCTTAACGTGTTTTCAATTTCCTTTGTGATTCTGTTTTCATTGCCAGATGCTGCCAAAATGAAGAGGTGAGTGATTTTCCTTTTTTTCTGGATAAATTACAAGTTTGTAAAACAAAACACCCTGTTACACTTATAAATGTGGTGCAATGTGTTGAGATTTGGCAAGAATACAAGTTGGATGTGGTGTTTACAGAGTTGCTTGATAATTCCAGATGTTTTCACTCTTTGGCATTTTGGGCAAGAAATTTTAAGCCAGGAAGTCTAGCATTTTAAAAAATAATATTTATTTGATGATGACTGCTATAAGGCTTTCCCATTTCCCTGCATATCCTCATTTCATGCCCTCATCCCTTGGAGTCTTGCCCTCCCCATATCCCCATTTGCATATGCCCATCCTCAATTTGTCTCTCAGAGGTTCGGCATTCCCTTCCTGTGCCATATCCCTCATTCTGCACCATCCCCACCATGCCCTATCCCCCTTCTGGTGCCATATCCCCACTTGCGCACATCCCCGATTCCCATGCCTCACCCCATTGGTGCCAATATCCCCCGATCCATGCCTCCCCATCCATCAAATCCCCGTTCCCTCGTGACCATTCCCCCTTCCTGCGTCCACATCCCCCGTTCCGGTGCCACACTCGCGTCCGGCCTAGTCCCCGTTCCTATCCACAATCCCCTCCGTGCCACACTCCCCCCCATCCCCATGTCCCTCATATCCCCATAGGGCATCCCATCCCATGCCCCCTTCCTCACGCCACAGTGTCTAGCCAATCCTCCCATTCCCATTTGTGGAACCACTTCGTGTGCTCCAGCTCCCCGTTCGTGCCATAGTGGCCCCGTTCCCATGCACTATCCCACATTCCATGCACCCATCGCCCATGTTCCGGCATTGGGGCTGTGAGAACCGAGGGACCCGTATTTCAGGTGGATGCAGGAGTAAGGAGGTGGAGCGGGGGGCCTTTACTGCGAGAGTTCTACCCTCTGGGCTCTGGGAATATCAAACAATGTTCCTTCTGCTTTAGGCATGCTGTGAGTAACGAGCCCATCTCCCATCAAAATATGGGGCTGAGTTTCGGGATTTCCCATCCTTTTTTAGGGTCTTGTCTGCACTTGTTTACCTTTAGCACAATAATTGTTCCTCCCACAAGTTCAGCTGATCTGCAAAAACAATGATGCTGATATTTCAGGTGGGAATTTATATTCTCAGCATGAACTAAAGGAGGGGGATTAAAAATAGAACCAATTTTAGGTCTGAACTTCTATACCTGTGCAGGAAATGTAGAAAGGAAGGAAACATATGCTGATGGTTGGTGTGGCATATTTCCAGCAGAAATGTGTAAAGAGGGGCACAAAAGTGACCTGATGTTTGCTGAGCAGCTTCCTATTGCACAGGAAGGGGGCAGGAGCCCTGCAACCCATTGGGTCGACAAGAATCAGGAGTTGGTGCTGGAAATACCTTGGTTTCTGGATAAAATCTGTAATTTGGAAAGGAAAGTTCACGGTTCAGAGATATGCCTCGTGTCTGCTGTGAGTGTTCTTATGGTGTCTCCCCCGTACGCAAAGGGTTGCAGAGGGATTGGTGCATCATGTGAAGTTGTGTGTGTCATGTTGTCCTTTCCTTGCAGAGGAGCAGAGGGGCCCTGCACGTCAGGCAGGTGGGGACTGGCTGAGGACCCTGGTGACACGGGACACGCTCCAATCGCCCTGCCACCCATCCCTGATCCCAGCCATGTGCCTGTCATGCAACCAAACCCTAGAGAAATACAACAACCATGCCTGATTCCAACCCAAACCCAAGGACACCATCACACCTGATATCCAACCCAACCAAGGAATCACCCCCATCCTGCCATTCCAACCTAAACCCCGAAGGGAATCACCCATCCTGACCACCAAACCCCGAGGAGAATCACCCCCAATCTGCCATCCAACCAAGCCCGAGGGGAAATTGCCAGCTGGAATTTTCCAGCTCTGGTCTCTCACTGTTGTCTCTTCTGCCGCTAGAAGGGACTAGACTCGTGTCCTCCAGAACTGTTCCTGTGTTCACTTCGTTATTGTTTGTCCCCATGGGCTGAAGTCAACCCTTCTGACAATTATCCCCAAGGTCTCTTCCCTCATTATCAATGTTGTCTTCATTCACCCAGAACTGTAGGCGACTCCTTTTCCAAGGGGTCCGCTTTCCAGGCAGGTCTTTTGACTCTCCCAGTTTTCGTAGCTGGATTTTAATGCTTATTTTTCTTCCTCTTTGTAATTCTGACTCCTGTGTATGTTGTTCAGTGCCTTGGTCTGCTTGTTTATTAAAATAAACCTTGAACTCTTTTTTTGTCCAGTGGTGAACTTTCTAGGGAATTTCGCATCCATTATAACCATGTAATTCCCAAATTAAGAAACTTCATGGACAGGGGCTGGTCCAGAGGGTAAAAATCCCAGCTTGGAATGCAAAAGTTGGTCCAACTATAAGGCCTCAAAATACTGGAATCCACCCGAATTCTGGCTCTTTTTTTCCTTAAATGAAAATCTGGTAAACTCTAAGACTGTAGAAGTCTGTTATAGATTTTTTTTCATTTAAAATATGATTCACGAATCGGTCTCTTTAAGAAATTCCAAGCTTTCAGACCTAAAGCAAATTTCTGTTGTGTTGTACGCTTTATTACTTCACTATAATTTTGTGTCTTTTCCTTAATAATTGGTCATGGGAATCCGCCTGCGGCATTTCTTCCCAGATCTCAAAACTCTGAATGCTGCTTAGTGGGCTACAGGAGGAAATTTTGGAACAGTTGGTTCACAGAATAAATCCAGCCCTATCAGCAATTCTGTTTATCTGGAAAGCGGTCCAGACACAAGGCAAGAGGAATGTCAATGAGCCAGGTAATGTCAAAAGTTCCTCACAGCGTGAGAGCTATAACTAAAAAGTTCTTGCAACGTCACTCGTGACTGAAAGAGATAAAAATAAGGGAAACAAATTCAAATTGAGAAAATAACGGCGACTCCTGAGGTTTTATCATGATACCAGAAAATACAGCAGTTTTGTGGATATTTTTCTGCCTTCAGCCTCAGGAACATTCCCACCCACTGCTTTGATTTTTGGGGATATTCAGGGCTGCTGCTTTGTGCACCAACCCTAAGACACAAATGCTCAGCAGCCCCTGAGTGATCCCGCGAACCTGTCCTCAGAGGTCTACAACTACACCCTTGCATTTCCCCAGGGACTCAGTTTGTCCCTGCTAATTCCTGACAGGAATTGCTGGCGCAGGCAGCCTGGAGAGCGGGACTGTGCCACATGGGTGCCTTTCCTGCCTCCAACCCGCAGAGCTCAGAGCAGCAGGGCAGCTCCTGCCACATTACCAGAGCAGGGAACATCATTTGCAAATTGCTGCAAGTGACACTGAGGAATGATGCAGGTGGGCTGGACAGTCTGGACAGTCGGGTTTTGTGGATGGAGCAATGCCATGGAAATGTTGGGAAGGGAAAGGTGCACAGCCTGAGCAGAGCTGGTGGAACAGGGTCGGGTTCTGCAGGACAGAAAATAAACTATCAGTGTGGAGTGGGGGAATAAGACAAGATCTTGCACCAGGGAAGAGCAGATGCAAAATTCTGCATTGGAAAAGGTATATAAATACACCTGATATGTCTGTAGAGCTGATGTATGCTTTAGAGCGTGCAAGGACAAGTTTTCCTGAGATCTTAGGAAAAACATTTTTTTTTCATTCTCAGAACAAGCTTATAATCCGAGGCCCTGTAATCATGGAGATTACCGCAGAGGAACCACCAGGGCTAGGATAAAGCTGGCTGGGATACCCCATGGCACCATTCTGATGCCACCGCCAGGGGTTTGGCATTCAGACATGTTCTCCACAGCAGCTTTAAATCTGAATGTTGATTTTGCCTCAGCATGTGTTCATCGATGACATTACTGTCTCATTCGGGCATCAGCAGTGTCCAGGCCACAGGACTGGAAGACTTCCGGGAACAGTGGAGGTGTCCTGCCTGCCAGGGAAAGAGGTGCAATGAGATCTCGAGGTCCTTTTCCAACGCAAGCAGTACCATTCCATGATTGATAGCAGTCTGGCATAGGGAGAACATCCATCTCTCCTCACAGGATTTAAATACCATTAGCAAACATCTCTTTCAAAGTGAGGCCGGGAACACTCGAGCATTTTGTGGGTCCAACAATGTTGCTTTTTTTTTATTTTAAAGAGCGCAGTATTATCACTCAGGCTTTTTAGTTTTAATGTCAGTTTTATCTGCGTTAGAGAAACAAGACTTAATGAAAACCATCTTAGAAATACAAACTGTGAATGTCCAAATAGGCTTCCACCAGGTGATGAAGACATGAGAAATGCAATGTGCTCTTCATTATCAGCAGCTGATAAAGGCCCAGGACAAGAAATTTTTGCGATTTAGCTGTGCAAGCAAGCTCCTGTCTCGCTAAATTGTTTTACTTTGGGTTTAAATTTAGATCATCCTCAAGATGCTCAAATTCGAAACTTCTCTCCCTATGTAGCTGTGATAAGGAAGAAGGAACATCCAAAAACACAATTTCAGTTCACACAGGACTGATGGATGGATAATCATCTCTGCGTTTCTTTGTAAGAAAATAAATGGGGTGGTTTCTGGTTCTGCTGTGTGTCTGTAAGCACCTCACACATTCACACACTCGACTGTTTCAATGCAGTTTCAGCCCCAAGGCTGCCACAATCCTAATTCCATTTAGTCTCTCGTGCCCTTGGCATACTACTCTCTACTGCCATGACATACCCTAGTCTTGCCGTGTCCCCTGCCTCAGGGTGAAGGGAGGGCAGATGAGCACATGCTGGAACCTGCATCTGCCTTCACAGGGGAAGCCTGCACTCCCTGCTTTTCCACATTATTGGGTCATATTTTCTTATAGCTGCGTGCTTGCTTTTGGGCTGGTTTGCTGTCAACAGGTGGATCTAGGTGACTTCTGAGAGTCTACCTTCTCAACCTCAGTGGTTCTGTGATGCTGTTGCTATCCAAAATGACAGAGACTCGCAAGTCAATTTATTTTGTTAAACATTTGTTTGTTATTCCTATCTCCATCCACAGAGGTTGTGCATTCCTCAAGGGATGTCACCAACAGCAGCTGAGTCTTTCCACGACCTGTCACTCAGCCAAAAATACTCGCAACACATGCATGGGAGAATGAGGGACATGGATATAAACGCAGATCCTGGAGACTTGCATGAAAGACTACCTTAAAGTGAGAATGTCGAGTATCTGCATGAGATCCACAAAACAGTCTGATTTACAAAGAAATTAACAGTGGCTTAAGTACAGACCGCAAACTCACGTGCAAGCATTCGGGAGCTTTGGGGGCCAGGGTCAAGACTCTCCAGGCAACTAATCAAGCTTAACACAAGACTCCTAGACGAACATCCAGAGGATGGGGGAAAGGCTGGAGGGGCATGGAGGGAGCAACTGAGGGGCACTGGGATGATTTCAGCTGAGAGGAGCTGAGGGGACACTCAAATGGGGCTGCGCTCCGTCCCGGAGCGCCAGGACGGCAAGCTGGCCAGGGAGGGCCTCAGGCGCGGAGAGCAGGGAAGGTGCTGGGCACCTCAGAGGGTGCTGGCACTGCCAGGCTCCCAGGAAGATGGTCCGGCCCGACGCTCAGGGATGCACAAGGGGGGAGTTGAGGGGGCTGGCAGGGACACAGGAGCTGGAGCTGGGTGATCAGGGAAGTCTGGGTTTCAGGCCTAAAGCCATCTCCTTCCACGGTGCCCAGGGACACCTCGCACAGCCAGCGAGCTCCCATCCCCGGCGTCCGTCCTGCCGCTTCCCCTCCGCCAGCACGCACAGCCGTGCCTCTTTAACTGCGGTCTTACGCTTTATTGGAATCCGTCCCGCTCGCTCCGTGCTGATCGCGCCAGCCTGGAGCCTGCGCAGCCGCGAGGCGCTCCCCGCAGCCGCCCGAGCACCCGCCGGATCCCTCAGAACCTCAGCCGCGTCCGTCAGACCGAGATCCCTCATCCGCTCTCGATCCCGAACGCTTCGCCTCAGCGCTCTCCCGAATCCTCCTAGCTACACTCAGCGCTGCTCGCCGGATCCCTCAACCTCAGCGCTCGTCCACCCGAGTTCCGTACTCAGCCCACTACATGCGACGGCTCTCCTGATCCTCAGCTCTCAGCGCTCTCCCGGATCCCTCAGCCCCTCAGGCTCTCGGCCGGATCCCACTCAGCCTTTCTCCCGGAGCGCCCTCCATCTCCACTCAGCGCTCCTCCGGATCCCTCCTAGCGCTCTCGGATCCCAGACCTCACATCAGCGCTTCACCGGATACCTCAGGCCCCTCACGCTCTCCATGCCGGGAATCCCTCAAGCTCCTCGCAGCGCTCTCGCGCCGAATCCCAGTCCAGCAGCCTCACGCTCTGATCCTCATGCCCCTAGCGTCTCCCGACCTCAGGACCTCACCTCTACGGACTCAGGACCTCCGGCTCCGCCGAAACTCCAGCAACCCCGTCAGCGCGTTCCCTGATCCCTCAGCTCCTCCAAGCGCTCTCACGATCCCTAGCGCCCTCAGCGCCTCCCGATCCCCAGCTCGTTCCCGGAATCCCTAGACCTCAGCGCTGCTTCCCGGATCCCTCAGCCCCGTCAGCCGCTCTCAGACCGATACCCTCAGCACCCCCTCAGCGCTCCGGCCGATCCGCTCTGTCCTCGCCGCACCAGCCCTCAGCGCTCTCTCCGGATCCCTCAGCCCCTCACAGCCTCTCGAGCGCTTCCGCTCAGCCGCCTAGTCGCTCGCAGCGGTGTCACTGATCAAAGGCGGCGGGGGGCGGGCTCGGAAAATGCAGAGCGGGAAGCGGAAGCGCGGGGCCGGAACGGAAGTGCGGCGGCGGCTGGCGCGAAGGGGCCGGCGCAGGAAGCGGGGCCCGGCTCCCGCGGCACCGACAACCGGGGCGGAGGGCGGGCGAGGGGAGCGCGGCAGTGAGGGCAGCGCCGGGAGGGGAGCGGTGAACGCGGCCCTGGCTCAGCCCCTGGGGTGGCGGGGCGGACACCGGAAGGCCTGCCGCCTCTCCCCACTGCGCAGGCCCTCGGCCGGCCCGCTGTCACCAGGCTCTGAGGCGACCCCACCCGCGTGAGGGAAACGGCGGCGTGCGGCAGAAGGAACCTGTTTCTTTCTGTCGCTTATCTCGGCACAAATCACCGCGTCTCGCGTTTCCCTCCATTAGGGAGCGTCCCTCTGTATCCGGCGCATTGCCAGGCCACGGCCCTGGCTAGGCTCTCCAGCATCGCGTGGTTCTCTCCTTTTCCGTCTCCGGGGAGGTCTCTCATGGCTTTTTAAGCATTTTTATTCGTGGGGTACTTCTATCATCAAGAAAGGACACGTTCGATAGCGTGTTTCATGGCAGACGTCTCCAATTGTCGGAATTAATTGGAGGTGGCGGACATAAACCCATTTGCCTTATTGTAGTGGATAAAGTGTCTGCTGTAACATACTCTTTTATTTTTAAATGGGATCAGCTCGCAATGTCGAATTGAAGGCTGTTGAAGCTGTGCACATAGCTCAGAATAACCCGGGAGGACTTTATATTGTGCAGAAACGCAGATCCATAGAGCAGAATCCTTCTTTTCCCCTTTCCTTCATGGCAGGGCAGCTTGTGCTCGTTGCATTGTGTCTCGCATGAATGTTCCTGGTTATTGTTAATCATTTTATTCCTGTTGTCCTTATTGTCCGCTCCCTTGTGCCTTTCTTTTTCCTGCGGATTGGAGCCAGCACGTGCGGTGTCGCCGTGGAATTTTTTAGTTTTTGTCCTGATCTCTGTTCGATGTGAGTTATCCCAGGTACAGGGATTTAGTGTTAATTCTTGTTTCTTGGAATTCAGTCTATAAATAACTCAATACACCACAAACTGAGGCCTTTCTCGCCTCCCAAAACCAGCAATGAGCCTAGGGTCTTACACTCCTGGCTGGAGATGGAGCGGAATCCATTTCATCTCATCACAGGCACAGTGGGGATTTAATTGCTTCAATAATACATATTTAATGCAAATAATGACCAACGTGCAGTTTATAAATGCAAATAGCAGACCCCACAAGGTGAATATCACATTAAATATGCAGATCGAGTGAAGCTGGTGTATTTCAAATATTGGCATCACAGGGAGCCTGTAGCAGTGCCTTGCCTGGAAGCTTTTCCAAATCCTGTCTTTTTTTACTCAGTATTTTCCTTCTACTATTTTGGCATCCAGCTGTTAAACAGGGTTCACTCTGGCTGTGAGGCTTTTCCTCATTCTGTTTTTTCTCCATGTTAAAATAAAATAAACGTCTTTTTTTATAAAATAAATCATTAGGGAAGGCTCTCAGCTCTGCACAAGGCAATTTTCGTAGCACTAAGTTTCATAAGTATTTAGTGATTATATTTTTATGTCATTTAATGATTTCTGATATTATGGATATTCATTGGTTTAAGAATAGGAAAATTGGAATCGTGTGCTGTGTGTGGCTGCAGTGTGGATGAGCAAGTTCGGAAAGGAGCACAGGATCTGCAACATTGTTTCAGACTGGGCCTCGCATTTACTTGATATTTAAGTCAGCGACCTGAAATTTGGCCTTGGGTTCTCACGCGATTTCGAAAGAGGAGCTGCAGTTAAGTGCTTTAATAGGCGGCTTTTTGTGACAGTGATCAGCAAGAAGCCCATTATTTTCAGGGGAAAAAGAGTTCTGCTGGCAGAACGAACTTTGGCTTTATTGTTTCATTGAGGATGTTGCAGTTGGAGTTGAGTATGATGGTTTGCCCCAGCTTGTTCTGTCATTTGGGATGAGATCTCTTCGTTCCATCCCTCCCTATCCCCCGCTCCCATTCCCGCTCCATCCCTATCCGATCCCGCTCCATCCCTGTCCGGCTCCCATCTCATCCCCACTCCCGATCCCATCCCCGCTCCCCGCTCCCATCCCTATCCCGATCCCCATCCCATCCCTATCCTCGGTCCCATCCCGCTCCCATCCCATCCCATCCCATCCCCGCTCCCATCCCCGCCCCATTCCGCTCCCATCCCGCCCCATTCCTCCCGTTCCTTCCCGATCCTCCATCCCGATCCCCGTTCCCATTCCTATCCCGATCCCATCACCGATCCCCGCCCCAGTCCCCGTTCCCGTTCCTCAGCCCTGCCCGTGCCCGCTCAGGGCACATCCCCCCGCCCTTCCCACGGCAACACCTCCCCTAATTACCCCCGGCGGGCGTTTCATCGCCGCTGCCGGCTATAAATGGTGCCACCCTGGCATGGCCACAGCGGGAACAGCGCGGGGACAGGCACGGCTCGGTTTGCACGTCGTTGGACAGCATGAGGATCGCGGGGACCCTGGCGCTGCTGGCGCTGGCACTTCTGTGCCTGACAAGTGAGTGACTCCTGCAGCTCCTCCCGGAACGTTCTCTCGGGTGGTTCCTGCGCCGGGTGGGAAGGAGAAAATGCGATTTTATGTTTAAATGCTGTTATTTATCAAACACCGGACACAGCTGGGGCTGGGATGGAGCGAGCTGCGCCTTGCTGGGTGCGACTCAGAGCTGGGTTCTGTGACTGGAAAGAACAGTAAAGCCTCAGAAGCACCTGAATTTATAATTTATTTTAAATTTCTGTCTGAGAAGGGAGCTGGGAGCTGGTGAGGTCCTTTCCCCGTCCCCCTGACCAAGAGGATGCTCAGGCCACATAGAACAGCTGTAAATCACCCCTTTTAAAACCTGATTTTACCAGGTTGCAGAGAGATTTGAGGGACATCCCTCTGAAAAACAGGGAGCAATTTCTTCAGCCTTTACTTGGCAATTTTATTTTCACTAAAATCTTACAGTAAAAATGTGTTTTTAGAGAAAAATAAGTGGATCTAAAATAATTGACAGTCCACATCTCTGCAAGTAGCACAGAATTTTAAAAGCATTAAGAACATTCAAGAAGCGAAATAATGAAAATGTAAAATGCAAAATGATGAAACAAAAGAATCTTTTGAGTAGCTCTGAAAAGGTCGCTTTGAAATTTGTCTCAACCCCAAACTTCTGCAGTTTAAATGAAATGTGATGGAAATTACTCATTCTTCAGCATTTCATTAACTACAGAAAAAAAATAAATAGAAGTTCCTTCCATTGGAATTCCAGGAAATCTCTTCCTTGAACTTTCTGGTTTATCTTGTCTGCTTGAAAACTTCATGAATCAACACTTTCCGAGCCACACCTTTCTGCATTCACTCCCAGGTGCAGAGTGGCTCCTGAAAGGTTACCAGAGAAAAAAAGAACATCTGAATATCTGGGGGGAAGGGGAATAAATCAAATCCAGTTCCAGGATAATGAAAACTCAGTTAAACCTCTGGTGAAACAGATGGAAACTTCACCTGAAGCTTTATTTCTGCTCATTTTCTTTATACTGAGCAACTGGATTTGATGTAAAGATGTGAACAGGTTTATGAAAGGAGATTTTTCTGGAAAGTTTAACCTTTAAAGATCAAAAAAGCTAAATTTATTCTGAAAGATAAGCGCTGGAGCTCTGCTCCAGAGCATAGTTAGAAAGTTTAACCTTTGAAAATCAAAAAAATTCATATTTAATGCCAAAACCAGGTGCTAGAGCTCTGCTCCAGAGCACAGTTAGAAAGTTTAACCTTTGAAAATCAAAAAAATTCATATTTAATGCCAAAACCATTCCTGCACAGGAATCTCTCCCTGGGAGCTTTTACCCTCTGAAGGTGCAGGATGATAATTATGGGATAGCAGAAGGACAAACACATTCCTAAAGAAAGTCCCCAATGTGTCAGCAGCGTGGAGCCCCGCCAAGGCGTGATTACTTTGTGGGAGGTGTAATTAGCATTGCTTAAATGAGCTCCTTGAACCCCACCTGAGAACGGGGCTCCCTCCTGCAACAACCAGGTAAAAATAGGAACAAATCAGCTCAAAACCCGGATTGGAACAAAGGAAAACACTTCCTAAAGCAGGACAATGAGCCAAAATGTATCAGCGTGGTTATCAGAGTTAATATTGTATTTACTCAGGGAATTATCCCACTATGGACAGAAAGGCCACATGGAACAAGCACGTGTGGTTTGCACACAGCCACACGCGGCTCGGATAAATTCAGGAATTCAACCACCAGGTAATCCTGGACATGGGATTTGATATTGACCCTGGGCTCTCCGTGGTTTTGCGGTGAGAAATGGAACAATGGCTCCATTCCCTCCCCAGCCAAGGCTGCTCCAGCAGGTGACAGGAGGCTCTGAGGTGAATAATCACCAAAATCCGCCTGTTTGACAGAATCTGGCACTTGGGCCTCATCAAACACTGGGAGCTCTGGCACTGTTGACATTTAAGGAGGTGAAAATTCAGTGTTGATGAGTGAAATCATCCTGGTTTGCACCTGAGTGTTCCTTAACTGTGGTTTTAATTTTCCCTTTTGTGATTCTGTTTTCATTGCAGATGCTGCCAAACATGAAGAGGTGAGTGATTTCCTTTTTTCTTCTGGATAAAATTACAAAGTTTGTAACAACAAAACCCCCTGTTACACTTCAATTAAATGGTGCCAATGTGTTGAGATTTTGGCAAGAAATCCCCAAGTTTAGGATGTGGCATTTCTACAGAGTTGCCTTGATAATTTCCAGATGTTTTCACCTCTTTTGCATTTTGGGCAAGAAATTTTAAGCCAGGGAAGTCTAGATTTTAAAAATATATTTATTTGATGATGGCACTATAAGGCTTTCCCATTTCCCTGCCATATCCCTCATTTCCATGCCCCATCCCCCATTTGGATGTCTTGACCCCAATTCTATGCCACATCCCCAATTCCTGTGCCATATCCTCATTTACCTGCCATATCCTCATTTCCCTGCCACATCCCCCATTCTGTGCCACTATCCCCCTTCCTGTGCCATATTCCTCATTTCTATGCCCCATCCCCAATTTGGGTACCGCATCCCCCATTCCTGTGCCATATCCTCATTTCCCATGCCACATCCCCCATTCCCATGCCACATCCCCCTTCGTGCCACATCCCCGTTCCCGTGCCACATCCCCGTTCCCTGCCACATCCCCCTTCCTGCCATATCCCATTCCCTCCATATCCCATCCCATCCCCATTCCCATGCCCCATCCCCCATTCCCATGCCCTATCCCCCATTTTGCCATATCCCCATTCCCATGCCCATTCCCATTTCCCATCCCTCCTTCCCTCCATCCCCTGCCTCCCCGTCCCATCCCATCCCATCCCCGTTCCCATGCCACATCCCCATTCCGTGCCACATATCCCCCGTTCCCATGCCACATCCCCCATTCCGTGCCATATCCCCCCGTTCCCATGCCACATCCCCCATTCCCATGCCATATCCCCGTTCCCATGCCACATCCCCCATTCCCGTGCCCATTTGGGGCTGTGAGCACCCAGAGGTGCCCGTGTTTCAGGTGGACTGCAGCGAGTACCGCAGGCTGGAGCGAGGGCGGCCCATTTACTGCGAGAGGCTCTACCAGCCCTTCTGCGGCTCTGATGGCAAAACCTACAACAACAAATGTTCCTTCTGCAAGGCCATGCTGTGAGTACAGAGCCCCCATCCTCCTCAGCCAAAAATATGGGGTTGGCTGAGTTTGCTGGGATTTCCACTCCTTTTTTTAGGGTTGTTACTTCTCTGCTCCTTGGCTTTACCTTTGCACAATAATTGTTCCTCCCACCAACAATGTTCAGCTGATCTGAAAAACAAATGATGCTGATATTTCAGTGGGAATTTCCTATTCCAGCAGGAACTATAAAGGAGGGGACTAAAATACGACCCAGATATTTAGGTCTGAACTTCCTAATCCTGTAGGAAATGTAGAATAGGGAAGGAAACAATGACTGATGTTGGTGTGAGCAATTTCCAGCAGAAATTGTAAAGTAGGGCACAAAAAGTGACCCTGATGTTTGCGTGAGCAGCTTCCTATTGCAGCAGGAAGGGGGGCAGGAGCACCTGCACCCAACTTGGGTCAGACAAAAACTCAGGAGTGGTGCTGGAAATACCTTGGGTTTCTGGATAAAATCTGTAATTTGGAAAGGAAAGCTGTTCACAGATCAGTGCCCTTGTGTCTGCTGTGAGTGTTTATGGTGTCTCCCCCGTTAGCAAAGGGTTGCAGAGGGATTTGGTGCATCATGTGAAGTTTTGTGTGTGCAATGTCTGTCCTTTCCTTGCAGGAGGAGCAGAGGGGCCCTGCACGTCAGGCAGGTGGGGACCTGCTGAGGAGCCCTGGTGACACAGGGGACACAGCTCCACACTGCCCTGCCACCCATCCCTGATCCCAGCCATGCTGCCATTGCAACCCAAACCCTGAGGAGAATCACCACCATCCCTGATTCCAACCCAAACCCCAAGGGAATCACCCCCATCCCNGATCCCAGCCATGCTGCCATTGCAACCCAAACCCTGAGGAGAATCACCACCATCCCTGATTCCAACCCAAACCCCAAGGGAATCACCCCCATCCTGCCATTCCAACCTAAACCCCGAAGGGAATCACCCCCATCCTGCCATCCCAACCCAAACCCCGAGGAGAATCACCCCCATCCTGCCATCCCAACCCAAGCCCGAGGGGAATTGCCAGCTGGAATTGCCAGCTCTGGTCTCTCACTGTTGTCTCTCTCTGCCCCAGAGCTGGGACTGACACTCGTGTCCTCCCAGAACTGTTCCTGTTGTTTCACTTCGTTATTTGTTTGTCCCCATGGCTGAAGCTCAACCCTTCTGACAATATCCCCAGGTCTCTTCCCCTCATTAATCAAATGTTGTCTTTCATTCACCCAGAAACTGTAGCGACTCCTTTTTCCCAAAGGGTTCAGCTTTCCCAGGCAGGTCTTTGACTCTCCCAGTTTTGTAGCTGGATTTTAATGCTTATTTTTCTTCCCTCTTTGTACAATTCTGACTCCTGTATGTTGTTCAGTGCCTTGGTCTGCTTGTTTATTAAAATAAACCTTGACTCTTTTTTTTGTCCATGGTGAACTTTCTAGGGAATTTCTTGCATCCATTATTAACCAGTAATTCCCAAATTACAGAAAACTCTCATGGAGCAGGGGCTGAGTCCAGAGGTAAAAATCCCAAGCTTGGAATGCAAAAGTTGTGTCCGACTATACGGCCTCAAATACTGGAATCCACCCCCTAATCTGGCTCTTTTTTTCCTTTAAATGAAACAAATCTGGTAAACTCTAAGACTGTAGAAGTCTGTTAGATTTTTTTTCATTTAAATATGATCACGAATCGGTCTCTTCTAAGAAATTTCAAGCTTTCAGACCTAAAGAAATTTCTGTTGTGCTTGTACGTCTTTATTAGCTTCACTATAATTTGTGTCTTTTCCTTAATAATTGGTCATGGGAATGCATTTTCCCAGAATTAAAACTCTGAATGACTGTCCTTAGTGGGCCTACAGGAGGAAAATTTTGGAACAGTTGGACACAGAATAAATCCAGCCCTATCAGGAATTCTGTTTATCTGGAAAGCAGGTCCCAGCAATCAGGCAGCAGGAATGCAAATGAGCCAGGTAATGTCACAAAAGTTTCTCACAGCTCAGAGGCTTCAACCTAAAAAGGTTCTTGCAACAGATCACCTCGACTGAAAGAGATAAAAATAAGGAAACAAATTAAATTGAGAAAATAAGGCAGACTCTGAGGTTTCATCATGATACCAGAAAATACAGCAGTTTTGTGGATATTTTCTGCCTTCCAGCCTCAGGAACATTCCCACCCACTGCTTTGATTTTTTGGGATATTTCAGGAGCTGTGCTTGTGCACCAACCCTAAGACACCAAATGCCTCACGCAGCCCCTGAGTGATCCCAGAACCTGTCACTCAGAGGTCTAAACTACACCCCTGCATTTCCCCAGGGACTCAGTTTGTCCCTGCTAATTCCTGACAGGAATTGCTGAGCCAGAAGCAGCTGGAGAGCGGGACTTTGCCACATGGGTGCCTTTCCTGCCTCCAACCCCGCAGAGCTCAGGAGCAGCAGGGCAGCTCCTGCCACATACCAGAGCATTGAACATCATTTGCAAATTGCTGCAAGTGACACCTGAGGAAAATGCTGCAGTGGCTGGACAGGCTGGACAGTCGGGTTTGTGGGATGGAGCAATGCCATGGAAATATGGGGAAGGGAAAAGGTGCACAGCCTGAGCGAGCTGGTGGAACAGGGTCGGGTTCTGCAGGACAGAAAATAAAATATCAGTGTGGAGTGGGAGAATAGAACAGATCTTGCACTCAGGGAAGAGCAGAGTGCAAAATTCTGCATTGGAAAGGTATTTAAATACCCCTGATATGTCTGTAGAGCTGATGTATTTAGAGGTGAAGGACAAGTTTTCCTGAGATCTTAGGAAACTTTTTTTTCATTCTCAGACAAGAGCTAATGAAATCCAGGCCCTGTAATCAGTGAGATTCCTGCAGAGGAAACCACCAGGGCTAGGATAAAGCTGGCTGGGATCACCCCATGGCACCATTCTGATGCACCCCAGGGGTTCTGGTCATTCAGACATGTTCTCCCAGCAGCTTTAATTCTGAAATGTTGAGTTTTTGCTCAGCATGTGTTCCACATGACATTAATGTCTCATTTGGCCATCAGCAGTGTCCATGGCCAGGCTGGATGGAGCTCTGGGACAGTGGCAGGTGTCCTGTCCTGCCCAGGGAAAGAGGTGCAATGAGATCCTTGAGGTCCTTTCCAACCCAAACCATTCCATGATTTATGAGCAGTTGGCATGGAGAACATCCATTCCCTCACAAGATTAAAATTTAGAAACATCTCTTAAAGAGGCCGGGAAGCACTGAGATTTTGTGGGTCCCAAAATGTTGCTTTTTTTTTTAAAGGAAGGCATTAATTCCCTCAGGCTTTTTAGTTTTAATTCAGTTGTATCTGTGTTAGAGAAACAAGACTATGAAACCTCCTTAGAATGCAAACTGTGAATGTCCAAATAGCTTCCACCAGCTGTGAATGAGACATGAGAAATGCAATGTGCTCTTTCATTTCACAGCTGATCAAGGCCAGGACAGAATTTTTGCTGATGGCTGTGCAGCAGCTCTGGTTTCTAATTGTTTTACTTTGGGTTTTAATTTAGATATCCTCAAGTGCCTCAAATTCAAAACTTTCTCCTATGTAGCTGTGAAGGAAGAAATGGAACCATCCAAAAACCTTCAAAGGTTCACACAGGACTGATGGATGGGATAAATCTCTGCGTTTCTGTTAAGAAAAAAATGGGGTGGTTTTGGTTTCTGCTGTCTGTCTTGTAAGCACTTCACCATTCACACACTCTGACTGTTTCAATGACAGTTCAGCCCCAAGGCCCTGCCCAAATTCCTAAATTCCATTTAGTGTCTCTCGTGTCCCTTTGGCATCCTTCTCTCACTGCCACCCCGTGTCCCCTGCCTCGGGGTGAGGGAGGGCACGATGAGCACTGCTGGACCTGCATCTGCTCTTCCCAGGGGAAGCCTCACTTCCCTGCTTTTTCCACATTTTTGGGTCTAATTTTTTTGACTGCTGCTGCTTTTGGTGCTGTGTTGCTGTCACAGGTTGGACTAGGTGATCTCTGAGGTCTTTTCCAACCTCAGTGGTTCTGTGATGCTGTTGCCATATCCAAAATCCACAGAGACTGCCAAGAATTTATTTTGTTAATACATTTGTTTGTTATTCCTACTCCACCACAGAGTGTTGTGCATTCCTCAGGGATTGTCACCAAACCAGCAGCTGAGTCTTTGCACACTGTCACTCACCAAAAATAACTCGCAAACAATCTGCTGGGTGAGGAATGAGCATTGGTACCCAGTCCCTTGGGCTTGGCATGAAACATGACTTTAAAATGTTGAGGAAATTGTGATTTCTGCTGGGATCCACCCAAACACACTGATTTAAACGTGGCTTAAGTACAGACCTGCAAACTCAGTGGCAAGGCATCTGGTGGGACTTTGGGGGCCAGGGTCAAGACTCTCCAGGCTAAATCACTTACAAAGCTCCTAGAGAACATCCAGAGGATGGGGAAAGGCCTGGAGGGGCCATGGAGGAGCAGCTGAGGGCACTGGGATTGTTCAGCTGGAGGAGGCTGAGGGGAGACTCAGTGGGGCTGCAGCTCCTCCCGAAAGGCAGCTCCGATCTCTGTGACAGGGACAGGACCAGCGAATGGCTGGAGCTGGGACCAGGGAGGGTCAGGCTGGAGAGCAGGGAAAGGTGCTGGGCACCTCAGAGGGTGCTGGCACTGCCCAGGCTCCCCAGGGAATGGTCCCGGCCCCGAGGCTGCCAGGGATGCACAGGGGATTTGTGGGGTCTGGGCAGGGACAGGCTGGGCTGGGTGATCAGGGAATGGTTTGGGTTTCAGGACCCTAAAGCCCATCTCCTCCACCCGTGCCACGGGCAGGACACCTCGCACAGCCGAGCTCCATCCACGGCGCCTCCTGCCCTCCCTCCCGCACAGCACAGCCGTGACTCTTTAACTGCGCGTTCCTTAACGCTTTTATTGAATCCCGTCCCGCTCGCTCCGTGCTGAGCGAGCCCAGCCTGCGAACCGCTGCAGCCGGCGCTCCCCGCAGCCGCCCCGAGCACCCGGATCCCTCAGCACCCTCAGCGCTCTCCCGGATCCCTCAGCACCCTCAGCGCTCTCCCGATCCCTCAGCTCCCTCAGCGCTCTCCCGGATCCCTCAGCACCCTCAGCGCTCTCCCGGATCCCTCAGCTCCCTCAGCGCTCTCCCGGATCCCTCAGCCCCCTCAGCGCTCTCCCGGATCCCTCAGCCTCCCTCAGCGCTCTCCCGGATCCCTCAGCCCCCTCAGCGCTCTCCCGGATCCCTCAGACCCCTCAGCGCTCTCCCGGATCCCTCAGCTCCCTCAGCGCTCTCCCGGATCCCTCAGACCCCTCAGCGCTCTCCCGGATCCCTCAGACCCCTCAGCGCTCTCCCGGATCCCTCAGACCCCTCAGCGCTCTCCCGGATCCCTCAGCCCCTCAGCGCTCTCCCGGATCCCTCAGCCCCTCAGCGCTCTCCCGGATCCCTCAGACCCCTCAGCGCTCTCCCGGATCCCTCAGCCCCTCAGCGCTCTCCGGATCCCTCAGCCCCTCAGCGCTCTCCCGGATCCCTCAGCACCCTCAGCGCGTTCCCGATCCCTCAGCTCCCTCAGCGCTCTCCCGGATCCCTCAGCTCCCTCAGCGCTCTCCCGGATCCCTCAGCTCCCTCAGCGCTCTCCCGGATCCCTCAGACCCTCAGCGCTCTCCCGGATCCCTCAGCTCCCTCAGCGCTCTCCCGGATCCCTCAGCCCCTCAGCGCTCTCCCGGATCCCTCAGCCCCTCAGCGCTCTCCCGGATCCCTCAGCCCCTCAGCGCCTCCCGTACCCCTCAGCCCCAGCCCTCAGCCCTCGCCCCTCAGCGCTCTCGCAGCCGGTGCCGCACTCAAAGCGGCGGCGGGGCGGGGCCGGAAATGCAGAGCGGAAGCGGAAGCGCGGGGCCGGAAGCGGAAGTGCGGCGGCGCTGGCGGAAGGGGCCGCGCAGGAAGCGGGGCCGGGGCTCCCCGCGGCCACAACCGGGGCGAGGGCGGCGAGGAGCGCGGGCAGGTGAGGGCGCCCGGGCAGGGGAGGGGACGCGGCCGGCTCAGCCCCTGGGGGTGGCGGGGCGGACACCCGGAGGCTGCCGCCCCCTCCCGGCCCCGCGGCCTCGGGCCGGCCCCGCTGTCACAGGCCCTGAGGGCCCCCCCGTGAGGGAACGGCGGCGGCCGGACAGAAGGGAAACCTGTTTTTCTGTCGCTTATCTCGGCACAAATCACCGCGTCCTCGCGTTTTCCCCTCCCATTAGGGAGCGTCCCTCTGTATCCGGCGCTTGCCAGGCCGGCCCTGGCTGCTCTCGTCGCGTTTTTCCTCCTTTTCCGTCTCCGCGGAGTCTCTCCATGGCTTTTTAAGCATTTTTAGTTCCGTGGGGTATTTACTCATCAAGAATAGAGCACGTCGAGCCGTTGTTTCATGCGACCTTCATTGTCGGGAATTAATTGAGGTGGGGGCCGCATAATCCCATTTGCCTTATTGTATGGATAAAGGTCTTGCTGTAGACATTCTCTTTTTATTTTTAAATGGGTCAGCTCGCTAATGTCGAATGAGGTGTTGAAGCTGTGCTCATTAGCTCAGAATAACCTCGGGAGGAGCTTTTATTGTGCAGAAACTGCAGACTCATAGAGACAAATCCTTCTTTTCCCCCTTTCCTTCATGGCAGGGGCAGCTTGTGCTCGTTGCATTTGTGTCTCGCATGATTTTTCCTGGTGTGATTGTTAATATTTTTATTCCTGTTGCCTTTTGTCCTGCTCCTTGTGCCCTTCTCTTTCCTGCTGGATTGGAGCCAGCACGTGGCTGTGTCGCCGTGGAATTTTTTAGGTTTTGTCCTGTCCTCTGTTCGAGCTGAGTTATCCCAGGTGACAGGGGATTTATGTAATTCTTGTTTTCCTTGGAATTCAGTCTATAAATACTCAATCACCACAAACTGAGCCTTTCTTGCCTGCCCCAAAACCAGCAATGAGCCTAGGGTCTTCACTCCTGGCTGGAGAATGGAGCTGAGATCCATTTCATGCTATTCACAGGCACAAGGTGGGGATTTAATTGCTTTAATATCCATATTTAATGCAAAATAATGACCACGTGCAGTTATTAACTTGAAATACACCCCCAAATTGGTGAAATCACACATTTTACAATAATCAGATCGCAGTGAAGCTGTCAGTATTTCAAATTTTGGCATCACAGGGAGGCTGTAGCAGAGGCCTTGCTGGAAGCTTTTCCAAAATCTGTCTTTTTTTACCAGTTATTTTTCCTCTTCTACTAAATTTTGGCATCCAACCTGTTAAACAGGTTCACTCGGCTGGTGAGGCTTTGCCCCTCATTCTTGTTTTTGTCTCATGTTAAAATAAAATAAATCTTTTTTTTTATAAATAAATACAGTAGGGAAGGCTCTCAGCATCTGCACAAGGCGATTTTCTGGTAGCACTAAGTTCATAGTTATTTTAGTGATTTATTTTTTATGTTTCATAATGATTTTGGATATTTGGATATTCATTTGTTTAAATGGAACATTGGAATCGTGTGCCTGTGTGTGCTGCAGTGTGGATGAGCAGTTCAGGGAAGGAGCACAGGATCCTGCACATTGTTTTCAGACTGGGCCTCTCAGTTTTACTTTGATATTTAACTCAGCAACCTGAATATTTGCCTTGGTGTTCTCACCTCGAAGAGGAGCTGCTTTAAGTGCTTTTAATAGGGCATTTTTGGACAGTGATCAGCAGAAGCCCATTTTTTTCAGGGAAAAAAGTTCTGCTGGACAGAGACTTTATGCTTTTATTTTTCATTGGGATGTTGCAGTTGGAGTTGAGTTGATGGTCTCTGCCCAGCTTTTCTGTCACTATCTTGGTCCCAGGCTGGTATCTCTGAAGCTTTTTTCTGTCACTATCTTGGTCCCAAGCAGGTATCTCTGAAGATTTTTTATTAACCAAAGAATGGATCTTTGGTTAAAGCTGTGGAGATTTTTTTTTTTTTAAGCCTAACTGCTGAGTCCTCCTCTCCTCTGTGTCCCTTTTGTTTTTCAGTTGCCCTGAATTCCAATTCCATAACTTTGTGCCCATTTCCTCCCAGCAGAACTCGGTGCAGAGATGGGGCCCCGGCGGAAAACTGTGAAAGCCAGCTCAGTGAGCAGGGAAGGGGCAGACTCTACCAAAGCTGAGGAGCCAAAAGATTACATGAACCAACTGTCTCATGAAGTGCTTTGCCACATCTTTAGGTGAGCAGCCTGGCAGAAATCGATTCAGTGGTTATTATTTTAGAGTTTTCTCTTTTTTCTCCAACCTCACAGTGAACTGTGGATGTGCCACAAGTGGACTCGTGGATGAAAAGGGATGGCAAATAGTTTTCTCAGTCCCCAAAATTTATTGGGAAACTGAAAATTAATTCATGTTAATGTCATGAATGTTAGAACGAAGAAGAGATAAATGAGTTATTTAATTCAGTTCACCAGTGTGTAAATATTGATTTTAGAGCAGAAATGCATCTTGGGTAGGGCACAGTTGAAGTGATTGTTTGGAAATTGTTGCAGAGGGGAGCTGGGGTGAGGGTGGAACCTCCCCTACAGCAAAGCCCCAGCTGGTCACTCAGCCCTATTACCCAAAATACAATGCCTCACCAGCAAGTTCTTGGAAACAGTAACGCTCCAAAATATTTGCAAGTTGAGCTTGTAGTATCTGCTAGAAAATGAAAGTAACTTAATTAAACCATGTAGTAACTCTCGAGGCAAAGGCCTCGGTCAGCAGTGTTTGATTTGGTTTAAGTTAAATTTAAGGAGGAAATTCCTTCCCTGTGAGGGTTGGGAAGCTCTGGCTCACAGCCCAGAGAAGCTGTGGCTGCCCCTGGATCCCTGGCAGTGCCCAAGGCCAGGCTGGACATTGGGGCTGGGAGCAGCCTGGGACAGTGGGAGGTGTCCCTGCTATGGCAGGGGTGGGATGGATGAGCTTTTTAAGGTCCTTCCAACCCCAACATTCCATGATTCTATGATTTATTAGAGATCTAGATCATCTGTACATTTTAATATTACATTTGTATGAATATTCCCTATTCAGTGTCAGAAATTGCTGAGTCACTCTGCATAGCAAAACTCCCCATTTAACGAGAGCGCAGCCTGGAAATTCCATTGGAACGAGCAGCATCAGAAATCCTCAGCGGTGCAGGCTGTGGGTTGGAGCAGGTGCTGAAGGTGCAGCTGTGCTAAAGCAGGGCTGTTTTTACTCTCTGTCCCCAAGGTACCTCCCCTTGCAGGACATCATGTGCATGGAGTGCCTGTCTCGGAAGCTGAAGGAGGCGGTGACGCTGTACCTGCGCGTGGTCAAGGTGGTGGATCTGTGCGCGGGGCGCTGGTGGGAGTACATGCCCACAGGTGAGCCCCTCCTCTCTCTGCCCTTCCCTCTAGAGGCTGACAGCTGGCCTGAAGGCTTCACAGATCTCACTCTGGATATGGTTAGCTTCTAGTCGTGAGGAGAAAAATAATAGATCCACCTGTGAGAATGTAGCATCAACAGAAGTAAGAAATTGAAACAGTAGAAGGAGAAAAACAGGCTGCACCTGGTGTTTCTCTGAATGCTTGAATGCTTAGGCCATAGATAAGCAATAGTAATATGAATCTATTGTAATAGTTTAGTAGCCAGTGAATCTGTAACAGGAATGATAACACCAAAGTGTATAAATGAGACTGATTTTGGGAATAAAGGGCTTTTTTTGCCCTTTACGAGGTACTGTCCGTGTATGTGTGTTGTGTCCACCCCAGCAGCAGCACTTCCCTGCACAAAACAAAACTGCACTCACTTGGATGTTCCTTTCCTTTGGGTGGCTGCCTTGAGCAATGGTTTGCAGAGTTCCTGTCTGTGTGTAAATCTGAATTTTGGGTGTTGCTGGAGCAGCAGTGGGGATGCTCTGTGGCCACCTGTCAATACGATGTGTGTTTGTGTGATTGTTGGAAGGGAGTTTATCCAGGGGTTGTGTCACGAAGAGGCTGTTTGCATGCAGGCAGGAAAAAATACAGTGGAATGAGAGAGCACCTCATCTGCGAGCACTTAACAATGTAAGGATAAGTTTTGATGTCACACCTCGAGTCACCTGCAGAGCAGTAGATAAATTTGTGAATCTAGGTGAACCCTGTGAGTATCAGGATTTCTGTTGGGTTTAAATTGCACTGTTGGGATTTGGTGGGGGAGAGAGCTCAAATGAGGGAGTTGTGAAAATTAGGGCATTTATGACTGGAGGTTGGTTAGGGCTGGTATTAGGCAGGTGTTTAGACCTAACCTAAAACTGGTGTAAATCCAGGCAACTTGAAATCCTTTTTATATGCTGAGTTACATCAGAATAAAATAAATCTTTGCTTTAAGAAATCATTCTGTTTCTGTGAGAAATGTCAGCTGTGGTGAATAGTGAACTTAAATAAGGGATCCAGCTGGGATTTTTTTGAGCCATGGAGTTGATAAATGGAGTTCCAGGAAAAACAGACTCACAAAGCATGGGGAGGGAGCACAGTTAACCCTGCAGCAAACCCGCAAAATTCAAGGCAGAAGAGTATTTAGCTCATGATTTCTAGAATGTGGAAGTAAAAGAAAAGCTATTGCTTCACCAAGTGCATCTTTCAACATCTCAGCACTTGTACTGCCACATAAAGAGAAGTGTGTTTGGCTTTCCCTTCACAGCTGAGTGTCTGCTGCCACACAAATACCAATGTGTTGTTGTTGTCTTAGGTTTCACTGATTCCAGCTTCCTAACGCTGCTGAGGAAGATGCCAGACATTGAACAACTTTATGGTCTTCATCCCAGGTATCTGGAAAGGCGCCGAGTCCGTGGCCATGAAGCTTTCAGCATTCCTGGAGTTTTAGAGGCTTTGCAGGCCTGTCCAAATTTGCTGGTGAGTGGCTGGAGTGGGAGGGAGCCTCCTTCAGCACTGAACTGGTGCATGTTAACAGACTGTGACAGGGACTTGGTGCTTCCAGGGCTTTTCTTCAGCCCTGGCTGCACAGGGAGCCGTTAATGGTGACCCTGATTGCCAATGAGAGCTATTTTCAGTTGCACCAGTGGGAATCCCAGGTGCTCTTAAGCCCAGCAATGAATTAAAGCTCTGATCCCTCTGCTGTTGAAAAGACAAGTGTTGCTAGAAATGAAAAGTGAAATAAGCTTGCTTTATGTAGTTTACATGGTTAAGAGGATGTTGTTGTTGAACTGGTGTTAGAGCGTTTGCTTTGCTTCCTTTTATCCAGGGTGTTGAGACCTCTCATTTAGAGCTGGTGGAAGCTATTTGGACATACATGCCACAAGTCCACATTTTAGGGAAGTTTCGTAATCGTAATGGTGCTTTTCCAATTCCTCCTGAGAACAAGCTGAAAATTCCTATAGGAGCTAAAATTCAGACTTTGCACTTAGTAGGTGAGTGTGGTCATGGTGAAGCAGTTGGCTTCAACACAGGTGGATTGTAATTCTTTTAAAGAGAGGGAGTTTGGGCTGTGGCATCTTGGAGATATTAGCTGGATATTTGATAGCAGGTCCAGAGGGCAAGTTCTGAAGAATTATTGCCAATCCAAGGTGAAGAACTTGTGTTTCAAGTGTTCACAGCTTTTTTTCACTTGCCACAAAGCACAGAAAAGCTTCCTTTTGAAAGCCAGGAATTTGTCATGCACTTGGTTGGTTTGAAGCTTGTTTAAAATGTTTGTTTGTTTTGTTTATGTATTATTAGGGGTGAATGTCCCTGAGATTCCTTGTATCCCAATGCTGAGGCACCTTTATTTGAAGTGGGTGAGACTCACCAAACCACAGCCTTTTAAAGATTTCCTTTGTATCAGCTTACGTGCTTTTGTCATGAGGAACTGTGCTGGTAAGAGGGATTCTTCCTGTCTCAAGGGGATGGTAGAGCATGTAGGAAATCTGCTTCTGTTAAAGTCTTGGAATTGCACATTCTGAGAGCAGCCCTTGTTTAATTTGTGGTGTTGGACAGAAATCTCTCCCTGTCCTGTCCCTTGGTGCTTTGTGGTTCTGTTGATTTCCTGCTGTAAAGGGTTGTGTGTGGATGTATTTGAATTCTTCCATGGGATAATTCAGGGAGAAGTGAACAATCTTCTTTGTCTTTCTGCCTTCTTGTGTGCAGGACCCACAAACTCTCTGAAGTATGTTCCCCTGGTGACAGGCCTGGCTTCTGCCAGGAATCTGGAGCACTTGGAACTGGTTCGTGTTCCATTTCTTGGAGGACTTATCCAGCACGTGGTAGAAGACAGCTGGAGATCAGGTGGGAAACTCCTAATTCCTCATACCTAAATAAAAAAAAAAATGATGGAAATGAAAGCTTAACAAATTCTGGAGGTTTTTTGCCTGTAGCATATCCTTTTTTGAGTGTTATTTCTAAGTTTGGAATTATGGTTATGGTGCTAAATATGCTCTGTGCTGGGTATTGTTTTGATATTCTAACTGCAATTAACTCTTAATGAGCTGCATTTGTTGGTAATAAGAAACAGCAGGATTGGAGGGAAGTCAGGTGCAAATATTTGTTTTTTTAAGATCAAGATAGCACTGATAAAAATGTGTAAGGCTGAAGGTGGTGATGTGAGAGTGAACTGAAAGAAGGCTGGTTTTTGTTTGCCAGGTGGTTTCAGGAATTTGCACACTATAGTTCTGGGAGCTTGCAAGAATGCACTTGAAGTGGACCTTGGCTACCTCATCATAACTGCTGCACGAAGGTACCTCCCTTCACATCTCTGCTTCTTCTCCCTTTTGAAAATATGTGTCCTAACAATCACACCCAAGAGGTGAGAGAACAACCATCAGAACT
The DNA here is from genome assembly GCA_009741485.1 of Malurus cyaneus samueli. Lineage (NCBI taxonomy): Eukaryota > Metazoa > Chordata > Aves > Passeriformes > Maluridae > Malurus > Malurus cyaneus. The sequence goes on along the minus strand of CM019226.1, from coordinate 17,495,406 downwards.
GAAGGAACATACATTTAAACTGTGATTTATAACAGCAATTCTGTGATTAATAATAGCAATTATCCTCTGAATCCTGTCATTGCTGAAAGAATTCTCTCATTTTATTAGGATAGGGCATCTTCTGAAGTGTTTTCTGTGTTTTGGCCTGAATTTTGATAGGAGCAATTCTGAATTCCCTGCAGGTTGCACGAAGTGCGGATCCAGCCTTCCTTGACCAAAGATGGTGTTTTTTCTGCTTTGAAGATGGCTGAACTGGAATTCCCCCAGTTTGAAACTCTTCACCTAGGCTACGTTGATGAGTTTTTACTACAGTGTATGACACTTTCTATGTACATAAAAAGCAAAAGGATTGCACAAATTGCTGTGTTTTCAGTCACCTTCTGAGTGATTAATAAGAATATTAATGTTGCACCTATTGAGGCTGCTGATCTCAGACAGCCAAATCTGGTTTTCCTCACTTCCTGGAAGTGGGAAAGCTCAGCTTTATTAAAGCAATGATCTGATCAATAAGGAGTTAGAAAAGCCTGCTATAAAAGGCAAATTTACTGCTGTGTCTGCTCCTCTCTCTTTTATAGGTAAAATGACGAGTACGGACTTGGTGAGGTACGGCTTGGCTGATGTGGTTGAGAACCCAGGAATTATTACAGATATTGGTATGAAAGCTGTAAATGAAGTTTTTTCTTTCATCAAGTATCTGGTCATTTACAACTGCCCACATCTACATAACCCAAATAATTGGATCACAGGTATTGCACACCTTTGAAATTTCAGAGCTATTCTATGAATTTCTGTGCTAAACCAGACTTTCTCTGCTCTAGTACTGCTTGTTCTGTTGTTAGTAAGTACAGTAGATGCTGCTTGCTTTGGGGCCATGGTGATGCTGGGAGCATGATGGAGAGACAGAGGATGCTGCTGTCAGTCTGCAGAGGGGGTGATGAGCAGTGAGTGAGGTGGGAATCCCTCAGGAAAGGCCTCTCTTGTGTTCCCAGATCACTCGAGGTGGACCCGCCTGGTTGACCTGACCCTGGTGAGGTGCCACGCCATCAAGCTGGACTCTTTCAGTCAGTTCATCGAGTTACTGCCGAGTTTGGAGTTTATTTCTCTGGACCAAATGTTTAGAGAGCCTCCAAAGGTAAATCCTAGAGAATGCTTTGGCTTTTTCGTGTTGCCAGGTTTTTTCCTTGTTTCCATTTCATTGGCAATCTGGTACGTTCCAGCTGTGTGCATTCTTCTAAAAACTGTCATTAATTAAATAAATTGGTAATAAATTTCTTAGGTTTGCAGTTGCTTTTAGTGTGATATTCTGGGGAGAATGGTGCTGCTTCTGCAGATGGGAGCAGTGGCAAGGAATGAATGTGTGACCAGAACATAAAACTCATTGATTCTCTTGAAAGTAAAACTCACTGATTCTGTTGAGGCCTCTGCTGATACTTCACTGTGCTTTTTATATCATTTATTTCCTCTTAGGCCTCTGTTCACAACACTGAGAGGTTTCTGTGATTTTTTTACTGGGTGAAATGGGGGTACTGTTCCCCTGTTGAAGTGTGTTCAAAGCTTAGGAATTTATTACTTAACATTGCCCCCTCCCACGCTGTAACCCAACTCCTTGGTGAGCTGCTGGTGTGCAGTGAGCACTGCCTGTGTAAAAAATGCTTGCTTTGGTCATTAAATGTCCCTTGAGGCTGCTGAGTGCTGGGAAGTCTCATCTGCTGTTTGTATTGATGCACTGATCCCACAGCAAATTAATAGATTAACACAAGTTAATAGATTGAAATGAAATGCTTTGGGGAGTTCCCTTTCATTAGGAGTTTAACAGTGTAAACTTTCTGGGTTGCCAGCCTGAGGATGGCCACCTGCAGTCAGGAAATCTGAGGGACAGTTTCCCTGTCAGTGTTGGCCTTTCCAGACAATTGCAGCAGAGTGGTTTTCCTGTTGCCATTAGGGAATGTTGGGATAACAAGTCAGTGTTTCCAAATCTTAATTTCTGCTCTTGGTTTCCAGGGCTGTGCTCGAGTGGGCCTAAGTGCAGGCACAGGAATTGGGGTCTCCTCTGCCCTGGTGAGCAACCAGAACTCCAACAATGACAATGACAACAACAACAACCACCAGAACAACAACAACAACCCAAACATCCACCACAACAACCACCAGCACCCCAATGAGCAGAACGAGGAGAACGAACTGCACCAGGAGGGCCCCGCTGAGGAGCAGCAGATTGGGGCTGAGGGTAATGCTTGGGCACCTTTTGGGGTTGATGGCAGCTGAGGGTGATCCTCAGGGACAGTTTGGGGGGATTTGCAGCTGAGAATGATCCTTGGGAACCTTTTGGGGGTGATTTTATCTGCATTCCCATTTCTATAGGCTCCTGGTGAAGATGTGAACACACATTAAAACTTGTTGCTCTTTCAGCTCCTGCTATGGAGCTTTAATGTTTTGTGTGTGCCATCTGTGCCAGCTGTGTGACAAAAGCTGTCCCTGTGTGGTGTCTGACAGCTGTCACAGAGCAGAGCTGGGTGTCACTGCAGCTGCAGGCTCTGTGTGACATCCTGTGGGTACATGCCAGGGCTCCTCTGGGCACAGCTGGGAGAACATCCCAGTGTTGGTGGTGTGTTTGTAATCTTTGCCAGCAAAGGCAGAAGTCATTGGAGGCAGTGAAAATGTAAACCCTGGTTTTGCTGCTCCCTGCATAGAACAAGACTTTGGAGGAGGAGTGGAAAATCTGAGTGAGCTAAACCCCAAAAGATAGGCTGGGCTTTGGCTACAGAGAACAAATCTGTGGGAGGCTGTGCAACCAGAGGCTCACCAAGGGAATAATGGCAGCTTTTATTTATTTTTTATGGGTGCTCTGCTCATTCTCTTTCCTATTCCTGACCTCCTCTTCGTCTTTCCAGCCCTCAATGAGATGGAGGAGGTGGCACAGGAAGAAGGGGAGGCTGCTGGGCAGGGCCAGAATGAGCTGCCAGCTCCCAGCCAGGCTGTTGTTCCCATGGAGGTGGATGAAGAGCAAGCAGGTAACTCTGGGTTTGGGAACAAAGGACCTCTTGGCATCTCCCTGAGGGATTCATTTTTCAGTGTTAGTCTGGGTTTGGATGTTTTGTTTCAGCTGGGCTGTCTGATTTGGAAAAACGATGTTAGCACAGCTCAGTGCTGTGAAGGAATTCATTCCGTGCTACAGCCCAGAGTTTTCTGTGCATATGCAGCAAATACCATGACCTTAAAACATTATTTTTGTGCACTGTACAATGCAGTCAGAAGGCTTATTTTAACATGAACTGTTGATACTCTCCTTCTCAGGACCAAGTGGAATTCAACCTGTTGTAAAAGCAACTCCTATAACCATCCATGATTCGGACAGTGAGGATGAGGAGGAAAACATGGGCACTTCCAGAGCCTGCATCTCCAGCAGCATTGCACAGAATTACTCAGATGGAGAAGAGAAGGGCAGGGATCCCGTGGAAACCAGAGAACCTTCAGGTGTGCAACTTTTATTCTTAAGCTTCAGTCTTTCCATCGTGTTCAGGTTTATTCCTAGCTTAAGTTTTAATCTAGGTGGAGGTGTTAGGACACGTTTTGAGCTTCACTTACAGATGTTGTACAGAAATAGAAATAGTGGCACTGCACTGATCAGAAACCTCTTTGGGATTTCCAAGTGGACAGAATTCATCATGCCTGTGAGCCCAGAGTGGGTATCAGTTCTGGTTTGAGGGGTTCTGTGTTTGGAGAGAATTTGCATCAACTTCTGTGCTGCCCATACTGGGAATTGGGAGCTTGGGGTAGTGTAAGGAGCTGAGAGGATTAAGACAGCAGACATTGAGGAGGAATTTCTCCATGGAAACGGCACTCAGGCCTTGGCAGGGGCTGCCCAGGGAGGTTTGGAGTGCCCATCCCTGAAGGGATGAACCCTGGGATTAAGTTCTGTTATGATCTGAGCACTGTTCAATGTGGGTTTTTGTTCTCCTGGGAGCTGAGACTGCTGATGCCTGCTGGCAGCACTGCCCAAACCCAGGAGGGGGAGCTGGGGATTGCTCCTGGAGTGTGAACTTCAGGCCTGTCTCTGTTCCTGTTTGATTCCTCAGATGGGTTGCTCATTTTAAGAAAACAGAAGCCTCTTTATATTAAATACTAGGAAAAAATCCTTCCCTGGGAGGGTGGGGAGCCCTGGCACACGGTCCAGAGAAGCTGTGGCTGCCCCTGGATCCCTGGCAGTGCCCAAGGCCAGGCTGGACAGGGCTTGGAGCACCCTGGAATAGTGGGAGGTGTCCCTGCCAAGGCAGGGAGTGGCACTGGATCTTTAAGGTGCCTTCCACCTCCCTGATTGTGTTATCAGTGTGCCTTTCACGTTGTTGTGCTTTGCCCTCTGTGCCAGGGAGCTGCCCTGGGGCAGTTTGGGAGATTTGTATCTCCTTTAGTGACAAAGCCCCAGCACATCACTGCAAAAACAGCTGCAAGGTTCAGCAGCTGCTACAAAAACGAGTAATTCCTGTAACATCACAGTCCTGGTGACGCTGTCACTGGCCTCTGGGCTGCCCTGTGTTTTCAGGAGCCTTCAGCAGAGTAATGCACTGATTTGAGGTTTCTCACTGTTCTCTCACTCTCTACTCCTGCAGTGAGCGGCAAAGGCAAGACTCCCCTGCGGAAGAGATGCAGCAGCAGCCACGGGGGCCAGGCCAAGCAGTTGCCCCTGGAGGAGAGCAGCTGTGAGAAGGGCTGCCAGGTGACCAGTGAGCAGATCAAAGCTGACATGAAAGCAGCCAGTGACATGCCTGAGAGGAGCAAGGGCAAGGATTCCTACGGCAGCACCGCTCCAGGATCCACGGGCACCTCCGGCTCCTGCAGTGCTCCTTCCCCCGGTCCTGACTGTGCCCAGGCAGCCCAGAGCCACTCTGCTGGCAGCAGCCCTGCAGCTGGAGAGGAGCCCAGTGGGCAGTGTGGCTGCTCTCCGTGCAAAGGGGAAGGCTCTGGCGAGAGGGAGAGCGAGGAGAGCTCCGTGTGCTCGCGGTGTTCCTCCTCCAAGGACGTGCAGCTCAGGACGAGCGGGGGCGGGGATGGGGAGAGCCCCTCCACCAGCGGAGCCTGCAGGGACGGGCCCGACTTTGCACTTAGGACACTGCCAGGGCCTGCCGGGGAGCCTGGCCATGACAGGACTAGTGGGAGTGCCTGTGGGGCCAGCAGCCAGGAGCAGAGCACGCAGCCCCCGAGCTGGGAGCTGGACTGCAAGGAGGAGTATCCTCGGAGACCGCTGACCAGGGCCAGGAGCCGGCTGTCCCACGTGCCTCTGGTGTCTGAGCCAGGTAGGATTCCACACACAGACATGGCTGAGCCATTGCAGGGCTGCTGGGAGCCAGCTCTGAGCAGCTGCAGCACCCCGGGGAGCTCTGCTGTGGAGCTTGTTAGGCAGGGATCTAACCCTGCTTAGATCAGAGTTTGAGGGAACAGAGGTGCCATCATCAAGTTAAATCAGATCTTCCTGAAAGTGCCACTGACTTTTTTTTCTCTACACAACTCTTCCTGCTGGTGTTCTCCACACATTCTAACCAGAATTTGCTTTACTCCTTTGAAAAGCAAATGCAGTTTTATGGTAGCCGTGTTTGCCTGTGAGGGCTGTGATTCATTGTCTTTCTATTAAAAACCTCCCTTGAAAGGCAGCAGCTACACTGCTATCTTAACAAGAAGGCAAAGGTTAATAACTGGCACTTTATCAACCAGTAAAGAAAGTCATAACTCAACCCAACTTTTGGACCTGCATTGGGTTCTGCTTCCAGGTGATCAAATCTTGTTGAAAATTGTCCTTTTATTGAGTATCTTCATGCTTCACGTTATTGTTCTGTTCATTTGACATAAAATAAAAGCCTTGAAGGGCTGGAATGAAGGCAGAAAACAACAGAAATGAGAGGGGAACCTGCTGTTTCTTTCAAATATGCTTGGTTTCCAAAATAATCATCTTAGTCTGGCACAACCTCACATATCCAGGACTCTTTGCTAGGAATATCTGGCAGGTGAAATGAGACTAAAGATGAAATGTGCTGCTTACAGAACTGGGAGTGTTGGAGGTGGGGAAGATGGAGAGCAAATTCCTGCCTCTGTTAACATGGAATGATTCAAACACTCTGTCCTGGTGTTTTTCCAGTTTATTTAATGTTCCCAAGTGTTAACAAAACCTGAATCACCTCAGATGTTCTTCAGGTAGATGCATCTCAGATTTGAAGAAGACATGATCTTGCTATTAAATTTAAAACGTTTATGAGTAGTAATTAATAGGGAATCTTCATGCACATGCCATGTTTTAGTAAAGTCAAAGAAAATTAATTTTAGGGATTTTTTTTCTCTTCCTGTTGGAAGTAATGCTGGTGGTGATTTCTTTTCAAAGACTCATCTGTTAAATCAAGAAGGAATTCAATGTCCTTGGTGCAGCTTAGGAACATTAAAGGATTTTATACCTGGGCATCCTTTGCAATATTAGAAAAAACTTAGTGACAGTTATAAAAAACAGACTTTTGGGTAGTTGGAGATAATTTCTACTATTTAAACATTAAATCTATTTTTGGTCTTGCATTTGTCAAGGATGTTGTGTTTCCTGCAGAGAATCAAATGTAACCTAACCATGAATCTTCTTTCCTTGGCTCCACATTTTTCTGTGGGGTTGGATTTGTAGTTTCAGCATTCCTGGGTTTCCCCTATAAACACAACCTCCCATTCCCCAGGTTATTTAGTGGGAATAATTCTGAGCACAAAGCTGACAGTGGGGTTTGAACAAGGACAGATTTGGTTTGAAGCTAGGCAGGTGTTTGGATCTACCTGTGCTGGAAATGTTCATGGGCTGCTCTCAGCTGGGAAATGTGACCCTGGAATGGAGCAGAGGAATGATTTTTCCATGTTTTTATTTGCAGAAGTAGCAAAGCCAAAGCCAAGGCAAACCACCAAGAGGAAAAGGACAGCTGACAAATCCACCAGTACCAGTGACCCTGTGATTGAGGATGATCATGTTCAGGTAAGGGTCTTTCCTTCTCTTCCTGCAGCTTTATCACCCTAAACTCCTGTTGGGAACTGAAGCTGGATTATATTAATTAATATCCTCTTCTATCTGGTAAAATTCAGTGGATTTTCCCTTCATTTTTACCCTGTCACCCATTTTTTTCTTTTTTTTTTTTTATTTTCCCCAGGTACTGACTCTGAAATCCAAAAACCTCGTAGGAATCACACTGACCAACTGTGGAATAACAGATCTGGTGCTGAAAGACTGCCCCAAAATGATGTTCATCCACGGTATGTGGTTCATGTTACAGGTGTCTCCTCCCTCTGGCATTATTGGAAATTCCTGAAAGAATTCAAGGCAGGCCAGTGCTCATTTTGTATTCATCAGCTCCATTGCTGCTTCCCACTCGGAGTGTCTCTTAGAACAGCTTTAATAAAGATTAATATCTGAAAATCAACAGCTGCAATGATCTGACAATTAGCGAGATGAGATGTTTATTGAAGAGTGATAATGCAGTAATTGGGAGTTGATGAAATGAGTTGGAGTACCTTGTTTTTCTCTCATTCCTTCATGCTCCCATAGATTTTTTAGCTGACAGGATGATACTTTTGCTCCTTGACATGATAAAATCTGTTTTTAATGCTGCCACTTAGGTTGCATTAGTTTCACATGCCAGGGCGTGACTGCTCCTGTATTGGGTCATTTATTGTTTTCTGCAACATCTAAATGAAGACGTTTTCTTCTGCCATGAGATCTCTCTGCTTAGTAGAAATAAAGGAATTATTTCTTTATTCCAGGATACTTCGAACACACATTGATTTTGAAGTAAATTTTGATTACATGAGCAGTGTTGCTAGAAAGGAAGTAAGTTTATTTTCCATTGTGTGGCATCACAATCCTGTGTTTGAGCTGATTTTGGGGGTTGTGGCAGTCCACAGACCATTTCAGTGAAAGGAAGCAAAGGGAGGAAAAGGTTATTGTTGCACAAAATTTGACATGGCCTTTTAAAAGGCCACATCTGGCAAGTTCACAGCTGAAAAGTTCGACCATAATATGGAAAAAATGAAGAGCTGGGCTATGTCTGGTTACTTAAGTAATTTTTTGGTGCTTTTATTGCTTGTTTGCCTTCTTTTGAACCTGTCAGCCTTGAAAATCCCTGACAGGAGGCTCCTGAGGTCTTTCATTCCCTTTGAATCCGTTGATTTGCTCTTTTCTAGCTACAAGGTGCCGTGTCTTGAAACACTTGAAGGTGGAGAACGCCCCCGTGGTGAATCGCTTCGACTACGCCCAGTGCAAGAAGCTGAACATGGATCAGGTGCTGGATCAGATCCTCAGGATGCCCCCAGAAAGGAACAGGATCATTTACCTTCGACCCATGCAGCAGGTACAGAGCCAGCCTGCAGCTCTGCCTGCGGGGTTGCACTTGAAACATTTCCTGCCTCAACACCACCACTCTGAAATTTGGTTGTTAAAAACCCAGCAAGGCTTTTATTGCAGAGCCTGTACTTGGATTTTAAGGTACTCTGATAGATTAAGTCTTAAAATTCACCATTTCCATATTCATTACATTAGAGGATATTACAAAATGGGATGCATTGAATGAATTTTAAACTGAATCGCTCACACTGTGAGAACCTGGCTGCTTTTTGTAGCTGTGTGTGAGCAGAGCGTGACACAGGGATCTGAAATCCTGGACCCACGTCCTGTTAGATTGAGGAACAGCAGAGTTTGGGGTACTGGAGGCACCATCCCCTCCTCATGCTGAGTGTTGCAGGACACTGGGACTGAGAGCCACCCTCTCCTCCCCCAGGCTGTGCAGGAGCTGGAAGCAGGGACATTATGGAGTTGTTTAAATCATCCATAAGGGTTTGTGAATGTTTCATTTCAGATCTGGAAGGTTGGGATTGTTGAACTTGATCCCTCAGTATGGCTCTGTGGTGCTGCTCCTCTCCTGCCTTTCCTGACTTGCTTTGCCAGCAAGGGAAGGCTGATTGGAATAAAATCAGCTGTGCTTTGAAACCACATCTCTTAGAGGAGAGTGGTAAAAATATTAGGAGGGAACGAAAGCCCAAAACCAAATCATCACACTGTCCCTAAGGCAGATACAGATTCTGAGAAGTGAATTTCCATATTGGAGTTGGGAAACCCATCAGAAAACAGACATTTCCCATCCAGTTCCACCGCTGAAGAAGCTGAATTGTCAAGGCTGCACTAGGGAGGTTTCCCTGCCCTCAGTCCTGTATTTATTGGTGTTGTTAAATTCCCCTTCACTGCTGGTTTGGTTTCCCTGGAATTTGGGGGTTTGGTTGAATCTGTGCTGCAATTCCAGCTCAGTGTTTGTGGTGCTCAGCAGTTTCTGTCCCTGCTGTGCCCAGGTGGACACGCTGACTCTGGAGCAGAAGATCTTCAGTGGCCCTTACCCCTACCACATCTGCATCATCCACGAGTTCAGCAACCCCCCCAACGTGCGCAACAAGGTGCGGGTGCGCAGCTGGATGGACACCATCGCCAACATCAACCAGTGAGTGCTGACTGCAGCCCGGGCTACTGAACACATCACAGGGAGTGTGCCAAAGTGTCCTGGAGCAGCTGCACCTCCACATCTCCTCTGTTCTGTCACCCAAATTCAAAAAAATCAGTTTGGTTACTGCTGGAGGTTGAATTCTGGATGGTGCGATGTAGAATTTTAGTGTGAAGATGTGTCTAATATAAAGCACAGACTAAAAACACACCCATATATATGTATTAAAAAGTCCTGTAAATTATATATATATATATATAAATTTATATATAATATATTAAACAATATAAATATATAAATTATGTATATAAATATATATGTAATCCTGTAAATTCTCCAGCAGTAGTCATAATTCATCACATTATTCCAGCAATAATGCAGTTGTGCATTAAAGTCACTGGAATGGCTGAGAAGTATCTTCAAGGCTGAAAACAAGTTATTTTTAGAGAGGTGCTTTTTCCATGAAATAGTATTGGTTTCTGTGGAAAGTGATGATCAGTCAGTACCAGCTCCTGGAATTCCCAGCAGCAGGGAACTGTGGCTCTCCAGCAGTTCCAAAGCTGTCCCTGTTGGCTGTGGTTTCTCTCCAAAGTGAAGGGAAGGGTCCTGAGTTGGTGTGAGGTACTTGGGCCAGTTTTTCTGTGGATTGAGGCTCATTAAAGGAAGGCTTGTGTATTAGGAATTCCCATTTGGTTTTCCTCCCTCCCCCCTCCCATTTCCTGACTGTAACTTCTCCCTCCTTCTCCCTAGAGAGCTGATCAAATACGAGTTCTTCCCTGAGGCCACCAGGACTGAAGAAGACCTGAAGAAATACCCCAAGTACCCCTGGGGCCGGGACATTTACACCCTGGAAGGTGAGAGTTCTGGGGAGCTCAGGGCTCCTGGGCAGCCTCTGCTCAGAGGAGCAGCTTTGCCAGGAGATGTGGGAAATGCTCCTTGTGAGGAAAATGGGGGGGAAACTTGGGCTCAGTGGGGGAATAAACGAGGAGATGCTTTATTGGGGTGATAATAGGATAATGGAGTTCATGGGAAGAGAGGTGATGTTGTCCTCTCTGTATCCTCACCCTGCTCTCTCACAGGCATTGTGGATGGTGCTCCTTACTCCATGATCACAGATTTCCCCTGGCTCAGGTCCCTGAGGACAGCAGAGCCCAACAGCTACGCCAGATACGACTTCGAGGACGATGAGAGGAGTGAGTGCCCTGCTGGGATGCTTCACATCACTTGCTTGTTTGGCAACACCTTCCTTTATTTTCAGTTTTCTGCTTCTCAGGCTGGTTTTGGTAGATCTTTTGGGAGCTAGAGGTAGACTGGAGAGAAGGGAGAAAATTCACAGAAATTTAGCATAAGAGTTCAAAACTGGACTTGAAAAATCTGGAATGGAGATGCTGTGGGTTAGAGTTTACTGTGTATGTGTCTCTTTCTTGTCTGCTCAAATATGATGGTAGGCAGTGCTGGGGCTCAATTAAAAACCTGGCTTGGAAGCAGAGAAAAACATGTTCTTCCATTACTTCATTAGGAACATCTGGGAATCTCCTTCATTAGAGATATTTTTAATTGGTTGTGGTCTGGATATTCTTATCCAGCTCCTGTTCATAAATCTCAAGAGGATGAGGACAGGGTAGTTTTGTTTTAGCTATACCTTTCTCTGGTTTTATTTTAATTTTTTTTAAAGATTTTATTTTAGACTGATTTAATTTAATTTCATTTTATCCTGACTTAGTGCTTGCACTTCAATATGAAGGCTGAATTACCAAAAAGTTGATATTTATTTGATTTAAGTCTCAGGTTGTTAAAAGGGTCATGGGGTTAAAGCCATGAAAAATCAGGAGAGCGCTGCTGCTTTATCCTTAATTGCTGTTGTTTATAAAATATTTAATTACTGGATAACCTGGAATTCTGTCAGGGAGAGGGTTTGGGATTCTCTGGGATTCCCTTCACTCTCAGATGTTTGGAATGAGGATTGGAGCTGTGGAGCTTTAAATCCAGGGAATGCAGGACAGAACATTCCAGGGCACGGGGAGACTTTTCCTTTGCCTTGTTTGCCAAGTGTGAACACAAAACCAGCCTGGCTGGGGAATTTTTGGGGACAAAGATGCCATTTTGCTCGTTGTGTTTCCCCAGCCACCATCTACGCCCCGAGGAGGAAGGGGCAGCTCTCAGCTGACATCTGCATGGAGACCATCGGCGAGGAGATCTCGGAGCTGCGCCAGGTCAGGAAGGGGGTGTTCCAGAGGGTCGTGGCCATCTTCATCCACTACTGTGATGTCAATGGGGAGCCCGTGGAGGATGATTACATCTGAGGGGTGTCCCCAGCCTTCCCTCCCTTCCCCCTGGCGCTGCTGGCCAAGAAAAAGCAGGATTTTTTTTTTTCAAATGCAAGCATTTCCCAGGAAGGCGCCCTCGGCTCTCCTTTGGCCAGGAGGATGTAGTTAAATGTAAAATGGAAAGTACAAATTGTATACTAAAGAGTTGTACATAGAGGAAACAAAAAAAAAAACTTCCTAATACTGAGACTTTATTTCATATGTTTATACAATTTAATTTAAATTCCATTTTAATGAAGGCCAATAATTAGGAACAGGGAAGAAGATTTGAACTTTTCAGCCCATATGATTCATAGCAGTATTTTTCTTTTTCCTTACAAACAACAATTCCATTTGCTGTGTTCAAAAGAGTCATCAGAGCCTCTTTTAATCTGTGCCTTTTTCTTGAGCATTTAAGAGTCCAGTCTGAGTAAACCTGTTGAGCACAATCTCGGTGTCTCGTGTGCATTTTTGGAAGGGTCAGAATATTCTCCAGCTGTCGCAAAGAAGGCCAGAAGCAGCAAAAAAAATGTAGAGAATGTGGTGATCTGTGGTAGTTTCTAGAGGTATCCAACCCATTTTTGGGGGGAAGTGCAACTCCCCCGTGTTTAGCACCTTGGAAGCAGAATGTTCTCAAGCATTTTGTACTGTTGGATTGCATTTTCATGGTGTACTTGACTCTGTACTATGGAAATCAAGTTGCTGATTGTTGGTTCCACTGTGTTTTAAGACAAATCTGCCCGTTTTAGCTGGCTGGGAGCTGAAGGCAGGCGGGAAAGGGGATGTGGAACTGCTGGGGCAGCACAGGCTCCGTGTGGCACAGCCAGGGAGCTTTGGGGCTGGGCTGTGCTCGCTCCTGAATGCACATTTTCCATGTGGTCAGTAAAAAGTGCTGCTATTTGCCCCAAAACGTGTGTGTGTTGTGTATTCAAGGGCTCTCATGGTGCCCACGGGTGTTTGGTGGGGATCTGCTGCCAGGGCAGGTGTAAAATGCACATTTTGGTGTTGCACTAACGGGGTGCCCAGGGCTGGGAGACCTTGGAAAGGCCAATTCCCAGCTCTGGAAAGGAATTCCCAGCCTTGGCGTGGTCTCTCATCTGTACTTGTTTAAAATTGGTGTTACCAGCATAAAAAAATGACACCTCCTGTGGTAAAATCTGTACAATTCAAGCAATTTTATCCTATTTTGTTCATCATCCTGATTGTGATTCTCTGAACTTTGGGGTAAATGTGGCTCATGGGGATTTCTGTGTTCAGCTCTGTAAAATTGAGGTAAAACTGCTCCACACAGCAAAGCCCGTGTTGGTTTTCTCTGCCTCTCTGTGGGAATTCTTGGGATAATGTGGAACTGGAAATACGTGGGAACAGAGGAGGAGAGTGGTGCCTAAGGGGAGCAGCATTTCCTCAGCCCTGCTCTCAGCTCTGACTGGAGGTGGAGCACTGAGCACCAGAAAATGTGAGTGTTGGTAATGCAGGATCACAGGCAGTGGTTTATTGTAACTCTTACATTGAACCTTAGATAATGTATTCAGTGATACTCAGACAAAACAGTTGTCATCCTGTCTAGAAGTGTTTCAAATCCTCTGAGTCGTGGATTCAGTCAGATTTACCATTTAGTCCAGAAAATGTGACTGAGTTCTGGAGAATTGCACCAGAGCTGCCCATGGTAGTGCTGAGCTGCAGCCTTTGCAGTATTTACACAAATAAAGTGTTTGTTTCTGTTCCATATTCCCTGGAGCAGGTGAACCTTGCAGTAGCTGTGACCTCTGGAATGTTGTCCCCATTTTACCCCGGTGCCTGAATCCCCTCTGTCCCTGTCCTGGGGGCTCTGGCTCAGGGAGGAGCTGGGATCTGCCAGGGGTTTCATCTTTGGGCTCTCAGCTTGCCCCTCTCTGTGTTTTGGGCACTGTTCTGTCTCACTCTGGCAAGGGAGGTTTTCCTGGCTCTGCCCAGCTCTTAGACTGCCCTTGGATGTTTCTGTGCCAGGCTCCTCTTCCTCCTGCCCTGCTGGGTGGCACCAGGGGCCACTGCTGTCCCTGCAGGTGAGGGGACAGTGATCCTGCTCTGCCACCTCCCCACAGCACAGGGAATAGCCCGGGACAAACTGGGATCCATTCCCAGCCCCTGACAAACCGGGACATTGCAGCTGGATATGGGAGGAAGCTTTGCTGCAGTCCAGAGGCAGCCTGGCAACCCCTGAACCTGAAAGGTGAGCAAAAGGACAGGAAATGCTGTGGTGGCATCACCTCTGTGCCCTGCGTTCTTCTGGGATGAGACTTTGGGGAAATAATCCAACAAGAAGGAATTCCTTCCCTGGCTCAGCTCTGGGTAAGTAAAATCTGGGATTTCTGTCCCTCTGGTGCAGGGGCACAGTCAGAGGGGTCTCCTTTGAAGGGAAATCAGCACTTACAGCTCCAGTTCAGCTGGGAAAGGCAGGTGGGGATTGCACTGGGAATGGGGTGGCCCCGCTTTTGCCACAGCTCCTGGAAGGGTCTGCAGAGATCCCAGCTGGGAGAGGCTCAGGTGCCTGGGAAATGTCATTTAAACAGTGCAGAAAGGGGACAGAGAAAGGCCCAAGTGGGCTTGGGCACAGCAGAGGGGGCACAAAGCCTCATGTTCATGTACTGGGTGTTCCTTTTCCCAGTGATTTCGGAGAAGGCAAAATCAGGGCTTGGCTTTGAACGGGAGAAGAATTTTGGAAGTGTTTTATTTGAGGAAAAGTCCAGATGAAGTAAGGAGTTGATGATGGAGACAGAAATATTGCCCCTGCTCTCTCCAGCCTCTTCAGGAGCCCAGAATTTCCCCTTTTAGTTCCCAGTTCAGCAATTCCAGTTTAACCCCTTGGCAGGGGGTGGCAGGGAAGCCACGTGTGCCCTGCACAGAACCAAAAGCAGTGCCCATCACTGCAGAGCCACCTTCAGCTCCTCTGCAGCCCCTGGGTGCTGACAGGAGACAAACTGGGGGTTCATTCAGGAAGATTTGTACAAATATGGAAAGAACCAAAAGCCTTTGGTGTATTTTTATTGAGGTCACAGTAGAAGAAATCAGCAGATTCTTTGCCTGGGAGGGCTCAGAGATGGCTCAGGAGCTCAAATGTGGATAAAATGGGGTTCTGAAAAGGGAAAGGGTTTCCAGTTGCAGGGATGGAATGGGAATGTTCCCCTGGGCTGCAGCAGCCCCGGAGTTGATGGGGATGATCAGAGTCTTCTCTGTGTGGGCTGCTCCCAACCCCAGTGCTCGACTTGAGCTGCTCCCACCTTCTCCTCTGTGCTGGGAACGAGCTGGACACGATCTGGGCCCCATTGGTTGGTTCTGAGCACGCTGTGAAGTCAGGCTGGCATCAAGAAATGCCTGAAATACCTCGAGTCTCCCCAGCTTTGGAGTGAATCCACCCTGCAAGCCACGATCCTGCAGTCAGTAACCCTGCACTGAGGCTGTTTGGAGAGGCAAACCCAGCATTTCTGTACAATCAGTGCTGATTGTTCCCAGAGCTCTGGATCCCGGCTGGGGGTGGAGCAGCAGGTGAGCTCAGATCAGAGCCCTTTTGGGTCAGAGGTGTGGGGGGCATCACTGAGCTCTCTGGCTCCTGCACTGGCACATTCCTGATGTCCCTCCTCCCTGAAGTGCCCTTGGATGGGACAGAGGCTCCTGGGGTGTCCAGGGAAGGGCTGGAGGTGACACTGAGTGCTCTGGGCTGGGGACATGGTGGGGATGGGCACAGCTTGGACTCGATGGCCTTGGAGCTCTTCCAGTCTCAGTGATCTGGGATTGGGTGAGGAGGGGTTCCCACACATCCCTACAAGCACCCCACCCCATCCCATTCCACTCCCATCCCATCCCATCCCATATTCCACATCCCATCCCATCCCATCCCATCCCATCCCTCTGTGCCACTGTGAGTCCCCTCCTCAGCTGTCCCTCTGTCCCTGGACTGTGCGGTGGAAGCTGCTGCCTTCATTTTTTCAGCCACTGGGGAAAAGTTTTAATTTCTTTTTGTGCATCAGCAGGAGCAGTCCACGCTGTGATTTCTGAACTGAGGGGTTTGGGGAATTCACTGTCATTGTTCTGCTGAGGGAGTTTCTCCTTTTCTGTTTTGCACTGCCCTCTCCAAGACTGAAACCTGCAGATGGGACATCTCCAGTGCAGGAAGAGCTGAAGGACGGGTGGGGAAGAGCCATTTCCCCCTCAGGATTGCCCTGGTCACCTCTGTGCCACCCCTTCCTGTTCCCATTCCTGCAGAACCCAAACATTTCTCACTCCCATGTGGGGCCTCTCCTGCGCCGTCCCTGTCCCACTCCAACAGAGGGGAAGGTCACAGCACTGAACCAGCCCTGAATGGATTTTTTCCAGATTTTCAAAAATGGCCTTTTTTTCACTCCCTGTTCTCACAGCAGAGTGAAATGAACTCTTTTGGAAATAAAACCCTGTCAAAACAGGTCACTGTCACAGAATGCTGAACCAGGAGCACCTTTCACCACAAAAAACAATCATTTGTGTCTTTGCAGAGGGATTTTCTACCTCGGTCTTGCAGCTCAGGCTAATTCCTTTGGAATCCTAAAGGAAAAGGATGGGAAGCTTTAGCAGCAACTCTGATTGTGGGAGAATTATTTAAAGAAGTCCCACAACATGGTCAGGAAGCCACTTGTTCTTCTCACACACAATATTTCTCCTACTGAGCAACGTTTTTGTTTGTTCGGAGCAGGATTTGTGTGTTTATGGTAAATACCTGTCACATAGCAACAGAAATAGCACCAAATAATCATAGAATGGGAAGCTCCTTGGTCGAGAAGCTTTTAATGAAAAAAACACATGTCCCTGATAAAAAATAATAAATAATGTCAGCTTTCCTTTTTACATTAAAAATATCTGTACATGGTTACACAAAATAACAAA
This sequence comes from Malurus cyaneus samueli, assembly GCA_009741485.1. Lineage (NCBI taxonomy): Eukaryota > Metazoa > Chordata > Aves > Passeriformes > Maluridae > Malurus > Malurus cyaneus. The sequence continues at coordinate 17,478,713 of CM019226.1, read as the reverse complement.
GTACCATTTCATTTTCTAGGCTCAGGGTGGCATCTCCGGGGTAGATTTTCATCCAAAAAAGGGTCGAGGCTCGTGGTCTTGATCCTCATGAAAATCCTTTTCCCAGATTTGTGGAGTTGAGAGCCTTTGCCTGCCCTTTCCATGCCAAGGGGGAAGCAGCTCACGAGGAACGTGGCGACATCGACATGCGGGAAGCAGCTGAGGCCTGGGATCTTCACAAAAGGGGAGATTGGAAAAGTCTGGAAAACTTCCTGCCTCAGCTGAAAGGGACCAGAAACAAATAGAAAAATAACGGTGGCAAATGTGAGTAGAAGTCTCTGTCCCAAACGTCGCTAGAAAAGGGTTTTGGATGGTTTCTTCTCCGAGGTGGCACTTGGTGATCCATCCTGGCCCCGCTCTCTCCACCTCACAATGCCCAGAGGTTGCTCAGGGGAGGGTTGGGGACAGTGCTGGGCTCCAGGGCCACATCCCAACCTTTGGGAATGGCTCGGAGCTGGGCTGGCCTTGCACATCCCGCTCCTCACCCATGGAACCCTCCTTGGCCAGGAAACACAACCAAAGCATTTCCAGAGCCGGGAGGGGCAGGGCTGATGCTGATCTCCTGCAGGAGAGATCGGAAGGGGAGCAAACGCTTCCTCCTGTGTGCCTGAAGGAAATTTGGAACTGTTCATGCCCTGGCAATGCCCACTGGCCAGGGAGACTCTGCAGGGAATCTGGAGCCATTCACGCCCTGGCAGTGCCCGCTGGCTGGGCAGACTCTGCAGAGACCCCAGAGCTGTTCGTGCCCTGGCAGTGCAGGGAATCTGGAGCTGTTCATGCCCTGGCAGTGCCCGCTGGCCAGGCTGGCCCTGCAGAGATGGAGCAGCAGCTCAGCCCCATCCTGCTGGGCTCCAGCCATGCCCTGCTGGGCTCCAGCCATGCCCTGCTGGGCTCCAGCCACACTTTGGGAGCTCCAGGACTGCAGGACAGAGGGATGAGCTGCTCCAGAGGCAGCTGGAAGGAGCAGCAGCAGTCCTGGCAGGGCTGGCTGGGGTTTGTTCATATTCTGCCCCATCCCAGAGCAGGGCCCTGGCACAGCCATGTCCCCCTGCTCCTGCAGGGACAGCAGTCCTGCCCTCCCCACACTCCCTCCCAGCTCCCATGGTCAGATATTCCCAGGATTTCGGTGCAGGAGGCATCCTGACAGTGCAGATGGACGTTTCTTGAGTCCTGCTGTCCGTGAATCCTTGGGGTATCCTGGAAGGCCTCTGTTCTCCCAGCTGGACTGTTCCTGCTCTGGGCCCAGGACTAGAAACAGGACTCTTGGGATTCGGGGTCGGTGTGGATGGGGAGCTTCTCGTGTTCCTGGTGGTGCCCATTGTGTAAAACCCTGTACCTGGCAGGGGGAGCACAAAGGTTGGTCAGTGCCAGCTCAATGCCAAACGTGGGGAAAAGATCTTACAAACCCCAAAATCTGAAAGGGTGATTCTTCCCAATATCCAGACCCCATATTTTAAAAGTGGCAATCTCTGCTTTGCTCTGTGACAGGAGAGGAAATCTTCAGCCTGGGGCAGCCAAAGCAAGAAGCTGTTGGGATTCAGGTGTCTGGGGTGAGCTTGGCATGAGAGGAGTCCACAGCAAGGGAACTCAGATCCCATGGGGGTGCCCTGAGCTGGGGACACTTCCCTGAATGTTTCCAGCACTTTTAGGGAATTGTTGGAGGTTGGTTTGGGAAGGGGATGCTGCTCAAGAGAAATCCCAGACCAACATTCCAGGGCATTCCCAAAGCTGTCTCTGTCTAATTCCAGTTTTCCTTATCGAACCCGTTCGGTTTTCTGTCCTCTGGAGCCATCATGACCTCTCTGAGATTATCCCAGGCTTTGGAAAACCAGAATTCCATTGTCAGAATTCCACCAAAGACCCCTCAGAAATCCAGCACTTTTTTTAAAGGACCGGGAATTTCAAAAAAATTTCAAAAATACGCTCCCAACAAATCACAGACGGGATGTCAGAGATGGGAAAAGACATTTGGACCTGCACAGACTCCAACGAGACGGGCACAAGGGGAGAGCAGAGCTGGGATTCCATGGAGCGAGACAGATGGGGACACTGTGGGGACACTGTGGGGACACAAAGCACCCCAGAAACCTCGGGAATGCCAAAGGCTCTGCCCCAGACACGGAGATGGAGCAGGGAGAGCCCCGCTCCTCCCAGGCAGGACGGACAGGGAGCGGGACAGCCACGGAACCGAGCAAACCTTCCTCCGCGGCTGCAGCGGGCCCGGGCGGAGCAGGAGCAGCAAGAGCAGGTGGTGCCGGTCCTTAGGGGGGCATTGAGCTAAGGAAGAGTCCCGGAGGGGTCCCGGAGGGGTCCGGGGGTGGCCGAGGCACAAAGGGGCCGCCGGAGCCTCGGGCAGAGCTCAGCACTTCCAGCTGTTCACCCTGCGGGGAGAGAGCAGCGCTGGCACGGGGCACGGAGCATCCCTGGCACGGAGCATCCCTGGCACGGGGAAACAGCTTGGGCTTGCCCAGGTACCAGCACAGCGCTCCGGAAACATTCCCACCAGCTCCAGGAGTCCTCTGATTGAGTCCTCTGATCCCACACTTTCGTTTCCCAGGGTTTTTTTCCCCACCCTGAAGCTTTTCCCTTCAATCGGCGTTTCAGAGGGAATCCCTGCTGGGGAAGGATTTGTGGGGCTCCTGCATTTCCCACCTTCCCAAACGTGTGCTGCTGCCTTTGCTCTCTGCTCTACACCCCTTACCCAGGTTCCAGCTGCTCCTATTAGGAATTTTTCCCGTTTGGGGCTGTCAGGAGGTGGTTCCTGCTGTCCCAAAACTTCCCGGACACTCGGGGGAGGTTCTGCAGGGATTGTGCAGGGAGCGATGGGAGCTGCTCACTCTGCACTCCCCAGCCCTTTGGCACTGAATCCATTCCCTCTCTGCTCAAAGAAGGCAGAGGAGAGATTTTGCTGCAGAAATAGGGATGGGTGGGGGTATTTCTGAGGTATTTTTGGGGTATTTTTGGGTGTCTGGCACTCTATGGTACCTCAGGTCTCAGGCTCTGAAGTTCAGACATGAGCTGCACAAAAAGCTGATAAACATCAACTTCCATTGCATTTGCAAATCTCTTTGTAATTTTTGTATTATAAATGCAAAATAACTCCTGACAGAATTTGGAAAGCCCCCCCTGAGAAAGCAAGAACAGAAGAGAAAACCCAGGGATCGAATTCACTGAAATGATGGGGTGCTGAGTGTTCCCTTTGCATTGTTTGCTTTTCTCATTGCCCAGACTTTTTCAGTTCCAGATATTTTTCCCATTTCTGATCTGGAGCAAGTCTGCAACTCCTCGTGAGATAAAAAAGAGGAAAAAAGCAGAAAAGAGCAGGCTGCAATTGATGTTCAAGGCCTTTTGCTGCTTTTATCAGGGACTGATCTCCCTACTGCAATACTGGCAATTTTGGGTCTCCATTTTCTCCTTTTCCAGTGACTGAAGCCCACTTCCAAAGGAAACACTTCAAAACACGTTTCTTCCTTCATCTACAACTAAAACCTCCCCCAGGAACCGGCACCATCCCACCTGGAATAAGATTTCCAAGGAAAATGCAAGTTGGTGATGATGGCTCCCATAACATCACAAATCCTTTCATTATTTGCAGGAGCACCCAGGAAAGATTTGTTGGGACCAGAGGAAAACCAGATGTAATTATGTGAGAGGTGATAAACTTGGGAGATTTGCATTTGGCTTGAGCAGAATCCCATTTATAATAAGGTATTTTTATTTTGAATAATGCATTTTAATTTTAATACTATATTATATTATATAGTATAATATATAAGAAGTAATATATAATACATTAACATGCTATAATAATAAATATTTTAAATCATTGATTTTTATCCTCAACCACCTAAAATGGAATGTGGAAGAGGTTTTGGCTGGAGCCACGTTTTGAACAGAACTGAGTTTCCAAACTGAAAGAAGGATTTAAACTTTGCTAAGATTTGCCAGTTGTGTTGCCCCACAATTTTTCTTTCTCTGCCAGCTGCAGAGTGATTTTCCCTCTGGAATATTTGCATCCCCCTGCTGGAACTTCCCCCTCGATATCCTCAAAGCTCTGCTGCTTTCAGATGGATTTCCAAGAGCAAGAACAAATAACTCTGCTCAGATTGGGATTGTGGTGAGCAATCCCTTGGCAGAGGTTACTGTGATGAACAATCCCTCTGAAATCAGCCTGGCACCATCTGCTCCATCCCGGAATTACCAATTCTCAATTATAAATCAACAGAATTCATAAAGAGAAAAGTGAGGGGAAGAAAGAGCAGCTTTAAATGATTTTTGTTACTTATCCCAGGCAGTGATGGGTCTGCACTGCTCCATTCCTGTCAGGACCAGGTGGAAAAGGGTTTTTAATAAATTCTGTGTTTTCTGGCAGCCACAAACCCACAGGAATCAATCCCTGAAGGTGCTGGAAGTGCAGGATGGACCTGGGTGACACCATGGAAGCACCAGGAAAGATCCCACAGATGGAATTCCAGTGGGCCAGGAATAAAACCTGAGCGTGTTTTCAGGAGATCAGCAAAGTGCCCTTCTCTTGTCTCCTTGAAAAGGTATTTCTGACATTTTGGGAAATTAAGGGTTGTTGGGAAACAGCCAGAGAAATGAGAAGAGTGTGACATAAAATGCAAGAATCTCTGGGATTCACTATTTTAATCGGTGATATTTTTCCACTTCGAAGGAGTGGGAAGGCGTTGAAAGAGCAAAATCCTTAAATCTGAACTACACCAAATGTCAGAACAAGATGGGAACAAAAGGCATTGTTCCGTTCCCATCTTCTGCTTGAAAAGAAAATGTCCAGAGGCCAAATTAAATGTAATTTCACAAAACATTTGCTTTTAGTGCAGCTGCATATGAAACTTGCACAGATGAGAGCGGAATTATCCCTCTCTGAGCATTCCCAGGTTCACAGACTCCATAAAATGAAAAGGTGACTCTGTAACCTCTGGGATGGATTTGTGCTGTTCCCACCTCTGAAGTGAAGTTCTGCACATGGCCAACAGCACAAAACCATTAGAGCAGGATAAGAATAAATTCAATTATCCCATCACAGCCCAACAGTGAAAACCTGGATCTTGGGAAAACGTTTGGATTGCTGAATTATTTACATGGCTCCGACAGCAATGTTGATTTTAAAGTCCTTTGTAGTCAAATCTGAGCACAAATCTCTCTCTGTCTCTTGACAAGTGTGTATTTTTCCCACTCCTGAGCAGTTCAGCTGAATCTCTTCATTATCTCATAATCAAATAATGCTGTTCAGACCTTGGGAGCTGAACTCAGCCCTCGTTCTTCACTAAATTTCCAGGCAGAGGTTTTATAAAACACCTGTCTCCACATCCCCCAGCCTTTGGTGCTTTTTGTAAGATTTCGACAGAAAAAAACATTTAAAATTAGCAGTTCTCCAGTAAACAAAGCTTTTGAATGAGAGAAACATAAAAAAAAGGGAGAAAAAAAGAGATTTCCTTTGTCTCTGACAAGTCACAGGAAACAAAGAAAGCATCTCCCAATATGTTTGTGTCTCTCTTTTTCCATTGTTCCGTCATCCCTCTCTCTTTCTGGCAAACCAGGACTAAACCCCTCCAGTCCATTTATTTTGCTCTTTGCAGATGTGGATCTTTTCCAAGGAGGATGTTAAGAAGTGCAGGCAATAATAACCTGAAATAGCATTTTGAAAGGAGATGTCCAAACTCCTCAGCATTTTGTTTCGTTTTTGTTTCTTCTGGCTGAATTTGACCCAAATTCTCTTTTCCTGGGACTGCAGGTGCTCATTTCCATCTTCCTTTTTTTATCCTCTTTATTGCCAGACTTTATTAATGAATTTCTTTGTGGTTCTTCCCAACCCCCCTCACCTCCCCTGCTGAATTGAACAAATTTTCCCTTTTCCCACTCTCCTGATCTTTTTGCTTCCAGCTGCTCTACCTGGATAATGTTTATAATTTTATTTTCCACTGCAGGATGTCCTGCTCAACTTCAGCTAAAAACCTTGGAATTTGGGTATTGTGAACACAAATTGATGATGGAAAACAACAGATCCACCCAGCAGCCAGGAGGATGGGGCTGGCCCAGAGCTGCTAAATTCTTCCACTATAGATTTGCGATGTGTTAATGTTGGAGAAGTCGATGTTTCCACAACAGAAACAGTAATTTGGGCACCAAAGGACAGAAATTAAGCGAATTTTAGAATCAGCGAGGAGCTCCTTGTTTGCAGTGAGTGAAATCCATTTGCTAATTATAAAGCAGGGTAAAGGAGTGAGCAGCTGAGAGGCCATGGGGGTGGTGCTGGGCAGAGGAGCCCTTTCCCCTTTTTCTCCCATTAACTCCCCATTTCCATTTCCCTCTTGTTAATGTTAAGCCTGGCACTCCATTAGAGCCTCTAATTAGCTACAGATTCTGGCCTCCAGTACATTTTTGCACCGTAATTAATGCAACAATCATAAGAGGCCCCAATGTGCTAATGAGGAGAGCACTTGGAAGTGCTCAGACACATCAGAGACCCCACTGGGAGCAGTTCCCAACCACCCACAGATGGAACGCTCAGAACGGGCTGCTGGGTCCAAGGCAAGTGTTTCAATTAATGAAACACAAGCAGGATCAATTAATGATACTCAGATGGAAGATAAGGATGAGTTTTTTATTTTTAAGTGGAGGTCTCACCACTGGCATCATTAAATCTTTTATCTGCTGGGAAAAAAAAACCCAACGTTTGTTAAAGCTGGGGAATGAAACAGTGGCAAAAGCCACTGGGAGTTGTTCCTCACGCAGTGGAGTTTATTGGGTTCCAAACAGGGATAGGGTCCCAGAATCCCAGAATTGCTGAGGTTGGAAAAGCCCTTCCAGCCCGAATCCATCCTTTGCCCATCCCCAGCCCAGAGCACTCAGTGCCACCTCCAGGAATTCCCTGGGCACCTCCAGGAATGGGCACTCCAAACCTCCCTGGGCAGCCCCTTCCCCTGTTTAACAACCCTCTCAATCTGGGAATGGGGGACTTTTCTCCACTGAAACACCCCGTGGAAAATGGAATTACAACTGGGTAGAATCTGGCAAAAACCTCCCTTTCCTTTCATGCCTCGGCTGTGACCAGCAGAGTTTTTTTTGTCAAACCCAGCCTTTCTCCAGAGCATCCCGGGGTTGATAACAAAATTCTGGCTGTGCCCGCTGTTGGTGTCACTGCTTTGGGCTCCTTCCCGAGGAGCAAATGCCACCAACTCCCTCTCAGCAGCTGCAGCTCCCCCGTGTCCCTCCCACCCTCCAGGCTGCTGGAAGAGTTCTGCTCCCCAGGGAGCACATCCAGCCCTTTGTGCCTTTTGTCCATGAAATATCCACAAATTTGTGTCCTGGGAGCTCCTGTGCAGCCTCAGAGTGCTCACCTTAAGGTACCTAATTTAAAGACTGAAAATTGTATTTTCTTCTAAGGGAGTAATGACATAAAAGTAAATAATGAAATACCAGTAAAATAACAGTTAATTTAAAAATTGTTAAATTAAATAACAACTTTTTTTTAATTAATAGTAAAGATCTTCGTGGTGCCTTTAACATCTCAATTAGTATATGTTAAGTTGTAGTGAGTCTCACTAATTTTAGTTAAAGTTGATTAGGCTGCCTTTCCTCAGCTCACAGAGCAAACACCAGGTTTCACCATGTTGTGTTCAGTGGGAGTTTCTTCCCCCTTTTCCTCCTTCATCCAGATTTTCCAATTAATATTTCTGTGATTTGAATCAAGGAACACATTCCTGGCTTTGCACTTTCTCTCCTACAACCCACTGGGTGTGAATTCTTGAAATCTCAGCCGTGATATCGGGAACAATATTAATTGTTTGTGAGCTGTGCTCCCCCCTCCTCATCTCTTGTGAGCCTTTTCTCAGGATTAAATGTCACACCACAGATGGGGACATTGGCGGTGGGTGCTTCATTGGAGTGAAATCTCCAGATTCTCCCTCAAAAGCCTTGCTTTGCTCAGTGCAGGCCGGGATTTCAGAGCCCTCTGTGCTCCCCAACCTCCTCTGTCCCACTTTAAATTAAATTAATCCCCTCCCTCACTTCCCTGGGTGGTTTCTTCCCATTTTTTAAAGTGTATTAATGCCCTCCCTCACTTCCCTGGGTGGTTTCTCTCCATTTTATAAAGTGAATTACTGCCCTCCCTCACTTCCCTGGGTGGTTTCTCCCCGTTTTGTAAAGTGAGTTAATGCCCTCCCTCACTTCCCTGGGTGTTTTTTTCCCCGTTTTTAGCCCAGCTCCAGGATTCCAAGGCCAGCCAAGGAGCACAGATTGCCGTGGCTGTGTTCCTTCCCCTGTTCCTCAGGAAGGATGATGCTCCCCTTGCTCATCCCCTTCCCTGCCAAGAGCTCTCTCCCAGCAGGGTCAGAGCATCCTCAGGAGCGTTCTGGGATGGGCAGGAGCTGCTGCTTCCTTTTGCTGTGATTCAGATGCTGCTGAGTCCCCAATTTCTGTCACTTTGGCCCCAAACATCCTGTGCTGGTGCTGTTGTCCCACCTGAGCCTTTCCAGGCTCCCAGGAGGAGCTCCTGGGCATTTGCCCCTGAGGATCTGTGCCAGGGATGCCAGGCACTGCTTCCCCTGAACCTGAGCAAAACCTTTCATTTCTCTGAGCATCCCAAGGAGCAAAGCCTCAAATCCCCTGAAGATGCCTAAAAGAGAATTGTCAAGCTCAACATTTGAATCCACCAAGAGAAGCACAAATCTCAATATTTATACAGCTCCTGTTTGTGGGGAGGATGAGAGGAGCCCAAGAAATGAGGGGTCATGATCAAGCAGGAATTTATTTATTTATTCTCTGCTGAGTTGGGTTTTTTATGGTTTTTTTGGTTTTTTTTTTTTTTTTTATTCAGAGTAAACCCAGCTCTCAACTACTCCTTTTGAGATCATTCCTTTGAGAAATTCCCTGGGAACTGGGACACGACAGTGAGCTCCATTGATCCATGAGCTGATTGTGATCACAAAAAGAGGTAACCTGTGTGTGCAACCCCTTGATTTGCAGATCCTGCTGTTAACACGAGGTTATTCCTGCTTTTTTTGTGCTTTCTTCTGCAGAGCCGAGTGTCTTTCAGGACCACCCGTGAGACCCCACCTGGCCACTGCTTTATTCATTGCCATCAAATTGGAAGTGCAGAGCAGACAAATCAGTTCAGACTCCTGAAGGTTGTGCCTTCCCCTGGCTGCCTCTGGGGCTGTCTATTTTCTGCTCCAGAGGAGATGACACAGTCCATGAATCTCTGCCTTAGTCCCTGCTTTGGTAAATCAAAGCTGCCCAGATTGATGTTTGTTCCTTCCTGAGGCAGAGCAGAGCAATGCCACATGTGGCAAATGGAACAGAAAATTGCTTTGCAGTTTCCATCAAATTCCCAACGTGACTGGATTCAGTCCAGGCTGTGCTGCAGCAATCACTGCTCTCACAAAATAAACCCAATTCTTTACCAAAACGAACCCAATTCTTTACCAAAACAAACCCAGTTCTGTACCAAAATAAACCCAATTCTGTACCAGAGTTATTGGTTGGGCTGAGGCAGCTGAAGATGTGCTTTGCCCAATAATTTAGCAAATGGCTTCAAATCAAGAGGAGGTTTGGATGGGATATAGGGAAGGAATTCCTCCCTGGGAGGGTGCTCAGAGCAGCTGTGGCTGCTCCTGGATTCCTGGAAGTGTCCAGAGCCAGGCTGGATAGGGCTTGGATCATTCTGAGATAGGGAAAGGTGGTTTAGGGTTGGACCTGGCTGAGGTTTAAGGTCTCTTCCCATCCAGGCCATTCCACAATTCCATAATTCTCAGAAATGAAGCTCCCACTGCTCTGGCTGCTGCCTTGGAGGGGAAGGGAAGGAAATCTTGTGTTTGTTCTGTGCTACCAAGCCCCCAAACCTGCAGGCCTTTCCTCCTCCCAGGTGCCCAGGAATATCTGTGTTTGCCATGGGGAATGGGACGTTCCAGGGGCTAAACCCAACCCCTTCCAATAAACTGGGGAAGCTGCTCCTGAGAACCTATTTGTACTCCAGGAACCCAGCATCTCCCAGCCCTTTGCTGAGCCAGCTCTGAATTGCTCCCTTTCATCCTCTCCAGCTGTAAATCACGTTGTTTAATTAACCTTAATGAAGTGTTGTGGGCAGCTGTGGAGCTCTGCTCTCTCTTTAATTACACCGACACACCGTGCAACACTCTCTGTTTGATGGGGAGTTTCACACAAGAGTTTGATCCAGGAGCTGAAAGAATGAATTCCTTCTGAGGATGTCTCCAGAGGGGTGGCTGAGTAAAGTGTGGGACTGTCCCCAGTGCCAGAATTATCCCTGATAGTTCTCCCCTTGAATGAAAAACACATTTCCCTTTTCTGGCAATCAGATCCCTGTGGGATCTTCTGGAGCAGGAATCACTCAAGGGAGACAGAGCGATCTGGGATTTGTCAGCAGAGTTCACAGCCTGTTGTTGTTCCAAAAACTTCACCCCCTGTGCCTTGGCCCTCTCTGCGTCCCTGGGGTCTGAGCCAGCCCCAGTGGGATCAGCTGCCCAGGGAATGGGGATTCCAGCAGGAAGAGCATCTCCCTGCTTGCCAGGGCTGTGGGAACAGGGCATTCCCTGCCCCAGCCTGGTCCCTTGGCACATCCACACAGATTTCTTCACCCAACAAAACCTAGGGCTGCTGGGCCTCCTCTTCTTCTTTGCCACAAAGAACCTGGGATGGCAAAATATGGAATATTGCAGGAAAACTGCTGGAGGGGAACCAAGGCAGGGTCTTTCCTGTGAGCCTGGAGCTCCTGGGGCTCCCGCTGTTCCTGCTCTTCTTGGGATGGTTTTGTCACCTGGATCTTCTTTCCAGCTGCTCTTCCTTCGGGAACACGACTGCAGGGCAGCACAAGGAGTTCCCCAGCCCCACACATGGCTGGTTAGGATGAGCCCTCTGGCCCCATTCACCCATCAGACACTCCCAGTCCAACTCACTGGGAAAGTGCAATCCGTCCCAAAGACAAACACGCAGAGCCTGGCTGGTTCACTCCCGACATTTCCATGAACTTCCTGCTGCTTCTTGGCCCAGGCAGGGAGGTTGGGATGCATCAGGAATCTGTCCACGTGCAGGACATTTGGGATGTGGGGGATAGGAGAGCATGGTGATCCTTGGAGATCCAAACAGGGACTGAGGGCCTCCATCCATCCCTCCATCATCCATCCATCGCATCCCTCCCTCCATCCATCCATCCCTCCATCCATCCTTCCATACCTGATCCATCCATCCATCCATCCATCCATCCATCCATCCATCCATCCATCCATCCATCCATCCATCCATCCGGAATCAGTTTCTTCCCATGGAGGGCAGTTCCAGGTGGGCCAGGGCCCTCCCCAGGCCAGCTGCTGGCAGTCCAGTGCTTATGGCAGTACCATTCCAAGAGCTATGACAATGACACTGTTGATAGCTCTGGAAATGGCGCTGCCATCGGCACCACGCGGCGGCTGCGGCCCCTCCCGGCTCCTCCTCGCTCTCTGGAGGCCCTGGATGGAAGGAATGAGGATGGAGGAGCAGCTTTGGCTCAGAAATCCCTGAAGTCTCGAGGAAAAGCTTCCAGTGAAGGTGTCTGGAGAAGCCTTCAGAGGTGCTGGCTCCGATCTCCTGCAGCTGGAATGGGCCCATGGAATACAGAGCACGTACACAGATTTCCTCTTTCTTCTGTTTCCTCTTTCTCCCTGGGCTTTAACAGGAAATAAAGGGAAAGTCTCCTCCTTCCTGATTGCCCCCACAGCAGGTTTGCTCTCCCTTTGGATTCAGAAATGCTGCACAGCCCTGGAGTTGGTTTCTCCTGGAGGAAAGTGTGGGGGATTCACCAGGCACAGGCACACGCTGCTCCTCCTGAGCCAACTGCCACAAATCCCCATTCCCATTAATCCTGGAGTGATGCTGCTAACAGAACCCTGATCGTCCTTATTGTCCTTTCCAGGCTGGCAATTTCCACTGGGAGCACTCCTCAGATTTCTGCTTTGGAAAACTGGGCAGGCCCTGTTTCTGCTGCTGAAACCTCTTCCCAAGACCTCCACTGTCCAACCAGAGCCATAACTGCAACCAGGGATTATCCTTATCTCACCAAGGAGTTGTTATTTCAGGAAAAAAAAGCCAAAAAGGAGCTTTTCCTTCTCCTTCCAGGGACGTCCTGCAGTCTCCAAGGATGATGGTTTGAGTTGGAAAAGGTTTGAGTTATGACTGAAAACATTTTTTCTGCTGCCTGAAGTGTTTCCATCAGCTGTGCTCCTACGACAGGCACTGACAGCTTCCACCTCTCAGTGCTTTTAAGCCTTAAATAAAACCCCAGCACGATCTCCAGGAACTTTCCTGCAGCCTCACCGAGGATCTCATCAATAACACCTCTGACAAAAACAACTGGGGGCCATAAACAAGGACCAAGAGGGCAGCAGAGGAACAAGAAGCAGTTTTATCACCCCAATTCTGTCTCTAGACCAGGGGAAATGGGCCCAGAGCATGGAAGAGGCTGTACAGGGCAGTTTTTTCCAGTGCATTTTGCTTTTTTTTGTCCTTGCTCCTCATTTATTTTTGAATCTGAGTGAATTTGCTGCTGTCCTGACCTCGAGGGAGCATTTATCCCTTTGACCAGGGAGGTGTCAAATCCTGCCAGACTAGATGGGTGAGGTTTTGTAACTATTTTGCATAGATGTGATGGAAAATCCAGATTTTCCTCTCTGTGCCTGGCAGAACAAGGGGAGAGGTGTTACAGGGGTTGGCAACAACTTCCCTGGAGAGCAGAGACAGCAGCACACCCAGCTGGGGCTGCAGATCCCACGTGCAGCTTTTATCCAGGGGAGATTTTTGGGAAAAGCACAGCCAGGATGGATCACGATGAAGGGATGGGCACAGGGGTGAGAGCAGACAGGAACACTGACATGAGGACATCCACAGACACCTGACACACAGGAACAACAGCTGAAATTTAGACTTTGATCTCTGCTCGGTGTGAAGCCTCTGAGATCCCCAAATGTGACCAATCCTGAAGTGTTTCAGGTTGGGTGGGCTTGGAGCACCCTGGGGCAGTGAGAGGTGTCCCTGCCCTGGCAGGGGTGGGACAGGGGGGCTTTAAGGTCCCTCCAACCCAACAATTCCACGATTCCCTGTTTCAGGGATGGGGGTGGTTCCCAGCAAGGACTGGGAGCAGCACCAGGGAGCAGCCTGAGCCCAGCTCTGCCTCCCTGCCCAGCCCACCCAGGGAACCTGGCTCTGGGAGCTCCCAGATGGAGACAACACCAACTGCCTGCGACTCTGCTGCCTGAAAGCAACTGCTGAAATCTGCTGCCTCCCTCCAATCTGTGCCCTGGTGAGGAACAAACAAAAGCACTGAAGGGAAAAAGGAGAAGGGACAAATCTGTTGGGGTGATGGGAGGTTTTGTGGGAGCTGTGCAATCTGAGCAGGATTTGGGTGGAGGGATGGGCACATTGGGAGCTGGAGATGGGGCACTGACAGTGAATTCCCTCTGTCCTATCAGTCCTTGGGATTGTCCACCCCGAGGCTCTCACTGGGATTTTCTCAGTCCTGGGATGAGCCCTGCTCCTTTTCCCCGCCCTTTTCCCAGAAACATCCTCAGCAGGAAGCCAATCCCACTCTTATCCATTTTCCTGGAGCTGCAGTTCTGGAAGTGCCTGGCCTTGGAGCATTCCTGGGATGGCAGGAACCCGGCTGGGACCTCTGAGGGAAAGGGGAGCCCCAGAACTGCCAGATTTCACTGACTTGAGACAGGGACACTTCCAGGGATCCAGGGAGAGCTTTCCCCACCCTCACTGGGAAGCTTTTTCCCAATATTTCAACCCATTTTCTGTACCCTGCTGTTCTCTGCGTGGTACCCACTGAGGAGACCCTGCAGTGCTGCACCTTTTTGTCACCTTTTGTCACCAGAACAGCCAGAATCCCTGTTACCACAGCAGCCTGCAGCCAGAATCCCATTCCCAGTGTTCTGTGAGACATCCCATTGCTCTGGGGTTGCTCTCTCCACCCCACAAATGCACAGCCATAAATACAGGAGGGTTCCAATGGGGTTGCAATAACCGGGGAGCAGACAGAGGGGCAGTAATAAAAGAAGGGACTTACAGAGCATGGTCATGGTTAGACAGGAGCTGGTCTGCTGCAGAGGAGCAGGAGGAGCTTGGACACAGAGGAACAGCCACTTTTAGTGCAGGAAGGAGCAAAGACACACACAGTGAGGGAGTGAAGGGGAAAAAGGAGAAAACACAGCCATGGTTAATTGGGAACCAGCCCCACATCAAACACTGAGCACTCAAAGGCATCACAGCCACATTTCCAAACCTCCCACTGAATTTTTAGGGTTAGAACCACGTGAGCCATCAGGTGGGGTCCTTTTTCCCATAAACACTTTGGGGAATGATTATCCTTTTCAAGAAAATCCTTTTCCTGTCTCACGGATGGGGTTTTAGGCAGGAATCCTCTGCTGAGCCTGCTTCCAAAACCTCTTCAGTGCTGCCTTAGGAAGGGATTTGGGAGCTGGGAATTGCCTTCCTCCTCCTCATTCCATGAGTCCCAACCATCCCTGGGGTCTGACTGAGGATCCTCTTTGGGGGAAGCCACATCTGACCCTTAAACCAAACCCCAGGGAGTTGTAACTCGGCCATCAAATTCCTGCCCATAATAACTGCCACGTTCACTGCTAAAAAATCTGATTTATGGGGGCAGAGTAGGCTTGGCTTGGGTTTGCCCCGTTTGGAAATGTGGCAATAACATCCTGCCCTGCAAATTCCCCATCCCCATCTTTTCTACACGAGCTGATGGTTTCCAGTCCTCACTTGTGCATCAATCTCTCTGTTCCTTGGCCATGACAGACCATTGCAGCCAGCACAGAAACAGCATTTTCAAATTCAGATAACCAGATTTGGGGGCAGTTTGGGATTTCCCCAGGGACTCCTACCTCGGGCTGCTTTTAAATTGGATTCCAGAAGGCCCAGACACATTCCAGGCTCAGGGTTAGAAATGAGTTTTGCCCAGCAATCCTCGGGATAAGCTTGGCTATGTAACTCTCCCTTGCTGCAGCAGTACTGGTTTGGGGACAGAGCAAATTTCTGGCCAATAAAACAAGGTTTTCTCTCCCACAGACACTCCAAACTTTATGGTAACAGGGAAGCTTTTCCCCACTGTGACTTTACAGAGGAAAGGGTGGTACAGAAAATTCTCCAGCAATCAGAAAGGAACAGAATTATTGAAAAGAAGAAGAACAAAGAAGTGAACCTAAAATTAAAATGCACTTCCACAATTAGCTCTGAGATGGAGATTGTGCTGCCCTGAGGAAGAACAGAACACAATAATTGCTGAGGTTTTGAGAGAATTTCTGACCCTCAGGCGTGTGGGGCTCTCTGCAAATGCTGATCTGCAGTGTCTGCAAACACTTTGCTGATAAACCAAATGAATCTCTGGAGAGGAGAAAATCAGCCCAACACATTCAAAGGTCAGCTGAAACAGAAGGCGAGTAGGTGGAGAGCACATTTCTATCCATAACAGAGTTTAATCAGGTACCAAAATTAATTTTAAACCCTGGTTTGGGCTTCTGGAATGAGCAGAGAGACCGGCAAAGGGCCTGGAAGAGGATTCAACGTGGGATGGATTATGAGGGGTGTCTGGATTTCATCGAAATGCCGTTGTTTAGGTTGAATTCATTATTTCAGTGGGAAGTCTCCACCAGGTCTGAGCTTTGCCTCATGCCAGGAGGAGGTGCTGGGCATTCCAGAGCAGGGAACTTGGTGCCATGGGCTCCAAATTCCAGCTGGAAAGCAGATCCCGCCCCAGCAGGACACAACAACTGCCTTCATTACCCAAAGCACAAACTGTGCCATAAAAAGCAGACAAAGATGGGTCATTTCAGTCATTTCAGAGCTCAAGGTGCCCTTCAGTGCCTCAGCTCCTCCATCAGACACAAACTGATGCAGGAGTTCTCATCTTGTATTAGGCCAAATAACAAAAAGGGGTTTGGCTTCACTCTAATCTCTTTTTCCAATATCCAGATGTATTGAAAGAGATTATCTTTGGAGAATTGAAGGAAACTGTGGTATTCGAAAACTCTAACCCCCTCTTTCCTTTGTAAGGAATAAGATAAATATCTTGATTTCACTCAGCATAGTGACAAGAAGCTTTTCTCTTATCAGAAGCTCTTCATTTCCTGTGGTGAGGTGTTTTTGGGCTGGGTGTGGGGCTTCAGCAGGGTCCTGCTTTTTGGGAAGCAGGGTTTGGGGCAAGGAGGCAACCCAGGGCTTTGTGGAACAGCCACATTCCTGCTCTGAGGGTTCCTCTGATCTCAGATCCTGCAGGAGATTCCCAAATCTCCCCTGCACTCCCTGGCTCAGCCCAAACCTGTCTGAGGGACCCCCAGATGGTTACAGCTCCCTGAGCCCGGCTCAGGATCCCTCCCAGCCCCCAGGGAATGTCACACCCAAGGCTGGCACCGATGCCAAGCTGTGAAACCACGCCAGGGAAGTCAGAACATAAGTTAAGTTGTAAATATTGGCAAAGCTTCATGAAAAAATTGCAAGAAAGCTCCTTCAAGAAATGACAAAACTCTTTTTTTAGTTGTTATTGAGTCTAATAATGTCCTGTATTTTTCGAGAATGCCTTTCCAGGTTGGCAGCTAATGAAATTTAAGTGAAAACCAAATTATGTTTTGCCTAATTAACAACATTAGATTTACAGGCAGCAATGAGATCCCCTCAGCTCAGGCTGTGGTCTGGAGCCACCTCTGCTGGCACAGGGAGCTGATCCCTGAACTGAAACCTCTGGAGTAGAAAACACATCTCGAGCAACCTCTGGCTGCCCTGCCGTGGGGCTGGGGCAAATGAATGAAGCACCACTGAAATCAGCATTTTAAAATGTTCATCATTTGCTGTGCTTCTCAAGCTTTTGCTTGGGAATTAAAAAAAAAAAAATAGTGGGACTGGGCTTTATCAGCCCCTTGGAAGGGGGGAAGTTCTTCCATGAATAAAGAACAACACAGACCCTAAAGTTCAGCAGATGCCACCAGCACAAAAACCCCACACTTGCCTCCAAAATACCTCCAGAAACGCCCTGGCAACTCCAAGATGAAACATAGAGTGCTGGGAATGAAGGGAAGGCAGAGAAATAATCCTCTTGGGGTTGATGAGCTTATCAGAACCTGTCAGAGCCCTGGTTCATCTTGCAGGATCACTGACGTTCCCAGATAGTCAGAAATTCCAGCCCTTTCCAAGCCCAGCACCGAGTGTGTGGCTCTGCCTTGGGAAGCTCTGAGGTCTCTGCATCCCTTGGTGCCCAGGGAGGGATAAGGGACAAGTGGAACAGGAGCAGGAGGAGGTGTTTTACCTGCAAGCCCAGATCCTTGGGGGAAACCTGCCAGGTCCACCAGGAGCAGCTCAGTAACAGCCCCTGTGCTCTGAGGAGCATCCTCTGTGTTCCCTGAGCTAAGGCACAGCTGCAGCCCATGAAATCCCCCCATCACAGCTGAGATGGGAGCACTGCTCCACCCACAGGACCACCCTCTGCTGGGGGGGATCGTGGTGCATCAAACACCATCAAAAACCACTCAAAAACCATCACAAACCATTCTAAAACCATCTCAAACCATTCCAAAACCATCACAAACCATCACAAACCACTCAAAACATATCATAAACCATTCTAAAACTATCACAAACCATTGAAAAATCATCCCAAACCATTCCAAAACCATCCCAAACCATTCTAAAATCATACAAACTACTCAAAAACCATCACAAACCACTCAAAAACCATCTCAAGCCATTCTCAAACCATTCTAAAACCATCCCAAACCATTGAAAAATCATCCCAAACCATTGAAAAACCATTACAAACCACTCAAATCCTATCCCAAACCACTCAAAAACCATCACAAACCATTCTAAAATCATCACAAACCACTCAAAACCCATCCCAAACCACTCAAAAACCATACCAAACTATTCTAAAACCATCCCAAACCATTCGAAATCAGTCAGAAACCACTCAAAAACTATCACAAACCATTCCAAAACCATTACAAACCATTCAAAAAATCATCAGAAATTATTCAAAAACCATCACAAATCATTCAAAAACCACCACAGCCCATTCTGTGGTTCCATGGTTCTATGACTACTCATCCTTTTGCTCCACAGCAGTTCTCACCTCTTCCCTACAACCAATAGGGATTTCTTTTTATTCCAACAGATCTGTGGGGTTGTTAAACCTCAAAGAACTGGAGAGCTCCTAGGGCAGCTGCAGATCACTGCAGTTCCAGCTCCCAGGGTGAATGTTTCTGGGTTTTCCCACTTTGTTTCTTTTTGGCTTTTTTAAGAGAAAAATCCGGATGTGTTTTCCTTCGGAGAAATCCAATTGACATTTGGAGAAGACCTCTCTACGCTTGAAAATGAGTGGTAAATAAACCTCACACTAGAGCTTTGCCTGAAGAGACCAAAGCAGCACTCTGAGCACTTCTGAGAGGAAATGAGAACACACCAGAGGGACCTCCTTGACCCAAATCTTCCAGAGTTTGTCTGCTCTGATCGTTGCTCAAATATATTTTACCCAGCTTTCATCTCCTTTGCTGGGGATAAATCTCACAACTTGTTTTCCCCAGGAATTCCAGCAATGCTGACCCGGCTCCCCATCCACTTGTGCTGCACAAGAGTTCAGTGATTCATGGAGGCAGGAGTTTGCTGGTTTGTGTTGAATAAATATCTGCTCGTGACAGAAGAAATGCAAACAATCTGCTTCAAGGGCAACACAGCATTTTTTCAGATGATTTGGGCATTTTTTCAGCCTGGTGTTGCACAGAACCCTGAAATCCCCATCTATTACTGTTCCATTCTTTTCGTGGCTGAGTGCCCCATGTTCAGCACAAGGTCTGTCCCTCCTGCCACTGCTCTAAAAATGTAAAATCCCACTGGCACAGCTTCCCCATTTTCAGAAGATCTTGGCCAGGAAGGAGCAATTTTAGGGTTGGGAAATGTGTCTGATTGTGGTGCAGCCCCCATGGAGCTCCTCAGTGGGGCTGGGAGGAGCCAGCCCCTTGTATTTCAAAGGCAGCAAAAAACTGAATTAACGTCTGGGGAGAACCTGCCTAACTAAATTTCTCTTCCATCCATGATGGATCCAACCCTTAAGAGCAAAGAACCCATTCAGGGGCTGCAGCAGGGGCTGGTGGCCCTACAAGGCGGAGCTGAGCAGGGGTATCATGATCCTGTTCCTACAGAAGGTGCAGCTGAGCTGTTCCTTAAGCCCAAACCCCACTTGTAGGGCTGGTGGCCCTACAAGGCAGAGCTGAGCAGGGCTATCATAATCCTGTTCCTACAGAAGGTTCAGCTGAGCTGTTCCTTAAGCCCAAACCCCATCAACATCCACACACAGCTCCCACATCCTCCCATCCCCGGAGGAGCTGCCCATTCCAGCACGGACCTGCCCCCACCAACCCAAGCTTCCCAAGTTTCTGTTACCCCATCCTCTTCTAAGCATCTAATTGAAAGCAATTCCGTACAAAAACTCCAGAGGATTCCGTACAAAAACTCCAGCCCGGCCGGGACTGACCTGAGCACGTGCGTGGAGCCGTTGATGGTGGTGGTGGAGCAGGGCCCCGGCGGCCCCAGCATGGAGGGTCTGCGGTGGCGCTCGGCCCCGCAGCACAGGATGATGAGGAAGGCACGTCGGAAAGCCTTGTTGAGGAAGGCGTACAGGAACGGGTTCAGGCCCGAGTTGATGTAGCCCAGCCACAGGAAGGCCGTCCACAGCTTGCTGGGCACTGAGTAGTTCACGAAGGGATCCACGATGTTGGTGACGAAGAACGGGGCCCAGCAGAGGCAGAAGCAGCCCATGATGATGCACAGGGTTTTGGCGGCTTTGGTCTCGGTTCTCATGCGGTGGCTGCTGTGCTGGTCCGGGCCGTGCTGCCGCGGCTCCTGGACGTTCCCCTGATGCTCCTGGTGGTTCCCCCGCAATTCCTGCAGGTTTCCCCGTGATTCCTGCAGGTTCCCCCGTGATTCTTGGTGGTTCCCCCGCCTCTGCAGCAGGCGGATCTGCCGCGCGTGCGCCCTTGCTGTCACGTAGATGCGGTGGTAGGCCAGCGCCATGAGCAGGAAGGGGATGTAGAAGGCCACCACGGAGCAGGTGATGGCGTAGGGTTTGTTCACCATGAAGATGCAGTAGGTGGAGTTGGAGGCCTTGTTGAACTGGCGCTGCTGGATCTGGGGCGGGGAGGGGAGGGTGTGAGGGAAGGAGAGAGGGAAGAAGTGGGAATTGGGGAATCAGAATAGGCTGGGTTGTGAGGGACCTTAAAAATCATCTCCTGTCACCCCCTGCTATGGCAGGGACACCTTGCACAGTCCCAGGGTGCTCCAAGCCCCATCCAACCACCCTTGGACACTCGGACACATCCACAACCTCCCTGGGCAGCCTGTTCCAGGGCCTGCCCTCCCTCTCAGGACATTTTTTCCCAATGTCCCATCCATCCCTGCCCCTGGCTGTGTGCAGCCATTCCCCTTGTCCTGTCACTGCACTCTGTTGTTTATTCCAACCAGAGAACGATCCTGGCTCTCATTTATGTGAGAACTGCAAAGGCCAAGGGGGCCAAGGACTCCTGAGGTGTTTGCCAGGGCCAGCTGGGCCTTGGCCAGGATTTTTCCAAGGATTTCTCACTGAACTGGGAATGGATGTGAGTGAAATCCTCTCCCAGCGTCACCACTGGCCCTGAGCCAGCCCTTCCAGGACAGAGACCCCTCCAGAAATTCAGCAGCCCCTCTGCACTGAGAACAACGAGTTTCTCCTTATTTCTTTCCCTGAAAATCCCTTTCTAAAAAACATCCCTCACCCAAGACACAGGTTTGGGGTCCCTCATGGGCTACTCACCAGATCAATGATGCCAATGCTGTTCCAGCCTTGCATGATGGGGAGGAAGGAGATGAAGGTGGGGATGACCCAGCAGCCTCCCAGCATGACGGCGATGCGCAGCGGGGTCATCTTGTTCCTGTACACCAGGGGCTGGCAGCAGATGGCATAGTACCTGCAGGGTGACAGGGGACAGCATTGGCCACTTCAGGGTATGCTGAAAATCAAATTGGAAAGCCCTTTTCTCCAGATCTGTCCCCTGCTTTTCAAAATAAAGAGAAAAGGAGTGTGTAGGTGGTTTTCGTGGTGCCTCTCACACCACAGGATATCCCACAGGGCTCGTGGTGACTGGTGAGGAGGAGCCAATGCGTTTTGGTTTCCAGCCAGGGAAAATGTGGCCCAGATTCATCTGTGGTTTGTTTGGGGTCATAGGGCAAGGAAGAGGTTCCATGTTCAGCCCCCCAAGGAAAATCCCTTCCCTGCACTCAGCCCTGGCTCAGTTTCCCACCTGCCCTGCACATTTATCCTGCCAAGGCTGTTACTGCAAATCAACAGAGTCTTCCAGAGCTGTGAAAATGTCACTAAAATAACACTTTCCATAACCAAACTCCCTTTCTACATCCCAGGAATCCACCTGTTCTCTTGGCTGGGATTTAACCTTCCCAAGGACGGGGCAAATGTGTCTTTGAACCATCAAAGGGATGTTCCCTGTGCTCTTCTTCACCTTCTGATCCATCCAGCAGATCCCAAGTACAGCAGGTCCCTGCTCCTAAAATAGTTTTGAACTAAAAAAGTCTTCTCAAAGAGCCAAGAAATCAAATCTTCTGTTTGTTTGGTCCCTGTGCCATCCCCCTGCAGGTGGATTTCTCCATCAGGGAGGTGAAGCAAACCTAAAACTGGAAATCTCATGACTGAAATTATGGTTTATTCCTAAGCAGAACAGATCAGCAAATATCCAGTTGCAGGCTTTCAGTGGCTCTGGCCTGACAATCAGTCTCAGGTTCCCAATGAAATATTTTTTGCTCTTTAGATTTTCGGATTTCAGCACATTCTGTAAAAAAATTTTATGAGGTCAGCAGAAACATGAATTAGAGAAATTCAATTAGCAAGCACATGTGTGTCTATTAAAGAGCTGCTCTTTGAGATGCAATTTATTTCATCAAGATTTGAGTGGGAACCAAGAGTTTTGTCCCAAACAGGCATAAAAATACAAGAATTTCCATTTTTTCCTAAGACTTTTTTTTTAAAGTCATGTGGAGTCAACTGAATTGCTTTATTTTGATAAAATCAGATGATATATTCCACACAGAGGGTTGAAATAATATCAAAGTGTCAAAAGAAAACATTTCTTAAAAGTCTCTTTGAAACAAGATTCAAAATGTCACAGGGGAAAAGCGCTGAAGCAGGCGTTCAACTCCTGCAATTTGATAATTCCTCTGTTCTCCTCTGGCTTCCTGTGTGAGTGAAAAATCAGCCTCTGGAAAGCTCCACTCCTAAAAAAAATGGGATTTGGCAGGAGCTGCTTTTTGCGACCTTTGGGGGAAATGTTCCTGTGGGGTTGACCCCTATCCTGGGAAATGAACAACCTTTGAATTCCAACTGGTGTTTTTGGGATATTTCTCGGGACAGATGGAGCTTCCCTTGGCATCAGAGCTGCTCTTCTGGCTCTCCACACGAAGGATCTAAACTATAGATACAGAAATAATTTAATTTTTGTTTGTTGTCTCCAAGTCACCCACTGGAAAGTGCTGGACACCAAAGCAGAGCCACCAGAGACCCCATTTATTCGCAGGAAGTGCAAGAGAAGAAATCCAATAAATAAAAAGATCAAATCATCCAAGACAGCAGCTGCCCTTTGACAAGCAAGAGAAGCAAACAGGAGAGGAAAAGCACTGAACATTGTTAATTAACTCCAGCAGGAAAACAATTCCTCCCAGCAGTTGGAGTGATCACATTTCTCTGCTCCTCTCTGTGCTGCAGCTGAAAGAATCACACTGAATTGTTCCTGCTATTAAAGGCCATTAGAGAAAAAAATTATGCCTGTAAAAATGACACCTTAAGCTCTCATATTTCTTCCCTCCCAGTGATTCAGCAGCAATTTTCCTCCACTTTCATGTCAAAAGATTGTGTTTTATTTCATTTTCACCGGTGCTGCTACCAGAACTTCCCCTGTGCTCAGCACGTCGAGCCGGGCTCCTCCTGTCACTGCTTTGGGTGACAAAGTGCCCTGAGCAGGTGACAATTGTGGGCTGGGAGGGAGGCAGAGGAGCACAGAACCAGGATTTCCATCCAAGGAACGGGGTGACAGCTGGGAATGTCAGCAGGAGGGTGGGATGTCACCCCAATCCTGCCAGGAGCTGCTGGTGTGATGTGTGTGGTGACCCCAGCGTTTAAACAGCGATTTATTCACTGGCAAAAAAAGGAATTCTGTCTGGGAGATTATCAGTGTTTCAGTCAGAGCCTGGGATGAAGCCACACTCGGAATTTCTGCTTCACCCCACGGCAGAGCAGCTCTGCTGGGCTGATGAGGAATCTCTGTGATGCTCTGCAGTGGCAGTGAGGGATGAACAGAAATTGCAAAAACACCTGATCAATGCCATGGCCAGGCCCAATATTAAAAATATTAATTCTATATTATAATCATTATATTATTATAATTAATATTATTATATTTCACTATATATATATTCACATTTATATGATATGTAATATATATTTAAAATTATACATTTTATATATATTATATATTATTAATATTATAGTATGAGTTAATTTTATAATTGTTAATTCTATTATCAGTCAAGTTCCCTGCAAATGTTCCTTTTCCCGTTACCTACAGCAGAGCAGCTGGTGTGAAATAACCTCTGCCCTGTGCTGACATTCTCCACCCAAGGGGAAATGCAGAAATCTCTTCCTGGAGTTGCAGCTCGAAAAAAAGAAGGCAAAAGGACGGGAAACTGGAAAAAAAGAAGCCAAAAATACAGGGAAACGAGGAAAAAAAAAGGAAACAATACAAGGAAAAGAGAAAAAAAGAAGGCAAAAGGATGGGGAACTGGAAAAAAGAAGGCAAAAGGATGGGAAATGAGAAAAAAGAAGGCAAAAGGATGGGAAACAAGAAAAAAGAAGGCAAAAGGATGGGAAAACAGTGGGTGCTACTGGCTCTCTCCCCAGGTTAGGGTGCAAGAGCCAAGCCTCTGACAGTGGGAAGTCACTGCCTTTGTCCTCGTCCCTCAGGGAATCCAGCCTGGGACAGAATCTCCAGCTGAGCCTTGACCAAGGGATGAACCTAAGGAGCCACAATTTCAATTTATTTGTGCCTGTGGGAAATTAATCCAGCACTACTGTTGCTGATATTTCAAGGAAAACAGGTTCTGGCCTCTGGATAACCAGATTTTAAGATTTTTTTTTGGAAAGAACAGCTCTTTCTATTTTCCTTTTTCCCACTGAGCAAATAAGCTTTGGGCTCTCCTTGTGCCAAAGACAACAAAGTTCTGCATCGTTGGTACAGAAAAAGAAAATGTCCTAAAATGATTATATCTAACAAAATTAAATTCTTATTAGAAAAACAACGGCCTGCTGGTGTTGAGATAATTACACCGAGAAAAATGCTAAAGAGAACAGTTAATTGGAGTTGGATAAATTTAGCAGGGAATACAAACAACTGGACATTGCCAAATGGAGAGAGAGGGCTCCTGCATGGTCCCTGTGTGGCTGAGGTGTGCCCAGGGTTATTGGCAGCACGAGTGGCAAAATAAATGAAATATTTTTGCAGGGTTTGTAGGGATTAATAGAGGACAGAGCGTCCCTCAGCCTGTGGCCATCTGCTCTGGGACTGTCCTTAATGCTGCTGGGCTGGAATTGTGCAGCCCCTGGGTTGGATTCCTGGCTGGCAGCGATGGTGGCACTGTGGTATCCCCTGGCACAGCCAAGGCTCCAGCTGCCCCTGCTCCACCTGAGCACCAGGAGATCCAGGTGAAACACCCACAGGGGATCCACAGCCTGCTCAGAACGCAGCTGGAACTCGGGCATTTCATCACATTGTGGCCATTAACTGAATAATTCTCCCCACTAACAGCCTGCCGTGGCCCTGGGCAGCCAGGGATGCTCTGCTGGGCACTGCCAGGTACCATGGAATCCTCACTTTGTGCTCCCAGCCACACCTGGGCATCCTCTGGGCACCTGTCAGTGCCTCATCCGTGGTGCCCAGGGAAGGGGGTGACCCTGGGGTGCCAGGCAGAGCGCTGGGAGCAGCAGGGCAGTGCCCACCCCGTGTCCATCACAGCCACGCTCCGTGCCCTGGCACAGGGACAGGGCAGCTGGCACCGTGTGGCACCACAGGGCTTGGGGGGATTCACAGCATCACCTCTCCCACTGGACCGTGCTAATTTGAACAGTTCATTAATGGTAATTAATGCTTGCAAAGGGCACAAGGAGCATCTGTCCTGTGCTCTGACACTCTCGGGATACCTCTGCCCTTTTTCAGCGGGGATTTTGGGCTCAAACCCAAAACCCACAGACATTTGGGACCTGTTTGTTTCTCTGTTGCTTTCCCCACCCTCCAAAGCCTTTGAGCAGTGATTGTATTGCGAATTGCACTGCAAATATTGGAGGAGAAAATTGCCTCCCGTGACAGGTTCGCCGTGTTTGGAGATTCCATCTGAGCTTCGGGGCTGTCTATCTGCAGTGCAATTATTTTTTACTGCACAGGCACCAAGAACGGACATGTATGCATAAAACATGCAATAAATAAATAATTCAAAGGTAAATCTCTCTGCTCTATTAGAATATCAAAGAGATTATGAAAAAGCATAAGGCAGTGGCAGCAAACTTTGGGTTCAGTGAGCCTTGAGATACTTTTGCCACCTTGAAAAATCCCTTTTCCAACTGACAGTGGCTCTCTGCAGTTCTGTTCTGTGTCTGAGCACTAAAATCAGTTTACTATGTGATGATTTCCCCAGATTTTCTCCGATGCTTTGGAGAATTCAAGCCTCAGTGCTTGTTTCCTCCTTTTCCAGCAGTGGAAATAGATACAAGACATTATCAGATAAAAGTCTTCTCAAGCAACATTTTGTGGATATGTTGAAGGAAATGGCTTCCCAAAACCAGTCTTTAGGATTAGATTAATCACCCAGTTTTCTTTAAAAAAACCCTTAAAACTCACACTTGTATGCCCTGAAATGAAACAGAAGGCAGGAAATAGCAAAATCACAAAAAATACCAACGCGAAGCAGCACACGGCCATAAATTCTGAATGAACACAAGAGCAAACAGCTAAAAAAATTGAATTAAACTCAGGGAAGGAAGCAGGGAGACACTGGGGATGGAGCACAGATCAATGCTGGGCTGACTCATCCTCCCCTCCACAAAAACCTCTCATTCATCCTCCTGCTCTGCCCTTTTGGGGTCACCCAACACCTTCTCTGTTCCGGTCCCTTCACGCTGCTCTCAATCAGTTCTCACCGTGGAAAAAAAATAACCCCAAAACAAATAAAAAATAAAAAAAAAGGAAAATATAGTTTTTGCAAGGAACATTTAAAGCCAAGGGGTTGGGTGGAGGGGTGCCCCTGAAGCATCAGCTCCATGCCAAGGCTGTGCCAGGATCTTGGGGACCAAGGAGGAGCTGTGGCCATGGGGTTAAATATGGGCAGGAGAAAATGGGGAGCATTTCTGTGCACCCCACATGGGAACTTCAGAGATCCCCTGAAATCCCTTTTCCCCTTCTCTCCACAACCCTTTCCATTAATTGAGAGCCTGGAGACTCCAGATCCAACATTTCCAAGAGCAGGGTCACGTCTCCTGTCCCAATAATTGGTTCTGAGCGGCCGTTCATCAGTGCTGTGGAGATAACGAGCTGCCCCTGGATGTCCCAAACATGGAAATGTGCACAGAAGGACATCAGCTCCTCTCCAGATGCCAAACTGCCTGTGCTGGTCTCACAGCAGGGCTGCCCATCAGCGTATTTTTTTTTTTTAAAAAAAGAAGTCTGGCTGCACTCAGACTCTCAGGGTATTTAAATAACACCCATTGAAATATCAGCTGTCACAATAATGAGGATAATTATGGTTATTTTAGCCCTGCTAGAAATACTGAGAAATAGGATTTTTGAAAGGTATTGAAATCTCTACATGGAACCCAAAAAAAACCCATAAAAAACAACAAACAAACAAAAAAACCCTACAAAAACCAGCCAAACAAAACCCACCCAAAACCAAAAAAAACCCACCTCTAAATATTACCAAAATAGCCAAAATATTTCTACTGAGTGTTCACCTCATGAAAAATTATTGTGAAGTTCTGCCATTTGCCCTGAAAAACTGCAGACAGCAGTCAAACAATTGCTTGCCATGAAAAATTGAGGCTTTGGGTTTCATTTTTAGGCGGCAAGAAATGGAAGAAATGAAAGTTTTTAGGATCTCCCAGGGTAATTCAGGATGGAAAAGACATTCAAGATCATCCTGTGCCCCATCCCCACCCTGTCCCCATCCCAGAGAACTCAGTGCCACCTCCAGGTGCCACCTCCAGGGATGGGCACTCCAAACCTCCCTGGGCAGCCCCTGCCAATCCTGAGCACCCTTTCCATAGGGAAATTCCTGCTGATGTCCCCCCTGCCCCTCCCCAGCCCAGCCTGAGGCTGTTCCTCTCCTCCTGGAGCACAGGAAGGTCCCTGCTGGAACCACAGCCCGTGCACGGTGCCACAGCTCAGCTCCCACCTTGGACACTTTCCTGGGGTTTTTCCTTCAAAGGAGGAACTGTGCCTTCTTTTTTCCAGTTTCCCATCATTTTGCCTTCTTTTTTTTCTCTTTTCCCTATCCATTTGCCTGCTTTTTTTCTCGTTTCCCCATCCTTTTGCCTTTTTTTCCAGTTCCTTTAAAGGAGGAACAGCACCTGATGAGTGCTGCCAACACAGAACACTCAGACCCTCACACAAACCCCAAATTCCATCCCAAATTTCTTTCTCCCCATCAGGATTCTCTGCACAGCAGCCCCTGGGAGGGATTCCTCGCTGGGTGACCAAAGGCATTTCAGAATGACCAAGAGCAGCTCAAGATGACCAAAAGCAGTTCAGGGTGACCAAGAGCAGCTCAGGATGACCAAGAGCAGCTCAAGATGACCAAAGGAAGCTTAGGGTGACCAAGAGCAGCTCAGGATGACCAAGAGCAGCTCAAGATGACCAAAGGCAGCTCAGGGTGACCGAGAGCAGCTCAGGGTGACCAAGAGCAGCTCAGGGTGACCAAAGGCAGCTCAGGGTGACCGAGAGCAGCTCAGGGTGACCAAAGGAAGCTCAGGGTGACCAAAAGCACAGCAGAGGCTCCAAGCAGCGCCCCTGTCCCTCTCACCTGTCCAGGGAGATGCAGCAGAGGTGCAGGATGGACGCCGTGGTGAGCAGCACGTCCAGGGATGTCCGCACCAGGCAGAACATCTCCCCGTAGACCCAGTTGTCCTGCACCAGCTCCAGGGCTCCGAAGGGCATCACCAGCACCGACACCAGCAGGTCAGCGAAGGCCAGAGAAACGATGAAATAGTTGGTCTTGATTTTCCTGCAAGGCAAACCAGAGAATCGAGCTGGGTTCAGAGCTGCAGCACAAGGACGGAGTTTTCAGCCTGAGCTTGGCTTTCATTTGTTCCATCACACCAAAAGCCCTTCTTTAACACTCTCCCCACTTCATACAGTCACCCCTGGCTTGCTGCTGCTGTTTAAAGCCAAATATCCACCCTTTTCCTGGCATGAACTCATCTTTCTGTCACCCAGGATGCTCACAGGCCTCTGCATGCACAGCTTGCACTGGAGACTCTGGGGCAGAGGAAGGGGGTTTGATTTTAACTTGGAAATGGAGAAAATCCTTCCAGAAAACACTGAGAATAATCTAGACTGAAGCTGTAATTTTAACTTGAAGAGTACTTTTTAAATCACAACAATAAAATAGAATTAAATCCATTAAAAATCCCACGCAGCACACGGATAGAGGCTGTTAAAGATCTCTCTCTGCTCCTGAGGCCGGGCTGACAATTCCCAGGGCGAGCAGCAGTCTGGAGACAGGAGCTGTGCCTGAGACCCCTCAAATCAGGGGCAGAACTTGCCAGGTTGTTGTGGCGCTGCTGTCACAACCAGAAATCCTGAGTGGATTTCTGACGAGCTCCTTCACAAATCTGAGCTGGAGAAGGGTCAGAGGCCAGCCAGCTTCTCCAAGAAATTGCTGCTGTTTCCCAGTGATTTCTCTGGTTTTCTGCACTGAGTGTGCACCAGGATGAGGATGGGAATTACAGCAGTGCCAGTGCTGTGGGATGAGCCAGAGCAGGGTGGGCAAGGCAGGGGCACCGTCCTGGCAGGGGCACCATCGGCTCTGGGCACTCCAGGAGGGGTTTGTCCCCGTGGCAGGGCTCACCTGAGCTGCCTGTCCCGGCACACGGCCACCATGACCAGCAGGTTGCCCAGGATGGCCATCAGGATGACGGCGGAGATGAAGGAGAGCAGCAGGATCTTCTCGGCGACGCCGAAGCCCTCACTGGAACTGGAGCCCAGGAGAGAGAAGAGACAAAGGGACGGAGCTGCAGCGGCCCTGGGCAGTGCCAGCCATGGGCTCTGGGGGTGCCTGGCACCCTGCACTGCCCCAAACAGACCCTTCCACCCGTGCCATGCCCATCTGGCAGCAGGAGATGGGCACCCATGGCACCCACAGCACCCACAGCACCCACAGCACCCACAGAACCCACAGCACCATGAGCCTCCCCCCACCCTAGAGGACAGTGGGACTGATCTGGACCTCCTTTCTGACAGTCCAGCTCAGAGCCTCTGCACTCAAATGCAAATTAATAATTTTCTTTTCCATGCAGAAGTATTTGAGGTTTTTTTTCTGTGATTTTTCTGGTTTTTTTCCCAAGGTTTTATATCATAAAATCATTCAAACCCCAAAATTATAAATTATTTATTATAAATGTATAAATTTAATTTATAAATGATCTAATTTATAAATTAAACTCCATAAATTTATAAAATCATAAAATCATAAAAACATTAAATCATTGAATCATTAAATCGTTAAATCATTAAATCATTAAATCATTAAATCATTAAATGGTTTGGGTTGGAAGAGACCTTAAAGCTCATCCCAATTCCACACCTCCCACCATCCAAGGATGCTCCAGGCCCAGCCTGGCCTTGGACATTCCAGGGATCCAGGAGCAGCCACAGCTTCCATGGGAATTCCATCCCTCCCCATCCTCACAGAGAAGGATTTTTTTTCTGTACCTGTAACCGAAATTTCCCCTCTTTCAGCTTGAACCCGTCACTCCTTGTCTGTCAGCACAGCTCCTGATGTGATGTGACAAGGACTAATGGGTTCAAACTTCCCTTTCACATTTCGAATTTTGAAACCTACATAATATTTTGCCTTTTTCTCTCTTCCCTTCACTCTGTGCTACAAAGCAAGACACACTTGGGCTTTTCTCTCTTTTTTTTGGGGTTTTTTTTTCCTATTTTACTTAGCAATTTTTCCAGAGTTAGGGAAAGGAAATGAATCTTTTTCCAAATGCCCAATTTCCCCCTACCTTGAGATCAGTAAATTCTTTCAGTTAATGAAGAAAACAAAAAGGAAAAATAACATAAGCCTCCCTCCACAATATCAGTCATATTTTAAGTCTACATTTCTACAAATAATTTGCAGTTTCAATGAAGTTTTTGTGGTTTTTTTTTTTCCTCAGAGCTTGCAAAGCAGGAAGGCAACACCCAGCACACAATAAATAGTGTCCAGCTCATCCTAAACCTGGTTTTATTACAAAACTTTGAGCCACTTTTCCTCTAAAGCTATTTTTAAAGATATATCAAGAATAAAATACATCCTAAACTTTCACCTGCTTGTGTGACTTTACACTGACGGGGATTGTTCCCGTTATCAAGCGTGGCTGGAGATAAACTGGCATTAAAAGCAACATTTGACACTGATTCAGCAGGGAAATTTCTTCTCAGCCTCCAGAGCTGGTGCTGGACACACAGGATGAATGCTGTGAGATTGTTCAGGTCACTGAAAAATGGAGCTGTTATTGTGATTTACCTCCACTGACTCTGGGGTCACTTCTGATTTAATTTACTGAACAACATCCCAGGCTTTTGACATTTTATCTCCCTGAATTCTCCCCATCTGGAGAAAAGCTAAAAAAGATCAGAGACCTGTGGCACATGGAAATGTTGAGTTTTATTCATCAAAACCAGCTCAGAAATGCCACAGGAGCCCGGCCCTGAGCTCCATCTCACCAAATATTGCCTGGGGCTTTTCCTCCAGCCAGGAATAGGGAGGAATTTTAAAACCTGTACTTCCCACCCTGTGCACCACAGCAACCCTGCCCTGGTGCCATCCTGGTGCCATCCCTGGGCAGAACTCACCACCCAGGCTCTGAGCAGAGCCCAGCAGGGCAGGGACACACTCTGCATGATTTGTGAGCAGAACATCTGCTCTGGTGCCAGTTTTTGGAAGAATTTCTCCTGTGCAATACGGAACTGCTCCCCTGGGGCACACAAAATGCACAGATGCCTCACTGGGGTGCAGGAGGAATTTCATCTGGGCCGTGTTTCTGTGCATCTGCCTTTGCAACAATCCATCATCAGGCAGGAGGACGTGTTAATTATTCAGTCTCAGTAATTTGGAATCGTTAATAATGGAAGAAGTGGATATTGCTGTAAATGAAAATCAATGGTTTGCATAACATCTTTTATCAAATGGGAGCGCTCCGGCTCCCCAGCTCGCTCCCCTGTTTAATAAAGCAGAGATTGATGGCTTTGCTATTATGAGGAAATGAGATTCAGGCACAATGATTGCTGGTTAGCAGGAATATAGAAATCACTTAAGGAAAAAGGTGAAATGCTGATGGGGAATGAATGCTTAAAACCCACATTTGGACATATTTTAAAAGCTCTTCTGCACAGTCATTAATGGGAAAGTTTAAAAAGAAGGGTAATTACTTTTTCCAGCTCAATTTTCACTTTCCTGTAAACACCCCAACTTTTCTAAACGAACTCAAGCTCCTTTGCATATTTTGTGTGGCAATTAAAGAACTCGGAGCAGTCACGGGGGTCAGAGCAGGCACATGGCTCCGGTTTCCATCACCCAGCACAGCCTGAGAGGGATAAAAATCCCTGCTGAACAGCTCCGTGCAGGGAGCTCCTGCAGGGGGGAAGGAGCAGGGCTGGGGAATTAAATAATAAATACAAAATTTATTTAAATAAATAAAGCTGCCGTGCTTTGGGGGCAGAGGAGCACTGCTGGGAAGAAGAACGGACCGTTCCGAGGATGGAGGGGACAATTCCGCCCAGGAAGGGAACTGGGAGCGTCCCCAGGGACCACGGGACATCCTCAAAAAGGGACGGGCAAAGGAAGAGTTGCTGAAAAAAGTTAAAACTCCGAGCAGAGGGAGCCTCGGGAAGGGTTTTCCTCTGTGTTTAACAGCGCCCGCGGTGTGTGGGGAGCACAGGGAAGGCTTGGGCTGCTTTGTTTCCAGCCGCGGCTTTTCCCCCTCTAAGTCCGTATTTCATAACCACAAATAAGGTGTCATTTGCCTCTCCTCTTTACTAATTCCCTGATTATTCCTTGGCATAAAAAAAATTCAGAGGCTGAGTCTTAATCACCGAAAAATCAAGATAAGCTATTTTATGAGTAAACCCGACAATAGAGAAGAGATGATTTGATCTGTGCCTTTCCAGCTGTTACCGCAGCCTTTTCTAAAATATTAATCAGCAGTCAGCATTAATCCAGAAGCATTTAATTTCCCTTAATGCCTTTAAACGCTGCACTGCCTGTGCTGCTTCCCTTCAGCCCGTGCAGATGGCAGGACAGCTCCGAGCAGATTCCAGTCAATTATGTCCTTCACTTCTGTTTTCCAAACAGATTGAAATTAATTGAAGTATTGACAAACCGGGAATAAACAGCATTGCACGTATCAAAATAACTCGGTCATATGATTCATTTGAGGGATTTAAATAATAATAATAAAAAAAAAAAGGAATCAAATAAATGGTGGCGGTGGGGTGGGAGGAAGGGAAGGGATGAGGTTTTCTCCTTTTGTGCTGGTTTGAAGCCAAACTCCTGATAGCATCATCAATCCCGCACCTCCGAATCTCCGCGAATGCAGAGTGAAGTGTTTTAAGCAGCTGATAACACTGATTAAAACCAATTGTCAAGATGAAGCAAAGAAGACAGGCTATTGAAATGTTTTAAAAATTGCCGTGTGTGGGCTGGCGCAGTCAATCAGCGCTGGGAGCGCTCTCCCGGTTGGGAACCGGGACGAGCTGGAGCTGCCAGACACGGGAGGAGCTCGGGAGACACCGGGACCGGAGCGGTGCCCCAAGCCCTGCTCCCACCCAGGCTCTGGAATCCTGGAATATCCTGAATTCCCGCAGGAATATCCTGAATTCCCGCAGGATCACCAGCCCCTGTCCCTGCCCAGACCCCCACCAATCCCCTGTGCATCCCTGGCAGCCTCGGGCCGGGACCATTCCCTGGGGAGCCTGGGCAGTGCCAGCACCCTCTGAGGTGCCCAGCACCTTTCCCTGCTCTCCAGCCTGACCCTCCCTGGCCCAGCTCCGGCCGTTCCTGGCTCGGGAGGAGCTGCAGCCCCACTGAGTCTCCCCTCAGCCTCCTCCAGCTGAACAATCCCAGTGCCCTCAGCTGCTCCTCCATGGCCCCTCCAGGCCTTTCCCCATCCTCTGTCCCTCCTTGGGAGCGGGCAGGAGTTTGCTCTTGGGAATTGAGGGAGGAAACAAAGGGAGGCTTGGAGCCCCAAGCCCTGGGGCTCTCCCCATCAGGGAATGCCCGGCCCAGCACTCACAGCTGGCTCTGCTGCCAGGGCAGGATAAAGCCCGAAATCTCCAGCAGATCAGGAGTTACATAATCCACACCCACACCCGAGCAGATATCGCTGCAGGGCTGTGTGTGTAAGTACAATCCTCCAAACCCATTAGACTGTCACCTAAAATATAAGCTAAAATTAACGGATGAAATCAGCAGGAGATTAAGATCGCGGTATTTAAGGCAGCTGCTGCAGCTACTTTGTTCTTCATCCTCTCACAACTTCCACAGGAGAGTTCTTGTGCCACCCAGATCCCACCCTGACCCCTCCAACTGCACCCTGCAGCACCTTGCATTATTCTTTGTTCCTCAGAACAGATTTCCAAGTTTTTGGGTTTGAATCCAGCTGTCCCCTGAATGTTCCCCTTTCATTTTCACATGGACACAACAGCGCTTTGGGATGTGCAGCACGGGAAGGAGCTGGAGCTGGTCCAGAGCAGAGGGATGGAGCAGCTCTGCTGGGAGGAAAGGCTGGGAGAGCTGGGATTGTCCTGGAGAGGAGAAACTCTGGGGTGAGCTCAGTGTGGCCCTCAGTGGTGAAGGAGCTGACAAGAAATGGAGATGATTGACAAGGGATGGAGGGACAGGACACAGGGAATGGCTTCAAAGTGACACAGAGCCCTGGCACAGGGTGCCCAGAGAAGCTGTGGCTGCCCCTGGATCCCTGGAATGCCCAAGGCCAGGCTGGCCAGGGCTTGGAACACCCTGGGACAGTGGAAGCTGTCCCTGCCATGGGGTAGAACAGATGAGCTTTAAGGTCCCTCCCAACCCAAACTTTCTCTGATCCTATGCAGAGCCAGAGTATTTTAATGAGGTTATCAAATACTCCACGACAATAAAAACCCCAATCTCTGGTTTAGGCAGGGATTCAGACACTCCACAGAGATGTAACAATCATTTCTGCTTTGTAAAACCAAAGATCAAACATGCCTTTAATCAGAAAGGCCTTGATCAGCTCCTAATTAGAATTGCTCGTCAGAAGCGAGTCCACGGCCTCGCCCAAGGTGCACAGCAGCTCAGTGATGAGCAGGGGATGATGAAAGAAGCAATCAAAAGGAACCATCCTGACTTTGAGTGCAGATTCCAGAACCATAATGTGATATTCCCCTGTTTTCCGAGTGGCTCTTGCCATCATTCCCATCAGTATTCTCATTAATTGGCATTAATTTCCTCTCCCTATTCTATAAGAGTCCAGGATGTATTTTTGCCCAAGAATGTTTGTAATTTGGTTCTTGTACAGAATAATTTCACCCCACACCATGGACAAGTCAAGGTGTATCTCAGCAGTTTAGAAACAGAGAGTGACTGAATGCAGACCCATAACCTGACCCCCTCTGGCACTGAGGGAGAAAACAAAGGTTTAAACTCATGCTAAACATGCTCTGGGTGCCCAGATTTGTCGCAGAAATGATGGGGTGACTCCTGCAGTATCCAGAGGCTGCACAGAGCCCACAGTTCCTCAGCCAAGCTGCTGCTCCTGGGTTAAAAGCATTTCTATGCCTGCCTTATTACCCCTTTCCCTTAAAAAAAAAAAAACCCAAAATAAGCCTTGCCTTATGCCCAGAGATTTGTTACCCCTAAGACAACATCTGACCAAAACACCCTAATGCAGTTCTTATTCCTTCTCAGCATTTTCACATTGATTTCTCTTTTTCAAACCTTTGTTTCTATCTTTGCCCAAAGCCTGGCACTTGCAAAGCGTTCAAATCAGACACCATGAAGGTCCTGCTCTGCTTTTCCAAGCAATATCTGCAGTCAGGAAAATATTGTTAAATGAGAGGCATTCAGTCAAGACCATTGGAATGGTCCTGGAATGAGGCTGGGTATTAAAATATCCATTAAAATATCCATTAAAATATCGAGGTTGTGCCCTTTTCCCACTGTTTCTTTACACCTTGGACAGCAAAAGACAAAAACAGCCATTGGCTGTCTAAGTTCTCATATTTCCTGGAGGCTTTCCCAGTTTCAAGCCTCCAGAGGAACGAAAAAGTTCCTTGCTGTTACCCCTGCTAATGGAAGAGTTGGCACAGCCAGGATAATTCGTGGATTAAACATAATACGTGCAAAATACAATTTATTGGAGATCCCCCAGAACCCCTGTGGGAGTCCAAACCACCCTAAACCAATTCCCAGCTCGTTTGGAGCTTGACCACAAAGACCAAAGTCTGGTGAAGATAATCTCAGAATTATGGTGCAGCATAATTCTGCGTAATTTTTGGTGGCAGGCAGAAACCTTCCAACCCCTGGTGTTCACCAGCTCGTTTTTACAGCCCTCCCTCGAGTGTGGAGGCTCCAGCCAGGTGTCCAAGGACATGGAATGTCCTTGATTCAAGAACACTTAAATTCCTGGTTTTATTTAAACCTCCTAAGCTAAGTGCATGCTCTGAATACTCTCCACTAAGCCCTCACCACATTTCTCACTTCAGATAAACAAGGGAAGAGGTCAAGGTGCTTTGAGGATGGGAAGTGCAGGCTCTCAGCTCGGATGGAACCCAGATCCCACCCTGGAGCCAGGAGCAGCTCTGGGAGTGTTCGTTAATTAATTGTGTTTAATTGTGTTTAATTGTGGCTGAGCAGGGCAGGAGCTCCCAGCAGGAATGTGTTCCTGGAGACAGGGCAGTGCAGGGGCAGAGGTGCTCCTGAGATGAGCTGCAGGTGCCTCGGTGGCTCTGTGAGCCCCAAATTTGATCCTCATGGGGAGTTGGGAGCTGGGGCTGCCTCTCCCAGCCCAGCATAGGCTGAGCTTAGAGCTCTGCTCAGTCTGAGCTGATACCTGGCCAATAAATAATCCCCCTGCTCCCTCTGTAGCTGCACTCCCTGTTCACCTGGGGCCTTTCTCCACATCCCCAAAACCATTGGAGAATCCACTCAAAAAAACCTTCCTCAGCCCTTCCCAACCATTTCTGCTGAGCCCTGGATCCAGCCCTGCCCCAAAAATCCCAGAGTTTGGGATGATTTCCACATCCTTCCACAGCCTTTCCCCGCTGCTCCCCTGAGCAGAGACACCAATGCTCAAGATGGGATTCAAGACATCCAAAAATTCATTTTTACAGCCCAGCTCTCAGTCCGGGGAATTTTCACATGCACAGAATCCTCTATTAAAATAATAACAGCAAATGAGAGCTCAGAGAGGTGTGTGATGGCCTGACCTCCCCATGGGGCTGAGCACACCCCTCTGCTTTTTTCCAGAGCCTGTGTGTCCCACTGGCCCCACAGCTGCCATCATGGAGCTCACTATTAATTCACAGAAGCTGGAGCCAGGCTTAAAAACTCCATTAATTAAGTGTTGGCGGAGGTGTTTGGAAAGATGTTCCCATAAATACAGTGCTTTAAAGTGTTTCCCTAGAAACTGAGAAAGGATTTGAACAATATGAGAAGTGCCCAGGCTGATGGATCCCATGGAGCCGTGCCTGGGCTGCAGGGAGCATTTAGGAAACACAACTTTTTTTTCCGAGGTTTTTTTTTGGCTAGTGAAGATTTTTGTTTGGTAGCACAAAAATGGGAAAATGAGTATCTAAATTATTCCAGTGAGTCTTTAAATCATACCAGTGTGTCTAAATCATTCCAGTGAGTCTCTAAATCATTCCAGTGAGTCTTTAAATGATTCCAGTGAGTCTAAATCATTCCAGTGAGTGCCTAACCATTCCAGTGAGTCTCTAAATCATTCCAGTGAGTCTCTAAACCATTCCTTTCTTCCCTGCTTTGCCCTTCGTGCTGTTGGCAGGTGAGGAAGGCTCTGTGAGCTCTGTGGCTGCAGGTTCAGAGCTGCCCCCAGTGTTTGTGGATCCCAGTTTATGGATTCCCCCAAAGTGTCCCCGCGGTGCCCAAGCAGCTCAGCAGCTCCAGGCACGGAGATGATGAACTGGTAAAGCCCAGAGCCTCCTTCAAATGTTTCTTTATGACGTTTCATGGAATCATTCAGTTTGGAAAAGCCCTCCCAGCCCATCGAGTCCATCCTGTGCCCATCCCCACCGTGTC
This sequence comes from Malurus cyaneus samueli, assembly GCA_009741485.1. Classification (NCBI taxonomy): domain Eukaryota; kingdom Metazoa; phylum Chordata; class Aves; order Passeriformes; family Maluridae; genus Malurus; species Malurus cyaneus. Next base: position 17,441,024 of record CM019226.1, on the reverse strand, counting down.
CCCAGCCCAGAGCACTCAGTGCCACCTCCAGGTGCCACCTCCAGGGATGGGCACTCCAAACCTCCCTGGGCAGCCCCTGCCAATCCTGAGCACCCTTTCCATGGGGAAATTCCTGCTGATGTCCCCCCTGTCCCCCCCCAGCCCAGCCTGAGGCCGTTCCCTCTCCTCCTGTCCCTGTTCCCTGTGAAAGGAATGAGAAGAAGAAGATGATCAAGCTCAGCATAGGCTGAGCTTAGAGCTCTGCTCAGTCTGAGCTGATACCTGGCCAATAAATAATCCCCCTGCTCCCTCTGTAGCTGCACTCCCTGTTCACCTGGGGCCTTTCTCCACATCCCCAAAACCATTGGAGAATCCACTCAAAAAAACCTTCCCAGCCCTTCCCACCATTTCTGCTGAGCCCTGGATCCAGCCCTGCCCAAAAATCCCAGAGTTTGGGATTTTCACATCCTTCCACAGCTTTCCCCGCTGCTCCCCTGAGCAGAGACACCAATGCTCAAGATGGGATTCAAGACATCCAAATTCATTTTTACAGCCCAGCTCTCAGTCCGGGGAATCACATGCACAGAATCCTCTATTAAAATAATAACAGCAAATGAGAGCTCAGAGAGGTGTGTGATGGCCTGACTCCCCATGGGGCTGAGCACACCCCTCTGTTTTTTTCCAGAGCCTGGTGTCCCACTGGCCCCACAGCTGCCATCATGGAGCTCACTATTAATTCACAGAAGCTGGAGCCAGGCTTAAAAACTCCATTAATTAAGTGTTGGCGGAGGTGTTTGGAAAGATGTTCCCATAAATACAGTGCTTTAAAGTGTTTCCCTAGAAACTGAGAAAGGATTTGAACAATATGAGAAGTGCCCAGGCTGATGGATCCCATGGAGCCGTGCCTGGGCTGCAGGGAGCATTTAGGAAACACAACTTTTTTTTCCGAGGTTTTTTTTTGGCTAGTGAAGATTTTTTGTTGGTAGCACAAAAATGGGAAAATGAGTATCTAAATTATTCAGTGAGTCTTTAAATCATCAGTGTGCAATCATTGTGAGTCTCTAAATCATTCCAGTGAGTCTAAATCATACAATCATTGAGTGCTACCATCATGAGTCTAAATCATCCAGTGAGTCTCTAAACCATTCCTTTCTTCCCTGCTTTGCCCTTCGTGCTGTTGGCAGGTGGGGAAGGCTCTGTGAGCTCTGTGGCTGCAGGTTCAGAGCTGCCCCCAGTGTTTGTGGATCCCAGTTTATGGATTCCCCCAAAGTGTCCCCGGTGCCCAAGCAGCTCAGCAGCTCAGGCACGGAGATGATGAACTGGAGCCCCAGAGCCTCCTTCGAATGTTTCTTTATGACATTTCATGGAATCATTCAGTTTGGAAAAGCCCTCCCAGAGCATCGAGTCCATCCTGTGCCCATCCCCACAGTGTCCCCAGCTCAGAGCACTCAGTGTCACCTCCAGGTGCCACCTCCAGGGATGGGCACTCCAAACCTCCCTGGGCAGCCCCTGCCAATCCTGAGCACCCTTTCCATGGGCAAATTCCTGCTGCTGTTCCCCCTGCCCCTGCCCAGCCCAGCCTGAGGCCGTTCCCTCTCCTCCTGTCCCTGTTTCCTGTGAAAGGAATGAGCAGGGAGTGTCTTTACAAACAAACTCTGACTCTGGGAGTGAGATAAGGCTGATATTGGGAGATAGAGGGAAACTATGGGAAGGATTTCCATAGGAATTCCACTACTTGACTTACCCCAGACTGTGTTAATAGACTACAAGAGCACAGACACAGAGATGGATATTGAAAGGGGGCAATGGATGATAGAAGGGGGGGTTCATCGGGCATTTCGGGGAGCCTGAACCTCTCAAGTACCTCAGCAATGGGGAAAGAGAGGGAACTGGGATAAATTGGGATCAAAGAGGCTGCATCCTCTATCAATTGAGAGACCCCGTGGAAATGCCCATGACCTCTCCCTTTATTCTTCAATAAAGTTGTGGGACTCCTCCGTCTCCTTTTTGGACAGAAACCTCTGCTGTTTGTGGATGAATTTTCCTGTTCCCTGGAGCAGAACCCGACCCCCCCGGCTGTCCCCTCCTGTCAGGGAGTTGTGCAGAGCCACAAATCCCCCCTGATCCTCCTTTGCTCCAGGCTGAGCCCCTTTCCCAGCTCCCTCAGCCGCTCCTGGGGCTCCAGACCCTTCCCAGTTTGGGGGACCAGGTGGAGAAGACAAAAATTGGCAAAAAAACCTTCTCCATCAGTTCACTGATCTGTGCAGAAATGCAAGAGCAAATCCCCTCCTGGCTGAACGCTGTGGATATTACAGGAGGATCAGAGCTGATCTTCCCTTGGACAGGAACGAGGAAGAGAGCTGCAGGCTGACTGTGGCCTGCTAAATGCCATTTTATAGCCTGTTATTCCTCCCCTAAACGCAAGTGTGATCAAAGAACTTGAGATAAACAATGATTTAATGACTCAAAGTGCAGCAGCCGGAGAGGTTTGAAAGGAGCTGTGCACACACAAGAATAAACACTTCCCTTGCAGCCTTGCCCAGGAATCCTGAGCTGTTGGATTTCCACAAACCCCACTGCCACGGCACTGGAACACACAAACTCTGCCCTAAATCCCTCCATTTCCTGCAGTTTGGGTCATTTTGGTGCCTGTTTCGTTGCAGCCCCTCAGCCCAGGTTTGTGCTGTCCCCCAGCCCCTCTCGTGTCCCCCCACGAGTGGCTCATGATGTCCTGAGGAAAGGGGGCAGAGGGCACACCCAGCTCCTGTCCCAGGACATTCTGGGGTTCCAGGGATGGGTTTTTGGCTCCTTTCTCTCCCACTATGACCCCTGATCCTCTTTTCTCCCAGTCTGGATAGGGAGAGGAGCCCCAAGACCTTCCCTGCCTCCTCCTGCCTGTGCACAGCATCAGGAGCCAAATCCATCCCAAAGCCAGCCCCCAACAACTCCCAGTGCTGGGATCCACAGGGAAAGGAACCTCCTGGGACAGCACAGAAAACCCCAAAATTTGGGAAAAGGAAACTCCTGGGTCAGCACAGAAACCCCCAGGGTTCAGGATCCAGGGGGACCTCCTGGGTCAGCACAGAAAACCCCAAAATTTGGGAAAAGGAACCTCCTGTCTCAGCACAGCAAACCCCAGGATTTGGGATCCCCAGGGAAAAGGAACCTCCTGGGAAGCACAGTAAACCCCAGGAATTTGGGAAAAGGAACCTCCTAGGGCAGCACAGAAAACCCCAGGATCTGGGATCCACAGGGACCTCCTGGGTCAACACAGAAAACTCCAAAATTTGGGAAAAGGAACTTCCTGAGGCAGCACAGGAAACCCCAAAATTTGGGAAAAGAAACCTCCTGAGCCAGCACAGCCAACACCAGGATTTGGGACTCACTCAAACACACAATTCCCTCCCAAGGGCATGGATGGATTTCTGCTGTCAGCACCAGTGCTCCCCGTACCTCTCTGCCAGGGCTTTAAGTTAAAAAACGGGATTTTTTTTTGCTTCAAATTCAACCCATTCGGTTCGCTGTTCGCTCGCCTTGCAGCTCGCTCCTCAAAGTCAAGATAAGATTAATGAGCCACACACAGAGCTGCTGGAGGGCTCTGCACCTTTCAAGGCACAAAAATACCTCCAGCAACAAACAGAGAAAAGTAAAGCTGATAAAGCCAACTTTGGAAGCAATTAACATCAATCTACAATTCAGCCGGTTTGGGGGCTCGGCTTAAAAATAAAAAGCAGTCGCTGCTGTGACAAACTGAAAGAATACATTGTTTTTCCATGGCTGATGTCGCAAAGGGAGTCTGCCTTCACCAGCGACAGGAAAAGGGGTTTTGTGAAAGCGGTTTACCTGCACTGAAGGTGATGGTGTGTTTTTTTTTTTTTTTGTTTTTTCAGAAGCTGTTTTCCAGACTGTAACAACCTCTCCAGCACGCGGGAGGAGGCAAAAACGCTTTATCGAGTGTGAAGTGCTCAGGATAATATCCCAGAATCTGCCCGGAACACAATTGTGGGATCAATATTTAACGTGTGCTGTGAAAAGCCTATGAAGGCGACAGAGGAGTCCTCTGCAGTTTTATCCGGATAAAAGGGAATAAACCCAGGGGTTTGGGATGATGCAGCCTCCTTTTATCCCAAACTCCCGGCTTTTCCTCTTCTTTTCCTCCAGGTTCTGCTGGGGGAATTGTGCTGACCCATTCTTCTGTTCCCCTAAAGTTCAGGAGTCAAACTCCGGTAAAACTCTCGCCCTGGTGCATTCATTAAGGGTCGTTTCAAAGCCATTAACGCCCTTTTCCTCGCTCACTGAATTGTTTGCAAAGACAACAGCACACATCTCCTTCTACTGAGCATCGGGGTGATTTTCAGAGGGAAACATCAGCCAGCCCAGGAAAATCAGGGCTCAGCTTTGAGCGGAGCTCAGACCCTCAGTTAAGCGCAATTTCTCAATTTGTACTGGGTAAACGAGAAAGAAAGGGAAGGAAAGGTGGGGAGGGGAAATCGCGGGGGAAAAAGGTGGGGAAAAAAAAACGGGAAAAAAAGGCAGGGGACAAAAGCGGGCTTTAAAAAAGGGGATGAAAACAAGCGCGAAAAAAAGGGGAGGGGTGAAAAAGGAGGGAAGAAAAGGTGGGGAAAGGGGGCGGAGGGGGGAAAGCAGGAAGAAAGGCAGGGAAAAAGGGTGGGAAAAAGCAGGAAAAAATCGGGGAGAAAGGCAGGAAAATAAAAGAAGGAAGAGAAAGGAAAAGTGCACAAGTACAGCCAAAAATGCCGTCCAGAACTGGGGTAGGTGAGAGTTGCCTGCGCTCCAGAAATAGAAGGGAATGAGATTTATCTGCCACGAGCTGAGGGGCTCTCAGGGCAACAGGAATTCCACTGCATCCCTGGGAATGCGGAATGCTCAGCAGGGAGAGGATGGAATTCTCCCCAAAGCTTTGGGAAGGCTTTAACCATCCTTCAAAGGCCATTGCTCGCCCCTGTGCTCGGCACTATCAAAACCAGCACTGGTTAGAGCCCAAGAGAAGCTGTTTGGCCTCTCTGGATTGCTCTGATCAATTTGAGGTTTGCATTTCAACCCACTCGACAGGATCTCATTAACCCACTGCCTGTAATAAATGTGCCCAATAACAACGGCCGAGTCACATGAAATTAAAAAAGCCAATAAAATATAAATAGGAAATACTCGCGGGTCATTTATTTTTCTACTCTGGAATTAGAGCAAATGAGCTCTGCCACCTCCCTCGGGCTGTGATGAATGCAAGCTCCGAACAGAAGTGTCAAAAATTTCCAGGAATGTCTCTCCAACATCACACTTTGCTGAATTCTAACATATGTAAAGAAACCCATGATGTGTCCATGCCACATCTGGCACTGAGACAAACACCAGGGTGATGCCACATCCTCAGAGAAGCTCCAGGAACCCCCAAAAAAGGCCCTGCTGCATGAGCAGAGCCCCAAACAGAAAATGCCACCCCGCAGCCTTTCAGGGACATTGCAGGGACATTGCAGGGACATTGTAAGGACATTGCAGGGACATTGTAGGGACATTGTAGGGTCACAGCCCTGCCCAGCTCCGGGGCTGCAGGAGCCGTGTCCTTCCTCCTACCTCACATTCACATCAAGTTCTTCCATCACAGGCAGCAGGCACGGGGAGCTGGGAGTTCAACGTCCATAGGAGAGACCTCATCCTGCAGGGAGAGAGTCAGAAATTCAGGGATTAGCTCCAGGATCGCCCAGAAATGCACATTTCCTGCAGTGAGGACACCCATGGACAGATCCAAGCCACCCTTGGGTTTTTGGCCACCTGGGCACCCTCTGGCCCATTTCCAGCTGCTTTAGCCCACCATTTCCAGATCTTTTTCCATAAGGCAGTTTTCCAACTCTCCCCCCAACCTGCTTGTGCCCACTGCAGGTACCTGCACACCTGCAGACCTTGCCCAGGAACTCCCCAGACTTCCAAAACCACAAAAAAAAAACAAGTTTAAATTGAGCCAATCTGGAAAAAGTTCGCAAAGCCCAGGTGGGAAAACACAAGCAAGAAGGCCTGGTAAATGAGTTTCTGTTTTTACACAAAACTAAAACATTGACTTACCACTAAATTAAAGCAGGTTTCCTGTGACACTCTATTGTGCAGCCTGATGAATACTTAATAGCAGCGCTGTAATTACAAAGAACTCAACGCTTTGCAGCTCGAGTTAAAATAAATGTACTCCCTTCCAGCAGCACTAAAGTGATGTAAATATTAATGGGGTTTTTAACTCTATCAGAATTCCACCCTGACTCCGAAGAAATGAATGCACCGAGTTAATAATGTGCCTGTGCATTTGCTGCTGTTAATCCAGTGGATAAAACAGGGGTTTTTTTGGGAGCACTTGGGGCTGTTGGTTGCCCCTGGTGCTGTCTGGAGGGGCAAAGCCACCAGCATTGCCCTGTTAATGCCACCCCAGATGGAAATAATATCACTGTGGGTCCTTGGCTTCAAAAGCAGATTGGGATAAAAAGGCAATGCCAGCTTTGCAATACAAACGAGCCGCCACTCTCCAGACCTGGCTCTGTGTTTGCCACCAGGAGTAACTCAGGGTGTGTGGATGAGATGTCATTTTGCAAGCAAAATTCGCTGGAGTTGAAAGGATGTTTTTGTCAAGGGTGGGAATGGGCAGAGCTTGGCCCCTGTTTGCAGCTGAAACCTTCAGCAGGTGATGCTTTGGGCATTTTGGAATGTGATGTAAAAACTGCTGCTGTGCTCTGCAGATGGAAAGGTGAGAGGTGCAGAGATTCACCTCGGTGTCCCTAAGACCTGACCTCCAACTTGAATTTGGAGGAAAAACCCAAAAACCCACAGTGCTCCTGCTCTGGAATTCTTCCACAGAACAAAACACCTGCTATGGTTTCACTCTTTGAGATATCAGCATCAAATAAATTCAGATTACTCCTGCAAAATGGAGGAAAAACTTTTCAGTGATTCTGCATTCGAAACTCCAACTAGGGGGCATCTTTCTTGCTTTATTTTTCTGTGAAAAAATGTAATTTTAATGTAAACTGAGGTCACACAATATCTGTACCACTTTGCTTTATTTTTCTGGGGAAAAAAAGTAATTTTAATGTACACTGAGGCTACACAATATCTGTACCACCAGATAATATCTGTCTCTCTTGCGTGGAGACTTCTACAATAACCAGATGTTTCTATGTAAGATAAGAAAAACCCCCCAAACAATCCCAAAAAACAGGTTTCTAAAAAGGAAAAAAAATACCCTTCACACACAAAACCCCTCAACAAGCAAAAGCTGTCAGAGATGCTTGGAAAGGCTGTTCAGCCCCGCTCTGGAAATTGCTGCCTCCACACCTCAGACAGGAGTTGTTGGAAGGGCAGGGAGTCATTAACTCCCATCAGAGTGTGATTGCTGGCTGAGGCCAACAGAACCTCTCTGACATAAATAAAGGCTGCTAAAACCATCCAAATCCACCATTTTGAGAGGCTCCTCGCTTTCTGTGCTGAACATCTGCCAAACTGAATTAAAAAAAATAAAAAGAGCTATTGCTTTATTCCCTCCACATTTCCCATCTGGGATTGTCATTTTCCCCACTGCTCCATCATTAGCAGAGAAAAAGAAGTGGTGAGCAGAGGTTAACAGGTCCAGCCCACATGAAACTGATATTTCTGAGTTATTTCTGAGGTGACAGACACCTCAATCCAAAGATCATTTCTTGCTCATCACCGCAGAGCAGTCCAAAACCCTCCAGGGGTTGAGAGAGAATATCCTGCCCATGGCAACACTCGAGGAATGGGAAATATCAAAGTGATTCATTTTGCTCTCTCGCAGATAAAATGGCTTTATTTCCACCCCTTTCTGCCCTCTCCACAGAGCTTTTCTGTCTCTGCTGATAAGGAGCCCCTCATTTGGCAGCAGACACAGATTGCTGGCCAGGGAGGTTGAAAATCCTCTGAATTCACAAACTGCTTTTGGGGATTTTTCACCAAAATTCCTTTGCTTGCACCTGTTGAAGCTCCCTCCTTCCGTGGTTTCAGGATTTGTGCCAAACCCTGAGCGTGCATCAGCCAGGACTGAGCGTGCCCAGCTCTGAACGACTGCACAGACTCCAAATTGTGCCACGGGAAAGCAAAATTTGGGCAGATTTTCCATAAAAAAAGAAGGGAATTCACCCCAGCACATCTCTGGAATTCCCTCCTTCTTTCCAGGCTGACACCTGGCAGGACAGGGATGCACTGGGACAGCACAAATCGTGAAGCTGCTTATAAAAACCCCAAAAGGGCCTTTAAAAATTGCTCCAAAAATTCAAATTGCTTAATTTAAATTTCAATAGTTGAGAAATATCTTTAAAATTATTTTTTAAAATAATTTAATAGTTTAAAAATTAAGTAAAAATTTAATTGTTTTTAAAATGGTGATTTCCTGTTTGTTTGCACTCCTTTTATGGGATGCAGGGGTGGAGCAGTAGCTGCATCCTCCAGATGCACTTCGAGGCTGCTTTTAAAAGCTTCCATGTGGGTGTTTGCCAAAGGAGCTATTTTTTATATTTTGTTTTCTTCCCTGCTCGTGAAACAACTGACTTTTATTCATATTTGCACAGCCCATCGTGAAGCAAATGAAAAAGTTGCCCTGGGAAGTTGCAAAGCACTAAATTAGCCAAAAAGAAATGGTTTTTTTTTGCTGGAAAACAACCTCCAGATGTGGCTGCCAGGCTCCTTCCACTCAGAGCTGCAGCTTTTCAGGGAACAGAGGAGAGGAATGGCCCTGCTCTCCAAATAAAAACAGATTTTGGTCTCCAGCAAAAGCTGCTGCAGAGTTATTTCCTTCAGCTGGATGTTTCTCCCAGGGCTGGGAGGGAAATCAGGGGGCTCCCAGATCCCAAAATTATCAGGAGCCTCCCCCAAGGCAAGGGAGCCCTCTCAGTCACTCAAAAATAATAATTTGGCCTTTTTTTTTTTTTAATCAATTCCTATTTTCCGTTCTTGGAAAAACTCTTCATGACGAGAGGTTGGATCCAAGGAAAATCTGATTTAGGCTCCCCTGATCTCTCCCATCCCCTCTGTCCCTCCCTATTTGCTCTCCCCAATCCTCTGAGATCCCTCCATCCACATCCTTTTCTGCTCAGAGTTTATTTTACCCTCAAATCCCCTGACTCCAGCAATGCTGCACTTTTAAGTGGGTCCTAACTTGCCTTTTCAATAAATTATTCCTTTGAGGAAAAAACCACCCACCTTAACTATAGACTCGGTTCTGCCACTGCATTAATTCCATTAATTAACTCTAGTTCCATACTCCAATTAAATATCATTCCTACATGAAAACTCCAGCTAAGGGTGGTTGGATTCTCTATGGAAACCCCTCAGGAATTAATGGCACCTCAGATTTTGGGGTGTTGGTATCAATTTGTGGATTTTTATCCCAAAAGGAGGCACTGCCTGCCTGGTGCTGCCTTGAAATAACCACACCACCCTCAGCTGCCTCTGGAAGCTCCTCCAGACACAGCACAACCTAGAATAGAGGGGTTAAAGGATAAATAATTGTTAAAAAAAATGCTGTGGAGCACATGGTTTACAGCAGGGGCTGGGAAGGGCCAGGCAAGGTCACGGAGTCTGCAGTTGGCTGTGAAATGTGGATTTAGAATGATTGCATGCTCTGTAACAGCTCTGCCTGCTCACTGACCTCCCTGAGAGCTTTGCTCACATCCCAGCCCAGGCACAGAAGCATTTTTGTAGGATTTGTTATGATTTCGGGCTCCTCAAGGTCACAGCATCAGGCACAGCATCCTGTTCTGGGTGAGACTTCTCACCTGGACCGAGAATTCATGAATTTCCTGACCCGTGCCTGTGTCCCTTGGAGATTTTGGACCTTGGCCTGCATCCATCCCACCCTTGACCTTGGAGATCCCAAAAGTGATGGCATCGTTTGAGCTGACCACCCCAAACCTCTGCACCATCTGCTGCAGCCCTTCTCCTCCTCCTTCATTTTCCTTCTCCTCCTCTGTTTTCCATCCTCCTCCTCTTCCTCTCTTCTTCTTCTCCTTTTCTTCTCTCCTCCCTTCTTCTCTTCTTTCTGCTCCTCTTCCTCCTCCTTCTTTTCCTTCTCTTCCTCCTTTTTCATCTCCTCCTCCTTCTCCTTTTCCTTTTCCTCCTCTCTCCTCTTCTTCTCCTCTTCCCTCTTCCTTCTTTCTCCTTCTCCTTCTCCTTCTCCTTCTCCTTCTCTTCTCTCTTCTCCTTCTCCTTCTCCTTCTCCTTCTCCTTCTCCTTCTCCTTCTCCTTCTCCTTCTCCTCCTCTTTCTTATTTTTCCTCCTCCTCCTCCTCCTTGTTTTCCTTCTCCCTTTTCTCCTCCTTCTTCTTTCTGCTCCTCTTCCTCCTCCTCCTTTTTCCTCCTCCTCCTCCTTTTTCTCCCCCTCCTCCTCCTCCTCAGCTCCAGCTCAGCTTTGGTCCCAGCAGGTCCCTGGAAATGCCCCTCGAGGGATCCATGAGCATCCATCAGATGTTCCCCAGCCTGTTTTTCATCCTGGGGTCAGGGAAGGGGCAGGGGAGAGAGGTTGGGATGGGAGAACAGATCCAGCCTCGGCAGAGGAACTGACGCTGCAGTTCTCACCCTGCTTCTCTTACAGTAAATAAAGAATTCGGGAAGATTGCTGGAAATGTGGCCATTCAGGCAGCAGCTGAATTTCCTGTTCATTGCTCTGGGAGCGAGGGAGGGAGGAGGGAAAGCGTGGAGGCATCACAATGAGCAGGGAGTGGCTGGTGACTCCCCAAAGCCTGACTCTGCAGCGCCAGAAATGGAGCTGAGCTCTCACCAAAACCCCGATTTAGCGACTGAGGGTGAGCACAGAAAATAAACCCATCTCTCACGGAGATGGAGAGTGCAAAATAAACGATCATGGCCTTTGTTGTGGAGAAGGAATGGCAGCCAGGCCCTGCACCATCCCACAAGCAGCACAGCCCCATTTCCCCAATCAGGACAGCTCCAGTTCCCATCAGCCCAGTTCCCCACAGAACACCCCCAGTTCCCAATCAGGACAGCCCCAGTTCCCCCAGCAGGGCAGTCCCAGTTCCCCAATCAGGACAGTCCCAGTTCCCCCAGCAGGGCAGCCCCAGTTCCCCCATCAGAACACCCCCAATTCCCCAGTCAGGACAGTCCCATTTCCCCAATCAGGGCAGTCCCAGTTCCCCCAGTGGCTCTCCCTGCCCGGGCACTGGGCTCAGCTCAGCACGGGTGAGGAAGGGATTGACAAAGCCACTGTGAAAGGAGCAGTGAAAATACCAGAATCACGGAATGGTTTGGGATGGAAGGACCTCAGAGCTCACCCATTCCACCCCACCATGGGCAGGGACACCTCCCACTGTCCCAGGGTGCTCCAGCCTGGCTTTGGGCACTGCCAGGGATCCAGGGGCAGCCACAGCTTCCCTGGGCACCCTGTGCCAGGGCTCCCCACCCTCACAGGGAACAATTCCTTCTCCAGGCTGAACCATCCCAATTCTCTCCACTGTTCCCAGCCCTCCTGGCTGTTTCTCCATCCTCCCCTTGAGCACTCGTTGCTCCCAGCACAGCTCCATGAATTTCCCTGTGAAGCCCTTCCCCAGCAGCTCCTCGGGATGAGCAGACCCCCAGGCAGTCTCAGGAGGATCTCTGGGGTTTCTCCCTGGGTCTATCTCCCTGCTCCCCCAGGAGATGTGTGCGCTCAGTGGGACAATGCTGACCCCACCCAGGCTCAGAGGAATCAAACCCTTCACCCCCATCTCTGCACCGGGGGGATCAAAGCTGGCACCAACAAGGTCCCACAGTGACTCCCTGCAGTTTTCCATGGCTGAATCCCAGAGCAGAGGATCCCCCTGCAGAGCCCATCCCACAGCCACTTCCCTTCAGGGTTCTCTTTTTTGGCCGGGTTTTGTTAAATCTCCGTCACCTAAAACTGTTTCCCTGTGCCAAGATTGGAGCTCTCAGGCTCTCCTTGGCTGGGTATTTTTGGATCCTGGAACTGGGCTCGTGTTGCTGGTTTTTTGGAGTGTTTGTTTTTCAGTAACCAGAAGCTGGAACAATGAATGTCTGGGCAGGCAGAGAGCAGGGAGGGATCAGAGCTTTGAGAAGGGGAAAAGAAAGGGTTTGGCTGGGAACCCTGCAGAGCCTGAGCACCTCTCAGCTCATCTGTCAGGGAGGGGTGTCAGGGGAGGGCAGGGAGCCCTCGGGGCGCAGAGGAGCTGGAGAGAAGCGTTAATGGGACCAGGATTTGTCTGCTGCCACCACTGCCATCCCTGCTGATAATAAACAGGGCAGGTTCTCCCAGCTCTCCTCACCCCCAGCATTCCAGGCAGCAGGAATTCCTGGTTACTGGGAGCCCCTTCCTCTGCTCCAATTCTCAATCATTGCCCTGACCCTTCTCCCTCACCGATGTCTGTGCTCACATTGCCCCGACCTCACCCCACAGATCCCACACATCCACAGGGCAAACGGGATTTCCCCGGAGCAGAGCAGGGAAACCCTAAACGGAAGGGGCAGAAGGAAATCCCTTCCTCCTCCTCCCATTCCCGATCTCCTGGCTGTGCTTTAATCATCCCCGAGCGAGCTGTGCTTGCAGGGTGTTATTAAAAGCAAACACCAGTGCAGAAGGGCTGCTTGCTTTCTTCCCCGAGCTGCAACAGGAGGGGTCTGATCAATGAAACAGAGCCCACGGCAAACGGAGCGCTCATAAAACGCGTCTTTGCAATTAGTTGTTATCAGCTCCACGATTTCCTGCTGAGCAAGGAGGCTCCTGAGCTCGGAGCGGCGAGGAGCTGCAGTTCTTGGTGTCCCTGAGGCGCAGACAGGATGGGTTATTGGGGTTCCTGCTGCAGGATTTGGGGAGCTGGGATGCCTGTGGCTGTGACAGCGGCTCCACCAGCAGCACAGCCAGCAGCTCCAGAAGCAGAGGGGAGGAAGGCAAAGAGGAGGAGGAGGAGGGAAAGGGAGCCTCGTGTTCCACCTGCAGCACCAGCCCTTGGGTGGGTCTGTGTCACCCACCAGCAGCGGTGTCACCTCCCCATCCTCCCCCACCCCATGGCACAAACCCCACAGCACCAACAGCACCAGCAAAGCAGCCCCAGAGAGGCTCTGGGACCGTGGGTGGGCTGACTGTGTTTGCACTTCCCCAAAAAAAAACCCAAACCAAGCACTTTTCTCCCCCTAGAAATCTCATAAAATCAAGAAGGGCTCTCCAACCCCAAATATTGCAGCCCTGCTGCCAGCCCCGTCACCCTCTGCCCTCCCCCTGCCCTGCCCCTCGCAGCACCAGCAGCTCCCTCTGCTCCTGCAGAGCTCTGGGCTCTCCCTGCAGCTCCAGCAAGAGGCTGAAGCACCAGAGCTCCCCCAGTTCTGCTCACTGGCACTGGAACACACCGGGTGTTTGCTGAGCTCGGGCTGTGCCATCCTCCTGAGAGGTGGCCTTTGGCTCTCACGTCCCCCCAGGCTGGTGACAGCACCCAGTGCCACCCAACATCAGCTCCTCCTGAGCCCCAGCACCTCCAGCTCTGAGCTCTGATCATTCCCCTGATCACATCCAATGGCCCAGGTTCTGTTTGTGCCATGGAACCCTGGCTCAAGGGGCGCCTCAATCACATTACAGCCTCTAATGAAAATGAGTCTAATGGAATTACCCTGCCAGAGCGGGTTAAAGGCAGCTGCTCTGCAAACCCTGCCTGTGGATCCGTGTCAGAGACAGAACAAGCACCTGGCTCAGCCCTCTGCCATCTCCTGGCCCCACACAGCCCGTGGGGACTTAACCCACCCTCGGCCCCAGCCGAGGCAAAGTTACACCACTCCGGCAAATATTAACACAGCCAAGGTAGCCCCACGAAGAAATGTGTCAGGGAGAGAAGGGAATGCCAGGAAACAGAAGTGCAGGGAGTTAAATGTAAAAACCATGAATTCTTTTCCTCTTTCCCCATAAATCACACCTCAATGAGGTTCTTCACACTCTGCTTCCTCGAGGAATCAGGTGTACAAAGAAACATCGGTACCATTTATTTGGTGTATTCATTTTTATATTTAAATTTTTTTTGAGGAATGAAGCACAGGAATGACAGCATCAGAACAGACAGCCTTGACACTCACCAGTGTCTTGTTCTGCAAATGGGCCAGGGAAGCCCTAAGGGGGTAATTCATTAGCAGTGTTCCAATGAGAGGTTTTCTTTAACCCCAGGACTTGGCGCTGTCACCCCAGATTGCAGGCACACAGTTCTCAGGATTTACACCAACCTTCGCTGCAGTCACAGAATCCCAGAAATCATTTGGGTTGGAAAAGCCCTCCCAGAGCACCGAGTCCATCCTGTGCCCCATCCCCACCGTGTCCCCAGCCCAGAGCACTCAGTGCCACCTCCAGGTGCCACCTGCAGGGATGGGCACTCCAAACCTCCCTGGGCAGCCCCTGCCAATCCTGAGCACCCTTTCCATGGGGAAATTCCTGCTGATGTCCCCCCTGCCCCTGCCCTGGCCCAGCCTCCTGCTGTCCCCAGGAACAGAGGGGTGTGGAGAGCAGGACAGAGCTGAGGGATTCTCCAAGGAGAGGTGGGCAATTCCCAAATCTTCCTCCTCAGCCCCGCTGCCAGCACAGGCTCCTGCATTCCCTGTCCGAAGTGCAGCTCCATTTCCCTGCACTCACCTGCAAACCCCTCCCTCGAGCTCCGGGCATTCCTCACCCCCAGGGCTCAGCCCCGTTCTGGCAGCACCATCCCCCGCTCTTTGTCCTGCCCCAAACTTCCTGGAATACCTGGAAAAGGGGAGCAAACGTGGAAAACGCCAGCTGGCTCCAGAGGATGGGGAGGAGGAGGAGGAGGGGGAGAAGCAGAAGCACTGCTGGCACTCGCGGGAGCACAGTTGGCGCAGAGGAGCTGAATGTACAATTTGGAGGCTTCTTAGAAGGCCTTAATGAGCCAGCAGGCTCAGTCAGAGCACTCTCACTTTTAAATCCGTGTTTACAAAGTCCTGGGGAAACTCAGCTATCCCCGCGTGTCCCCGGTCAGAGCCTGCCGGAGGAAATGAGACAAACACACCTCGCTGTGGAAGGAGCTGTTACGGGAGCAAACTCACACCTTGGCTGCTGTTTGCTCTCCAACGGCGCCTTTGGACAGCGCTGATGGTGCCAAGGTCGGGCTGGCACAGCGGGGAGGCAGCGGGGAGAGCTCCTCCGAGAGGAGGAAGGGGCTGCTGCTGCCCCTTGCCTGTCTCCATTCCCGGTGGAAATGCTCCCGTTGGGAATGCTCCTGTTCCTGGTGGGAATGTTCCCATTCCTGGTGGGAATGCTCTCATTCCTGGTGGGAATGCTCCCGTTGGGAATGCTCCCATCTGTGGTGGGAATGCTCCCATCCCTGGGTCCCTGGCACTGCACAAACTGCTGCACACCCCGAGCTGCCTTCCCCGAAGACTGACCTCGGCCAGGCCATCCATCACCCTCTGCTCCACGGACAAAATCCAAGCAATCTCCTAAAAAAACCCCTTTGCCAAGTGAAACCAGCCAACTGCAGCAACAGGGGACAGAGAAAAATCATCCTCCTTCAAGAAACACAGGGTGACATTCCCATTAAAAGGAAAGTATTTTGGTTTTGAGAAGAAATGAAGTCATAATGACATCACACATTTCAAAGCACACTCCAGGCCGGCTGGGAGCTCCAAACTGCAAAGCAGGACTTGGCTCCTTCCTCGCCACCCTCGAGCAGCACAAACTTGCCGCTCTGTAATGTTTTAATTACTCACCGTTCTATCAAGTTTCCGAGGGTGAAGTTTGTTTTGGAGCTGCCTCAGGGGTTTGAGGAAGTGACACTGTTTTTTCACTCCCAGGCACTGTTCTGTCTCTCCCGGAGTCAGATCCACAAACTGGCTCCACTCCCAGCACCTGAACCAAAGCCCTTCAGCCTGAGCAGGACTCGTGTGCACTTCCCTGGCTCTGGGGTAAGGCTGGGCCAGCTCCAGCAGCAGAGAGACACTTTAACCTCAGTGACACGAGCTTGGAATGGGTACAGAGTGTGGAGAGCTCCAGCAGAGCACCGAGCTGCCCCAATCCCCACTGCTGGCAAACCCCTTCCCTCATCACAGGATTGGTAGGGTTGGAAAACCCCTCCGGAATCCTCGAGTCCAACGCTCCCCCCGCTCTGCCAAGGCCACCCCTGTCCCCAGGTGCCACAACCGACACGTTCTGTGAACTCTGCCAAGGACAGCCATTCATCCTCACTCTAGCAGAGTTTTCCGCTCGGGACTGCCCTTGTGCCGGGGTTCCGTTCTCTGCCAGCCCCCACCGCTCCTCCTGCGGCTCCGTGCTGCCCATCCCAGCGCTCTGCTGGCCACAGGAGCCGCTCAGCCCAGCGGAGCCTGCGGTGGAGACTGCTGCTCGCTGCCGGCTTTACCTGGGCAGCCACACACGCATCAACCTTCCCTTCCCTTCTCTTCCCTCGCGTCCCTGCGAGGGCTCCGGGGCTCCGCCGCGCACCCGGGGCACACCGGGCACCGCACCCGGGAAACGCCGGGCACAGCATCCACACCCGCACCCGCCCCCGGGAAACGCCAGGCACCGCACCCGGAAAATGCCAGGCACCGCATCCACACCCGCACCCGCAACCGGGAAATGCGGGGCACCGCATCCACACCCGCACCCACACCCGAGAAATGCCGGGCACCCCACCCGGAGCACACCAGGCTCCGCACGCGGGAAATGCCGGGCACCGCACCCGCATCCGCATCCCCCCCGGCGCTGCCGAGGGGCGCTCCCGGGGCAAGGACGGCTCTCAGCTCCCCCCGGCGCGGCTTTGCCACCATCCCCAGCAGATCCCCCCGTCCGCCCGCTCTCTCCGCCGCCTCCTGCTCACCGTGGCCGGGACAGAGCCCCGCAGCGCCCGGAGCGGCTCCCCCGGCGCGGCCGCTCATCTGGCGGGCAGGGGCAGGAAGCGGGAGCGGGAGTGGAGAAGGAGCAGGAGAAGGAGCTGGAAGCGGCGCTGCCCAGGTGCGGGATGCTCTCCTGCCCGCCCAGGTGCGGATGCGGGGCTGCGCTCCCGCCCCGCGGCTCCACGGGCAGCGCCGCCCCCGGCCCGCCCCGCACGGAGAGCGGGGGATGCCCGGCCCTGTCCCCGCCCCGCCCGGGTGACACCAAGCCCGTGTCCTCCCCGTGTCCCCCGGGTGCCGTGTGAGCGCCGCTCTCCGCATCCCCGCGAATTCTCGCTGCTGCTGCTGCTCTCCCGCTCTCAGAGCAACTTCAGGGCTCGGTGGTTTGGTTTGTTGGAGCAAGCACATCTTACTAGAACTTGCTCGATAGGAACCATTTTTTTAAAGATCTGAAGGGTGTTGGCAAAGATCTTTCGATGGATTTCTCAAAACAAACAAAAAAAAAAATTGGCGGCATTTCCATGCAAGGATTTTTTTCACTTGCAGTGTCAGCCCAGCTCCTCTGACATTTTTGGAGCTTTGGCAGCTGAAATCTGGCCCTGACACCCTTAACAAAGCTCAGTCTTGGCAGAGGAGGACACCACAACCAGCTCATCAGCTGAATTTTTGAAATACCCACTGAAAATTCAGACTGAGAATAAACACAGGGTCTGAGCAGCTCCATCTCAAGGTGAAAGGTGAACCCCTTTCACTGCTGGAGCTGCATTTGGGGTTTGAGGTTTCAAACTACGGTGCCTTTGTGCAGTCACTGTGAGAGCTTCAGGCTGGTGTTGCTCAGAGCAGAATTCCCTGGATCACTGGATTCACAGGGAGATCAGAGTACCAGCAATTTCAGAACAGAGATTTGGTTTGGAGCTACCCCTTCCATGCCCTTTAATCACAGCTGAGCTCCTCGCCCCTGGAAAAGGTTCGTCTTCAATTGTGTGTGTGGATGGATGCAGGAGAAACCAGAGCACCCACAGAACTGCAGCATCTGCTGCTTGCGACAAAACACATCAAAAAAATGAATGTATATTAAACACATTGTCAACTCGTTTGATGGGACTCGTTTTTCAAAGATCTGAAGGGTTTTGGCAAAGATTTTCCAGTGGATTTCTCAAAAGCTCGGCGGTGTTTTCAGCCAGCGCAGGCAAACACACCCTGCCAGGCTGCAGGGCCTCGTGTGTGCTGCGTGTGTTTGTCCATCACTATAGAAACTGAAAGACAGAGACAGAATAACATCGACAAAAGTGAAACAAATCCAATCCACGAAGAAACACCTTGTCACAGTCTGCATATTAACAATCTGGAGGGACCGAAACCAAAGTGAGTGAAGCTGGTCTGGGTGGAGCTGAAATGGGTCAGTTTAAAATTGGCCAGTTTTAAAACAGTTCAAGAGCTCCTGAAACAATTTTGGTTTGTCCTCATTTACCTCTCCATGGTACTGATGGAGCTTTCTGGACATTATTATTATTATTATTATTTACTGATAGTGGATATTAGTGGTAGCCAGTTATTAGTGCAGCCTCTAGATTTAATTACTGATAGTGGATATTAGTGGTAGGCAGTCACTAGTATAGCCTCTAGCTTTAATGCTGAATTCATGTATAAATATGTGGCTGGATATCTCTAAATGGAGTAAAAAATTAATTGTTCTTGATGAGATGTGAGCACTCAGAGCAGCTCCTCCCCTGCCTTCCCAGGTGCTCCCAGCCAGGAACTCCAGAGCAGCTCCCAAGGAACCTCCTGACCCAAGAGGGAAAACATCATCAAAACTGAGTTTGCAGGAGGGGCAGAACTGGGGTTAAATGGGATTTTGTGCTCCTCTTTGAGTGCTCAGGGGACTGAGGGTCAGCAGCAGCCTGGGGCAGGGCTAAAGCTGCTCGGGGTGAGGGGTTTGGTGCTGGAGGAGGCACAGTCCGAGCCCTTGGAGCTCTGTGCTGAGCCTGAGTCACCAGTGCTGAGCCCCAGTGCTGTCACAGCTCTGGTCACATTCCATCCCACCTCCTCACAACGCACATTGCTCCTCTCCAGGATTAGCAAAGGTTTATTCATCCTGAATGGGATGCCTAAAAAAAATGTGATTAATGTTTCAAACAGGCAAATTGGAGAGGGTTAGAAAGAGAGATAAAGCACCGTTTTTTCTTCCTTTTTTTTTTTTTCCATCCCTGCCCTGCATCCCGGGCTGCAGCTCCAGGGGCAGGAGATGGGAGCAGAGCCCATCCCAGCAGGGCAGTGGGGTGTGCTCCCCCTGGACACGGCCAGGGCTCCTCTGCCCACGTGGGAGGATTTGATCCAGGAGGGAGTTTGAATACATTGAAATTCTGAGGGTTTTACCCACTGGTGGAGCACGCAGCCTCCCACTCCCCTGGGAAAGAGCTTTCCTGTGATTCCATGTGAAATGGCAGCTTTCCCCCTCTCCCAGAGATTGCTCTGGAGCAGGCACTGATCCCGGGATGTTGCACCCACAGGGACCCAGAGTGAGCTGGGAATTGCGGCTGCAGCAGCTGAACTCCTGCATTTCCCAGTGCTTGGATCCCATTCCTGGGTTCTGGGGGAAATCAGAGGTGAGGCAGGAGGAGAATTCTGCTCTGCATCTGATTTACAGCATCAGCTGGGCTGCTGCTTGTCCTTACACAGAATTCTCTGCTGTCACCACCTCCTCTCTTCACACCAATCACACCCAGGACACTCTGCATTGCCAGGAACCCCCATTCCCAGACTCCTGGTGGAAATGCTCAGCCCAGCCGAGGTGAGGAACAGTTCAAAACTGAAACGATCAGAAATAAAAGGCTCCCACTGGAGGTTCCTAAACTGACAAGGTTTTAAATAATCCAACTCTGCCATCTGTGGTACCAACTCTCCCCATCTGCAGAGCACTTGGAGCAATTCACCACGTGTTATTTACAGCACTACCTGCAGACACAAATCCAAACCCCAGTTTAAGATTTTTATCTTCCATGGAAAACATTTGGGTTCATTTTTACCTCTGTAGCTCTCCCTGCCCATAATACACACGTGGTTAGTTCAGGTTTTGTCTGAGAGGCACGAAATTATTTTGCAGGTGTTGAAAGGCCCTCTCAGAGTGACCCTTGGAGGTGTTTGCTATCCCAGGAGCAAAGGTGGAACCAGAGCAAGGGGCAGCAACAGCTGGAGAGCCAGAGCTGGAGCAAATCTCACATTTACCCTTGGTGAGCTGGAAACTGCTGAACAATCCATCAGAAATGCAAGGATGAGGCTTCTCTGGGAGAGCTTCTCCGACTCCTGGGCCATCTCAATCTCTCCCTTTCCTCCACAGAAGTGTGACAGAACTTTCCATCATTTTCTTTTTAAAATCCTATTTCTAATGAAAAATTTCCACTTGGTTCTCTGCTCCAGCAAGGAAGTTTTGCAAGAAAAAGGCCTTAATGGGAAGCAGAAATCCATCTGCTGCCTGCTGCCATCCCCCAGGGCTGAGGGAGTGGATGTGTGTTTGTCCTTCTGCCCTGCAGGAAACACTGCTGGAGCCACACCGGTGACACCAGAGACAGGATACCAGCACAAACTGGGAAAGGGAAGGAAGGCAGAGTGCAAAAGGAGCTGGGATGAGATTCCAGTACAAACTGGGAAAGGAGGGAAGGCAGAGTGCAAAGGAGCTGGGATGAGATTCCAGTAAAAAATGGGAAAAGAAGAAAAGGCAGAGTGCAGGGGAGATGAGGACAGCGGTGTCACCTCTCCCGCTGGGATGGTTTAGGGTGATTTTAGTGATTTCACCCCAAGGAGCCCAGCACCGTTCCCTGGGGATGCTGCACACCCTGCTGGGTCCTGGGCTGGAGTTTCCATGGCAGCAGGAGCCGATCCCGCTGGGAGCATCCCTGAGACTGAAACACAAACCAAACCAAACCGAACCGGAGTCTGGAGTGACAGGACAAGGGGGAACGGCCTCAGAATTAAAGCGACTGGGATTGGGTGGGATATTTGGAATAAATTGCTCCCTGTGAGGATGGTGAGTCCCGGGAACGGGCTGCCCAGAGAGCCTGCGGGAGCTTGTTCCTATTCCGGGAGGCTGCGTGAGGCTTGGAGCAGCCTGCTGGAGTGCAGGTGTCCCTGCCATGGCGGGGGAGCGAGAATGGGATGAGTTTTGGGGTCCGGTCCCAAATTCCGGCAATTCCCGGCAATTCCCGGCCCCGCACGCGGCTCACTCGCGCCCCCCAGCGCCCGCGAGGGGCAGGAGCGGCTCCCCCCGACCCGGGGGCGCATTCCGAGCATCCTCAGCCCCTTCCCAAACCCATTCCACACCCGGGGGCGCATCCCGAGAATGTTCAGCCCCTTCCCCACCCTGGTGTGCATCCCGAGCATCCTCAGCCCCTTCCCCACCCTGGTGTGCATCCCGAGCATCCTCAGCCCCTTCCCCAGCCTGATGTGCATCCCGAGCATCCTCAGCCCCTTCCCCACCCTGGTGTGCATCCCGAGCATCCTCAGCCCCTTCCCCACCGAGGGAGCATCCCGAGCATCCTCACCCCTTCCCCACCCGGGGAGCATCCCGAGCATCCTCAGCCCCTTCCCAAACCCATTCCACACCCGGGAGAGCATCCCGAACATCCTCAGCCCCTTCCCCACCCTGATGTGCATTCTGAGAATCCTTAGCCCCTTACCAAACCCCTTCCCCACCCGAGGGAGCATCCCGAGCATCCTCAGCCCCTTCCCCACCCTGGTGTGCATCCTGAGCACCCTCATCTCCTTCCCAGGCCTCTTCCCCACCCTGGGGTGCATTCTGAGCATCCTCAGCCCCTCCCCAGGCCACTTCCCACCCTCCCACCCCATCCCGCCCTCCTGTGCTCCCTGACGGCCCCAGCCCCGCACTGCTCCCGAGCCCATCGCCGTCAGGATCCGCTCCTCGCTCACAGCGCTACAGACACGCCTGGAAGTTGAGGTCCCCCGGGGCCGGGCCAGCCTCCTGTTTGTCCGCGCTTTGCTGGGCGAAGCGCACGGCATCGTGGATGCAGTGGAAGGGCGGTGGTCCCTCCGCGCTGCCCCCCTGGCCGGCCCAGCCGCCCTCCCGCAGCCGCCGGCGCACCAAGGGGTTGCAGTTGGCCAGGAGCACCCGCACCCCGACCTTGCCGTAGTCACTGAGCGTGTCCTTGAGCACCGAGAGCCCCGCTGTGTCAATGAACTGCATGGCCCCGCAGTCCAGGATCAGGGTGTGAACGTCTGGGGACGGGGGACAGGCACCAGGAGCCCGCTCAGCCCTGCCCTGCGCCTGCTTCGGGCACCCAAACACGGCACCCCAAAAACCCTCGCTGCTGGTTGTGTCTGGGTGCGCCTGGGACCCCTCCCTTGAGTGCAGGGCAGGATCGACCCCTGTTCTCTGCGACAGAACAGTCCTGAAATAGTCCTTGTTGGCGTAGTGGAGAGAGCTCTCGAAGCGGAAGATTTTGACGTTGGCGATGCTGCCCAGCCCTTTGTAGGCAGCCTGGTCCTCGTAGAGCTCCGAGCCGCTGACCCTGCCCAGGAGCGCGGCCCGCGGTCTCTGCGTGCGGAGCACCAGGCAGAGCAGGGCGAAGCAAACACCCAGCAGCAGCCCCAGCTCGGTGCTGAGCAGCGTGGAGCACAGCAGCGTCACCCACCACACGGCCGCGTCCAGCTTGCTGAGCCGCCACAGCCGCGGGGCATCACGCAGCTTCCTCAGCCCGCCCCGCAGGTTGACGATGGTCACCACGCCCAGGATGGAGGTCTGCAGCGAGTAGAAGAGCGGGGAGATCCACAGCAGCACCAGCAGCAGCACCAGCGAGGTGACCAGCCCCGAGAGCTGCGTCTGGCTCCCCGTGGACTCCTTGAGCAGGGTCTTGCTCAGCGCGGCGGAGCTGGCGAAGCAGTAGAAGAAGGAAGGCAGCAGGTTGCACAGGCCGATGGCGATCATCTCCTGGTTGGCGCGGACGGCGTAGCCGTGCTTTTTGCCGAAGATTTCCGCCAGGGACACGGTCATGGCGAAGCCGATGACGGCGATGGGCACGGCGTCCACGGCCAGGCTGGGGAACAGGCTGGCATCTGGCAGGGTGGGCCTCCTGAAGCCCGTGGGGATGTCCCCGCACACGGCGGCCGCGTAGCGCCGCTCGAAGTCGAAGCAGTGCGAGATGGCCGTGGCCACGATGACCACCAGCAGCTCGATGGGGAACGGGGCCTTCATGCGCTCCTTGTAGCGCTCGTTGAGCTCCTTGACGGGCACGATGACGGCCAGGGCCACCAGGCTGGTGAGCAGGTCGCAGATGTTGGTGTGGCCGATGTGCCTGAACAGGTCCAGCCAGGTGAGGATGAAGGAGCCCACGCCCT
Source organism: Malurus cyaneus samueli (assembly GCA_009741485.1). NCBI lineage: Eukaryota > Metazoa > Chordata > Aves > Passeriformes > Maluridae > Malurus > Malurus cyaneus. Next base: position 17,417,865 of record CM019226.1, on the reverse strand, counting down.
CGTGCCGGGGGATCTTCAGGCCCAGCAGATGCTTCATCTGCGAGGTGATGATGGTGAGGCTGGAGCCGGTCACAAACCCACCCAGGAGAGGCTCTGACAGGTAGACGGCCACGAAGCCCAGCTGGAAAACCCCCAGCAGGATCTGAAAAACAAACCAGGCACAGGTTTAGCACGGGTGAGAAGGACTGGAAGGGGTGGCTGGTGATTTATGTCACTTTGCTGCCACTTTAGCAGCTCTGTGAGTGTCCTGAGCATTCCATGTGAGGAATTAATCTTCAGGAGTTAATCTGGGGCGTGGAAAACTAGAAAAAACCCGGGTATGGAAAACTCCTCCTCCTACCTCTAACCCTTGTCCGAGGCTGTGGATGCCCCACAAAAAAGCCTGAGGGATCCCTGCTGCTGTACCTTCACAAGCACCCCCATCAGAGCAGCTCTGGGCATCACTCAGTGCCATAAAAATCACTGTGATGCTCTGAATTTTAGCTGTCCCAGGGGAAAAGCCTGAAATTTCTCAGCAACAGCTTGGCCCAGGCAGTGGAGACAGTGCCAGGAGCACAGCAGGATCCTTGGGGACAATCACTGTGAGCCCCACAGCTGCTCGAACCTGCCCAGGGGAGGACTGGGGTGGGGGAAGGTGGTTCAGTCCCTTCTCTCTCGCTGTGGCAGATCCTGAGGATGTTCCAGGCACCTCCAAGGACCCGGTTATCCATCAGGGAAATCACCCTCACTCAGCTGTGTTTGCACTTTCTAAAATCACTGCATTCACAGGAATTCGAGGGTTTTAGAAATGTTTCTTGGGACTCCTAAATCTAAACCCACACCGGAGCTTGGAGATGTCCAACTCAGAGAAACTCCTGGGAGGGAAGAGCAGCAGAGGGAGCACACGTACCTGGTAGAGCCCGACCAGAAAGCTCAAGGAGAGCGCCACGGTGATGGCATAGCAGCTCCTGTCACAGGCCTCTGTCCCGTTCCTGGCAGAGCTGGAGTTGGCCCCGAGGGCAGCGCTGTCCCCATACCCTGCCATCTGCAGGTGCCGTGACACCGACTGCCCCACCATGAGGCACAGCACCCCGAAGGAACCCACGCAGGCGTGGCGCGACGTGGCCGTGGCCGCGTAGATGATGCTGCAGAAGAAGTTGGTGTAGATGCCGTAGATGGGGTCCTGGTTGGCCAGGATGGAGTAGGAGATGGACTGAGGGATGGCCACGATGCCCACCAGGAGCCCTGAGACCACGTCCCCGAGGAGCTGGGCACGGGGATCGTAGCGGGGCAGCCACTCCAGCACGGGGAACAGGCGGCGCAGGGCACGGCCGAGCGCGGGGCGGCTGCAGCTGCAGACACCGCGGGCTCCCTGCACCATGAGCTCCCTGGGGCTCAGCTCTGCGGGCTCCTGTTCCTCCAAGCTGATGAAGCTGGCAGGAGGCTCCTGCAGCCTCAGGGAGTCCTTGCTCGGCGTTGGCTTCGGGCTGGACGTGTCCTCCATGGCCCCAGGACAGCTACGGCCGGAGAGCGGGCGGGCATGGAGGGCTGTGGGCATGAGTACAGGGGCTGGGCTTAGCTCCAGGGCTTGTGGCACGGGTGGGCAAATAAATAATTAAATAAATAAATAAATAAATAAATAAAAGGGAAAAAACCTCAGGCAAATCAAAGAGAAAGGCATTCCCCCAAGGCTGATTCGTTTGTCGTCACTTACGGAGCTGATTAAACACAACCCCACATCAGGGGCAGAGTGACAGAGCTCCCCTGCTCCTTCACGGCCCTGCTGTCAAACAGGACAGCAGAATGGGCTCAGATCAGACAATATTATTTCACTGGAACTAAAATTCCTCCAAGAACCCTGACTGCCTTCAAGACACTGCTATTCAGGCAAAAATTTATTTGGGAAATGTTGAGATATTCCAAGGGATACTTAGGACTCAACATGTGGGTGAGGGAGGAAATTTGCAAATTAATCTTTCCTTCAATATGACACAGTTTTGAATTGCAGCAGGGGCTTGCAGCAACCAAGGGCTCCCATCTGCAGGATGAAATCCTGTTTTTTCAGGCTGGGTAAGCAGCAGAGACACCTCCCAGAGCTACTCTGAGCTTTTCAGTCAAACTACATCTGCAACAAAACACCTTCTTGTGACAGCTGAGACACAGAGAAAAACCCTCCTGAGGGGAGACCCAGAGTGCCCAGGGTTTGGAGCTGAACTGGGATGAAGGGAAATCCCATTGCCCTGCCCTAAACACATCACTAAATCTTACCTCTGGCTGCAAATTGGGGCTTTCCTCAGCACCTGGAGCTTCTCCCCTGGGGACAGACCCTGAGCAGAGGCAAACCTGGCCCACGTGGCCCTTCCCTTGGGGTCTGAGCTGCTCAGCCAAGCCATCTCTCTTTTATCTCCCTCCAGCCACTGCAGACAGTGCAGCCGCCAAACAGAGCCGTGTTTGGAAAACAAACACCATTCCGGGAGGGTATTTGGGCTGACAACTTGTTCTGGACATGGAGAATGATTGAAGGGGCTTAGAGAAGTGCTCCTGTCAGATAAGAGGATTGCTGGGATCGGGAGAAGTGTTTGCTAAACAACAGGAGCGATGGAGAGAAACGTTCCTTCCCTGGTAGTTTTTCCTCCAAGGAGGCTCTGTGAAGCAGAGAGCAGAGGTGTGGTGGACTTGGTCTGTGTCAAACCCACGTCCTGCAGAGACCAGCACACAGATCCAGGGGTTTTGCTGGGCAGAAACACAGCTGGGAAAAGTGCAGGGTTTGGTAGGCAAAGGTGAGCAATCACACCAGCAGCCAGGAAAAAAGGAACGCTCATCCCCCAGAATGGAAAGAGCAGCCTCATAAATCCCAGCTGAGGGCTCGTGAGCAGTGCCAGGAACCTGCACAGACCTCTCCCACTCCCCTTGTTCTCCCTCCTGCTTTTCCATCTTTCTTCCACTGATCTAGCCCAGGTTTTGCTGGCTGTGCCATGCCCTGTGCAGCGGGATAAATGCCTGCCTGACAGTGGGGAAGGGGCTGAGAGCCCACGGTGTTTGGGGCTGGAGAGGAGGAATTTTCCCAAGGTTTGGATGTGGATGCTGGGGAGACAACCTGAGGGAAGAGAAGGGCAAGAGCAGCATCCTGAACTGCATTTATCTCATCAGGGCCAGTCTGGAACTCGGTAATTAGGAGTAAATAAATAAGAAACATCCGTGTTCTCTGGCAGCAGGGGAAAATGAGAGCACGTGGGAGGGAGGAAGGGAGGCAGCTGCTCACTGTTTCCATCTATTGAAATCAATCCCGAGTTCTCTGCCGTTCCTCCACAGCTCAGGTATTTTCAGGTGCATTGGTGGGAGCTCCCCTCTCCCTTTCCCTGCTCTCAGTAAGGGACTCGATCTTCTTTCCTCAGCCTTGTCATTCCTCCTGTCCTGAAGAGAGAATCCTTTCAGACACTCTGTAATTGTTCCTGTTACAGCTCATTTTGTGCCTTGGCCTGGATGACGTGGTCTCTACTCACTCATTTTCTTTTTCCATCTTCTTCCTGAGCAAATGACCCAAATTTCCATTTTCTCTATGAATCCTTCATCTTGAAATTCACTGAAGAACTGATGAGTCAGTCACTGAAGAGTTGACCAGGCTGGACTTTTAAGTCTGACTGTTCCCTGGGATGAAACAGAGCAGAGCACAATCCATCTTTGGGGTTTGATCTCATTTAGGCAGATCCAGCTCCGGATCTCTGCCCATCATGAAAATAGGGCGAGGCACTTTGTCCGCGTGTGGATTTGAGTTACCTTCAGCCTCCACCACTGCCTGCTGCTGCTTTTCCTTCCAAATTCCATCTTCATTTGAACATTCTGGGATTCTTTATTTGTGAATATTTGCTTTACCCCAGACAGAGCTGGGTAAGCCCCGACAGAGCCCGGCTCTTCCCTCCCTGAGCCTTCTTTCTCCAAGTCTTCCCCACCATCCTTCCCTAAAATTTTTTCTCCCTTTCTTATGTGCAAATTTCCAGTTGCTTTTGTACACTCAAACAATAAATATTTATTCAAATATATTCCATACTTCACTTTAAAATATTCCATACTTGCCTTGCCGTTCTCCAGCTCCTTGTCCTCGCTGGCTTCCCTGTGAGTTTGGTTCTTTGTGCTGGAAATTCTGGCTGTGGGCACTCCATCCCAGCAGAGGGGCTGTAAGGACACCCTTGGTGACACTGGGGACATTGCTGGAATTGCTTTTCCCACAAAAAAAAGGTGTAAAATACAAAAGTTTCACATTCACTATGGGAAACACATCACAATTGAAAAAAAGAAAGGCACCAGGGAACTCGGGGTGACCTTGAGCTACCCAGGGCTGGGCTGCCTTCCCCTGCAAGGTCAGCGCAGCTGGAACACTTTGTTTCCCAAAGCATCTTCAGGGCTGGTTCTTTATTGCCACTGTAAACTCAGCTCCATCCTGGCCAGGCTGGGCTGCACCGATGGCTTTGGCGAGGGGAGGCAGGACCAGCAGAGTGGAGGGCAGCAATGAGTTAATGCCAGGGAGGCAGAGCAGGGTGAAGGTGCTGCTCTCTCTCTCTCTCGCTGTGCTGCAAGCTGAGCCTGTTCTCTGCTTTCCAGGACAAAGCTCCTGCGGGCATTGCCCACACTGGAGAGCTCTTTCCACTCCGCTGGCACCAGCACAGCGAGGGCAGCCTGGGCACAGGTCCCCTGAGGTAAAAGGCATCCTCAGGTGACAGCTGAGCCGTGCTGGGGCACTGCAGTGTTTTCCATCCCTCAAGGACACGTTTGCAGACAAAACAGCACGGGAGCCGCCCAGAGCTGCCCTCGCAGCTGCTCACGGGTTTGGCAGGTTCGTACTGGCCGTGACCTGAGCAAGCCACAGGACCTGGGGTAGAACCATGGAATCAAAGGGAAGGGTCCCACAGGATCAGCCAGGCCAGCTCCTGGCTCTGCACAGCCCCAAAATTCACCCCTGTGCATCCCTGGCAGCGCTGTCCCAATGCTCCGGGAACTCTGGCAGCCTCAGGACCGGGACCATTCCCTGGGCAGTGCCAGCACCCCTTGGGGACAGCAAAACCTTTCCTTGCTCTCCGCCCTGAACCTCATAGGATGTCAGGGAACCCCGAAACACACGGCAGCGATGTCACAAGGCTCCGTGTGTCACACCAGAGCTGTAACCGCACCTTTTGTAGGGCACAAATAGCACCAAAGCATCAGCAGGAATTCAGTCCCGGCCCACTGGAGGGTGCTGCTCCCCGGCACACGGCACAGCCTCAGCCCCACGCTGCTCATCATGGATATTAACCCATGAAAAACCCTAAAATTACATCAATGCCTCGATTTACCTGGGGTGGGAACTGTCCTGAGTGCCCACGGGTGTGACAGCAGGGCACAGAGCTGGGTGCACACTGCCCATCTCAGCAGCACTGCCAGGGCACACAGGGACTGGGACTCACCACTCAAACACCTCTGGGTTTCCTGTCCAATTTTGCAGCTGCAGCATCTTCCAAGGCAGAGCAGCGGGCAGTGCCCACCTCAGGGTCACTCACACACCCATCCTGAGCATCCCCAGGGCAGGGGGATGGACTGGGAATTGGCTGATCCCAGAAGGATGGACTGGGAATTGGCTGATCCCAGCAGGTCCTGAGCACTGGCACAGGGGCAGCTCGGAGCTCTGTCACCCACAGTGTCCCCAGGGCTGTGTCCCCAGCGCTGTTTAACTCACCCAGGACTGCAGGAGCGCTGGGTGTCTTCCTTCCTTCCTTCCTTCCTTCCTTCTTCCTTCCTTCCTCCTTCCTTCCTTCCTTCCTTCCTTCCTTCCTTCCTTCCTCCTTCCTCCTTCCTTCCTTCCTTCCTTCCTTCCTTCCTTCCTTCCTTCCTTTCTTCCTTCCTTCCTTCTTCCTTCCTTCCTTTCCTTCCTTCCTTCCTTCCTTCCTTCCTTCCTCCTTCCTTCTTTCCTCCCTCCTCCCTCCCTCCCTCCTCCCTTCCAGAGCTGCCCCGAGGGCTGTGCTGCCCTTCCACAGGGCTGGAGAGGGTGGACAGATGGACAAAAAACCTGGAACTCAACATGGGAAAGGACAACCCCATGGAGCAGCCCGGGCTGGGGGCACCTGCTGGAGCTCCACGGAGAAGAGCTGGGGGTGCTGGGGGACAAGGAGCTGTCCCTGGGGCAGCAGAGTGTCCTGGTGGCCCTAAAGGGATCCCAAACAGGGGCTGGAGTCTCCTCCTGGGGATATTCCTGAGCCTCTGGACATCCCCTGTGCCCTGGGATGGCCCTGCTGGAGCAGGGAGGTGACACCAGTGACCCTCGGAGGTCCCTCCCAACCTCGCCCACCATGGGATCAAGCATTTGTCAGACAACAAAATAACCCATAAATCTCATCTTTTAATTGTGCTGAAGAAATCCCAATGATTTTACCAGATTGGACAGCAAATTCTCACGCTAACAAATCTGCAGTGACAATAAGGCACATTAGGAGTGAAAAATAACAATTGTTCCACCTCAGACAGGACAGGGCAAGGGAGAGCCACCACCACGCACAGGATGGACACAGAACTGATGGCAGGACATGACAGAAAATCAGATTTTCCCTGCAAACATTTGGTCTGTGAGCCCAGGGCTGAGGGAGGGGCTGTGGCACCTCTGTCCCCACGCTGGGCACAGGGAGGTCCCTGCCAGCACAGTGCCACTGCTCCCCCAGCACCCTGAGCTCCCACACCCATTTAGGGGGGTTTTTACACCTTATTTTTATTTATTTTTACTGCACAGACAAGCCACAGCAAAAACCAAGGTGATTTTCTCTGCACTCTGCAGAGTTCTCCCACATTTGACTCGAATCACACAGAAATTATTGTGTAAAGGGGTCAGATCTGCTGACCAAGGGGATCTATTCCAGTCCTGAGGTCCTGCTTGGTTAAAGTGATCATCAACAAACTTCAGGCACTGTTGGCCGTTTTGTTTGTTCTGCAAAAGATTATTCATCTAAAATTAAAATTATTCATCTAAAATGATCCTGAATTTTAAATTATTCAAAAAATCATCCCCCAGAACAAACCAAGGCACTAGAGAGGAAGGTCAGGAACACAAGACTAAAGACTCAAAGCATCATGTGCTTGTCAGAAAAAATGAGATTTTACCTCTCCTTAACCATGTTTCAAATATACATAAAATTTACTTCTTTAAATATAAAATCAGATATAAAAAATTGGACCCAAGTTCACCAAAATGCTTCCTACCTCCATGTGGAGTCTTTAAATCATTTGGGAGCTGGACTAAGTGCTGTCAGAGCTGGATTCAAATATTTTAGCAGTAATTCTACCTCAATGGAGATTTGATTCTCCATCCAATGCTGAAATATTTGATGTATTTTCACATCAAAGAATACCATTATGCCTCAGCTGATAGACTCCCTAGAAGATAAAATACACAGGTACTAATTATCCTATGAACTAAATAGATATATTAAATATTTCCCATTTTACCTAACCAGAGGCCTTACTTTTAGCACCACAATGATCTCAAAAGAAAACGCAAGACTAAGAATTCTTTCCAGTTCAGATAGAACTTGACTGAAATTGTAAAGATCAGGTTGATTTTCACATGAGCAGCTGATCCTATAAAGGCTTATAAAGATGACGACCCATTGTAATTAATTCTTGGGATTTAACGAGGTCATTCCCAGTGCAAAGTCTGCACTGCAGACAGGGCTGCTCTTGTCTGTGCCAGCAGGGAAGTGCAAACCCTTCCAGTGGGGAGAAATACATCAAAATTGGAGTTACACCAATACTGGAGTTCTGTCAATATTGGAGTTACCTCAATACTGGAGTTACACTAATATTGGAGTCACCTCAACTTTGGAGTTACACCAATATTGGAGTTACCTCAAAACTGGATTTACACCAATATTGCAGTCCCCTCAATACTGGAGTTACACCAATATTAGAGTTACCTCAATACTGGAGTTACACCAATACTGGAGTCCCCTCAAAACTGGATTTACACCAATATTGGAGTTACCTCAACGTTGGAGTTCACCAGTACTGGAGTCACCTCAAAACTGGAGTTACACCAATATTGGAGTCACCTCAACATTGGAGTTACACCAATACTGGAGTCACTTCAAAAATTGATTTCCATCAATGTTGAATCCCACATCACCATCCCACACTCAGAACAAACTCAGCCACACGAAGCCCCTGCATGGCAAGAGCAGCATGTGCAGCACAGCTCCATCAGCTTAGTTACATCCATGAAAAAAATATTAAAATGTGAATTACCTCGAGCATTTAATGAATTTTCCAAAGCAGGTGGGAAAAAGCCAAGCCACGACAGAAGATAATGCCCTGAAACACTTGAAGTTTCACCCTGCTGGACCTAGGACTGAGCCCAGGCTCAGCCAACCTCAGCTCAAAGCTCTGGGCATGGAGTGCCTCAAACCCAGGGTGTTTTCCTGCCTGCAGTTGTCACCTCTGCAGCCCCCCCAGGTTTGAATCTCTCAGCAAAAGGCAGCAGAAGGGAGCAGAGACAAGAGGGTGACTGTGATTGTTTCCTAAAAGGGAGCACGTTCCATGGCTGCAGCTCTGCTGGGCTGGCTGTGGACTGAGATTGAAATGAGATAAAAATAAATATCCAAAACCCCAGAAATCCCTGATTTCTACACATGTAGCTCACTCAGCACAGAGGCTCCTGCAGAGGACCCTGTGTTGTCACCACTCACTGTGACAAAGGTTCAGGGCTGGATGACACCAAGCCACAGGAGCCCCAAAATAAAGACACCTCCAGGTAAATCTGTGATTCCTGCACAGCACAGAGAGCTCCAGAAACCTTCTGCCAGCCCCAAACCAGGCTGAAGCTCCAGGATGGAGCCCTCATCCACCAGAAACCCCAGCTCTTGTTCTCACAGAGGACTGGGGGGTTTGGGGCTGTTTTACACTCCCTTTACTGTTCAGGAGCTTTGGCTTTATCAAAAGATCACGAAAACTGAGCAGCAGGTCACAAGGCACACCAGCACACACAAATTCTTGTGTTTACAGTCAGTACTCAGTGTCTTGCAGCAAAACACAGAAGCATCAGGAAGGGGAAGAGGGGGTCCCACAGTGAAGCAGGAGTAGGGGAAGCTGCAATGGCTTTGAGGAAATCAGCATCACTGAATCACAGGCTGGCAGTGTCAGCAGAAACCCAAAACAAGCCCCCTGTGCCAGGGCAGGGCCTTTGCCTGTTTTGGGGAACACTTTCCATATCAAAACACTCAGAGCAGTGAAACACTGACAGCACCCAGCCACAGCAGCAGCACATGGAGAAAATAGAGCCTGACATTCAGCAGGAGTGCTAAAGACATCCTCATTTCCATAATGCTCTGTTGTTGCCATTAATGAACGTGCTAATGATCTCTTAATTCTTTGTTTAGACTGATAATTGCTGATCTGGACGTGTGGGAAAAGAGAAAACTGATTTACATCACCTTCCAGTCTGGCCTGGGGTTCTGAAGGGCACCTGGGAGGAACATCCCTGCTCCAGACAGATAAATAATCCAAACCCAACTGTTCTGAGGGTCCCTCTTCCCATTTATTTACAAATTCAGGGGATGAGGGGAGGCACAGAGAGCAAGGAGTATGGCAGATTTCCCAAAAAATAAATCTGGCACCTGTTTTTCACTGCTCATTTAAAACAGCAGAAGAGCTGCTTATACATATTTATATATATATATATATATATATATACATATATATATATAAACCCTAATTTCCAGGACAGGAATATCACCAAAGCATAAATGGATATATTCAGCTGCTGCATCCATCACACAGCAGCAAAATATATCTTTATTAATATATATATATATATATATATACTTATATATAATATATATATATATGGGATCCTTTATAAAACAATTCTTTAGAGCAAAAGTTTCCAATCAGTGATCCCCAATTCCTAAAGATAAAATTGATTGCTTTAAGAGTCCATACACAAATGCAAGCAAAATGTGCTTCCTGCCAGCAGGCTCAAATAAGAATCATGTCACTGATAAAAAAATTATTCCAGGCCTAAAAGAAAAAGGGCTGAAGCCCACTGTTCTAAGGAATTCCAGCCATAATAAGCTCTAATCTTCAGTTAATTCCCAAGAACTCCCTATTGCACTGAACTCCCTGGCAAATGGCATTTATTTCAGTTGCCTTTTAACCAGGCCAGTGTGCATTAATACAGACTTATTAATGCTATGACCCCTGGATGGTACTTTCAATAAGAACATTAAAAGTATTTCTTTTGGTTGCATGGCTGCTTTTGCTGTTGTATTTTAAGAGGTTTTTTGTTTTGAAATGAAATTTGGAGTTTGCATAAACAGCACTGAGGGCAAATACAACATGCCCCAGGTAAACATAAATCACTGCAGTAAAGCTCTTACCTATAATCTAATTTAATTGCCTGAAAAATCATTTTGTGACTGTTTTATTGTGCTTTTATGTAAATAAATGCCCAGGAGGCACAAAAACACATCCCAGGAGCTGTGGGAAGCGTGTCCTTCTTGGTGTTAACATTTCTATTCTTCCCTTCCTGCCACAGGTAGGAGTGGATTGGCAAAATCAATTTTTAACAAATAAAGGTTTCAAATTTGGCTACACAAACCTGTGCACGGTCACAGGTGAAAAAAATCTCCACTTGGGCAGCACAGGAAGAATATGAGAAAGAGGAAAAAAGGAAAGAATCACCCGGGGCAGTTTTTACTTGACTTCTGTCCTGCTGGTGGCTGAGCTGCCCTGAATTCTCCTGGCCAGTTGCTGCTTCCTCCTCTCCCTGTGTCCTGCCCATGCCTCAGGGCAGAGGAGTGAAAAAAAGCAGCTGCAGGGAGGCAGCAATATGTACAATAATAAAAATAACATTTGCAACAACCACCTGCTGGCATTTTTCATCAGCGCTTCTCCGCCCTGAGGCAAAATAGGAGTTAAAAATCAGCATTTCAAAACTGCTTCGAGGCTTTTGCTGGAAGTTCCAGAGATTCTTTCTGATCATGTGAACAAATTGTGCTGCAAAGGGACTCCCCCAGGCCATGGCACTGCCATCCATGTGGGGATAAACCTTCCCAGCTCCAAGTGGGAACACGAGAGAAAACAGCACTGGTTAAAAATTAAAACACAGCCCCCACCCTGCCCTCCCCATACAGGAACTAACCCTGCTCACTGCTTTTTACAGCTCAGACCAAACCTCTCTGGCAATGCCAATTCAGTGATTGCAATCCCCCAAACTGCACCAAGGATCCTCAGCCCAGAATGAAAACGTTCATGCAGAGGTTACGGCAGCACAGGAAAAATTCACAATTTGGGATTCATCTCCTTGCATAAACAAACCTCAAGGCTGAGGCAGAATAATATTTGTGGGGTTTGAATAATGCAGACACACAGAGGGTTCTTTCCTCAGCAGTGCCAGTTCTAGGACATGGAATGTGAGGTTCTCCTTTCCAATATGTGCCACAGCCACTCCCCACCTCCCCCAGCACTTCTATGCTGCTCTGGTGTCCTAAAAAATGTAATAAATTCAGTTAACATATAAAGGACTCATCTTGCTGCTGCCTCATCCTTCTTTAAGCATCCCAGAATGAAGTGATCCATGACATTCAGCTTTCACAGAAAGATGAGAGTAATTACTGCTCTTTGATCAGAAAAAAACCCAACAAAACAGTCTAAACTTAAAACATCTATTCAGTAAACATTTCACAGTTCATATTGAATTTTATACCTTTTTCGATTCCTGACTCCTTATTTTTGGATTATTAAGGATGAGAATATTGTCTGTACACAGCACCTTTCCCTTTTAAAAGCTGTGAAGCACCTGCAATTCAGATTGTAAACTCCTCTGGGAGGAAAGCACCCTCTTGCAGGGATGTGTGCTATGTAGAGCCAGTATTCAGGAAAAACTGTTAATCTCTCAATTCTGCCTTCACAGCTGTATTCTACTGCAGAGAGCAGAAAACCTCTTCCCACCTTTGTATTTCAGCAAGAGGAACAGGCACTCTTCACTTCCACATAATTTAAAATCGAAGTGAAAAATTATATTTATCCTGACTTGGTGAAAGAAAGTTCAGCACAGAATTTTCCTGGCTCCTTTTCCAATGGTCTGTGCATAAAGTCCAGGACACAGCAAAGGGTTTATAGCCAATAATTCCTGCATTTGTGCACAAAGTCTGTGTGACACAGGCACCTCTGGACAGATGTTGGATAAAGTCTGTGACATGGACACATCTGGACAGATGCTGGATAATCTATTTGTCCTTTTCCACTTTGGTGCCTGTGATTCTGGCTGCCTGGCATAAAAAAACTGCCGAGAAGGGACTGGTTTTGGTTAAAATTAAAGAACTGGGTATTTTCCATAACTTATGTTCTGAAGAGCTCCTAAATATTAGGAAAACAACTGACTGACCATAAGCATGAATCAGACTTCTAAAGAGTCATCTCTGGGGAAAAAAAAAAATCACTAAAATCAAGCTGGAGAGGCACAATTTCCATAGGCACGGGCATGTAAAAGCCTGTGGAGAAATAAGGTGACCATGGCCCTGTGACCTGGCTGAACTGGGAGGCAGTGCCAAAGCCTCTGGAGGTGAGAGGTGCCTGGTCAGAAGCTATTCATGAAGATATTTTCCTGCATGCTTAGATTTGATTTGTTTACCCATCTCAAGTTCAGGGAGGTTGCAAAATCAAACTCTGCCCAGTAAAGACCAGAGCAAACAGTCCCTGGCAGCCATTCCTTGGCAAACACAAGGGTGTGGTGAGGGGAAAGCAGTGCCAGAGTGAAGGGTGAGAAATGAGCTGGACAGGATGTCCACACTGCCCCAAAATCCCACCCCATCCACAAGGACAGGGATGAAATGAAGCAGCTTAAGTGTGGAATTGAGACACAGAAAGCTCCAGAGAGAAGGGACATGAGATGAACAACACTATGCAAATTGAGATTTCCAGACTGGCCACGATCAGTGCCTTGCTTCAGTACCTCCCCTGCAATCAGTACAGCTGGCAGGTGAATGCAGGGCACGCCAAGGGCTGGCAGAGTTTGCTGAGCACGCACACATCGATTGCACACACATTTACACATTTCCCAGGTTTTGCTCCAGCCTCTCTCCCCAATTTAGTTCTTGGAAGCGCCGTGCCCCTGCGTGCCCAGGGCAAAGTCCACGGCCTGGTGCACGCTGTGGAAGAGCAGGTGGTCCTCTCCTTCCCTGAAGAAGTCCCCTCGCAGCAGGGAGCTCCTGACAGAAGGGTTGCACTGGGCCAGCAGCACGTGCACGTCGATGTCCCCGTAGTCCTTGCAGACCTCCTTGAGCGTGCGGATCCCGGCCGTGTCCAGGAACTGCACGGCGCAGCAGTCGATCACTATGGTGTGAAACCCCACGGCTCCCGACCCCAAATCCACCGGGGTGCTGCTGCTCTGCTTGTCCCCAGACCCCACCTCCTTCTCCCTGAGCATCCTTTTCTCTGCCTTCTTCTTGGCCGCCTTCACCCCCACGGGGTTGACCCCCGTTTGCTTGTAGAGGGTGGATTTGAAGCATTCCTTGTTGATGTAGTAGAGGGGGGCTTCGAAGCGAAACACCACAACTCCAGGTTTGGTTTGCAGGTTCTTGTAGGCAGACATGGACTCGTAGGTCTCCGACTCGGCCACCCAGCCCAGCAGCGGCGCCTCCGGCCGCTGGGTCCGGAAGATCACGCAGAGCATGGAGAAGCAAACCCCAACCAAGAGCCCGATTTCGGTGCTGATGAGCGCCGTGGCCGCCATGGTGACCCCCCAGATGACCGTGTCCACCCTGCTCAGGTGCCACATCTTGGGCAGGTCCCTGAACTTGCGCAGGGCTCCGCGGAGGTTGACGATGGTGATGACGGCGAGGACGCATTTCTGCAGGGAGTAAAACAAAGGTGCGATCACAAGGAGGACCAAGAGGATGACCAAACTGGTGACCATGCCGGACACCTGGGTGCTACAGCCCGTGGACTCCTTGACCAGGGTCTTGGCCAGAGCGGCGCTGGTTGTGAAGCAGTGGAAGAAGGAGGGGATGATGTTGCAGAAGCCGATGGCGTACATCTCCTGGTTGGCCCTCACGGTGTATCCGTGCTTCTTGGCAAACATCTCCGACAGGGACACGGTGATGGCAAAGCCGATGATGGCAATGGGGATGGCATCCAGAGCCACGTTGGGAACCAGGCTCCAGTCCGGAGGGCGCGGCGGCAGAAACCCGGTGGGGATGTGCCCAGAAACGCTGGAGCCGTAGGTCTCCCTCAGCTTCCCAAAGTGAGACGCCAGAGTGGCAGCCACAACCACGACGAGTTCCATGGGGATTGGAGCTTTGAGCTTGGATTTGAAGCGCTCGTTAAGCTCCTTGGTTGGGATGAGTACCAGGAAGCACAGGAAGCTGGTGATGAGGTCGCAGAGGTTGGTCCTGTGGATGTTCCTGAAGATGTTTATCCAGGTGGTGACCAGGGAGCCGACGCCTCCGCTCCGAGGGATGTCCAGCCCCAGCAGGTATTTGACCTGTGAGGTGAGGACGGTGAAGGAGGCGCCTGTGACAAACCCACTCAGCAGCGAATCCGACAGGTACACGGAGACAAAGCCCACCTGGAAGAATCCCATGGCCACCTGGAAGGAATCAACCACACAAACACATCAGGACACAAACCCTGCTGATTTTGTCGGCTGGGATAGAAATCCAGCATTGTGCACTGCCCTGGAGGACAAGGCATGGTCTGAGCATGGAGAAAGCACTCTCCAGCTTTCAAACCAGGCTTTTTGGGGTCTTCAACCCCTCAACAAATGTTTATTGTTTGCTCTGCTAATTACCCTGGTGGGGAAAAAAGAAAGCCTGGGGAAAAAAATCCAACAAATCCACATTTGAAATGCTGTCTGCTTTTGCCATTTCTCCCTTTCAGTTTCTATAAACTCTGTGAACTTGGCAAGGATCTAAAATGTCTCTCATGGCCTTTGTCTGTGTTACACTGTAGTTCAGAGCCTGCAATAAAACCACAGCTTGGGTGTAACAACTGTCCTTTGCACTGCATGAAGATGGGTGTCTCTGACTCAGAAAGTTTATGAGCTGCAAACTCCTCTGCTGCAGATCATAAAACCAGAGATAACTGGGAACCCCAGGAGAATCTCAAAGTATTCCTGAAGAGAAGGCAGGTTTGGCACCTGGGCTGGCTGAAATTAGCTCAGAGCCCTAAAAAAGGCTCCTTGACAGCCTTGAGAATTAATCCAATCTTTTTCTAAGTGTAAAACATTAACAATAATTAGCTTGCCTAGTTATGCTGTAGCAACTGATGAGAGCCAATTTGCTTTTTATGATTTGATTGTAAAGTTTCTGATACAAAGAACATGGGATTTTTGGTTCGAAAAAACAATTTGAGGGTGTGAAGATCTATTGGTTGACCTGTAGAGAATTTGCCTTACATTCACAGGGACTGAAGATAAAATAATCTGATTTCTTCCTATAAAGAAACTTCATTATACTAGAAAATAATATTAAATGCATTTTACAACTTCAAAACTACATCCATCCCACAGTGAAGAAATCCAAAATCCAGTGTAGCTTGGGAGGCCCAGAATATTTCTGAAATAACTCAACATGAACCTGCAGTACACAAAGTTCCAGGTCATGTCTAAAAACTGTGGTTTAGAATACCACAAGCCTGGAGAGATGGGAACAAACGAATGTGAACTCACAAACTCAAATACCACAGCTCTGCTGAGAACAATCCCATTCTGGTTAATGCATAACACTCCTAAAACAAGGACACCTGCTTTAATCTGGGCAAGCAGTGAATTCTAGAGAATAAGCAGAGATCTATAAAATACAAAATCTATTTTATCTTTTCAGTAGTATCCTTTCCATCCAATGGCATTGTTTTGGCTTTAAGTGGGCAAACAGCAAATTTTTAAAAGCACAGTTAAAAATAAACTGGAGATACTTTTATTGTCCAAATTTTTCTTTTTGTGAAAAGGCAAATGATTGAAGACTAGAATTAGGAGCTGATGCACCACTTTTGCCCCAGTGAAATGGGGTCTAATGCAAAAAAAAATAAAGAGAGCTTTAGGTCCCAGCAAGGAAGGTGGTGAGCAGTCCTTGAGAGCTGGACATGCATGTCCTTAGAGTCCCCAAAAGAGAAGCAATGCAGGCAGGAAAAGCTGTTAAAAAATGGAAAGCACTCCCTGAAAGAGAAGCAAAGCAAGCAGGAAATGCTGTTAAAAACCAGGGAGTGCCCAGAGGAGTTTCCTGCAGCAGTGACCTCCAGCCCTGAGGTGCAGACTGGGGACATGTGAAAAATCCAGCAGGACAGGGACAGTCCCCCAAGGAGGAATGACATCCATTTGTCCAGAACACCAGTCTGTGTGTTCTGGGCAGCTGAACATAGCTGTCCTCACCTGGTAAACCCCAGAGATGAAGGTCATGGTGGCAGCCACGGCCATGGCGTAGCAGCTTTTGTCACAGAGCGGCTCCGGTACCGTCCCATTGCTGGTGCTGGTGGCGTTGGCATCCCCTGCCAGGTCAGACAGGGCACTGAGCACGGCTGGTTCCAGGTCATAGCCAGCCCTGTCCACCTCCCGATCCACCACCTGGCCCACCATCAGGCAAACCACGCCAAAGATGCCGACAGAGATGTGGCGGGAGGTGCCGAAGATGCAGTAAATGAGACTGGAAAAAAAGGACGTGTAAAGGCCATAAATGGGCTCCAGCCCAGCCAAGAGGGAGTAGGCAATGGACTGAGGGACCAGCAGGACCCCCACGATCACACCAGACATCACATCCCCCAGGAGATACTCCCTGAGTTTGTATTTAGGAAGCCACTGCAAGATGGGGAAAAAGCCCAAAACGCAGTCTTTAATTTTGGCTGGGCTGCAGCTGCAAGTTTTCTTTGCTTGCTTCACCAGCATGGCCTTCACGCTCCTCTTCTCCTCTTGGGGCTCCAGGAACATTCTGTGATGGAAACTGCACTTGGCATCATCTCCTTCTGGCCCTTCCGTCACTGCATGGATGTTGTTGCTCTCTGCCATGGCTGCCATCACAAGGACTCACTAAAAACACAAGGAAAGGCCATTAAACCAAAAATGAATGTACACTGTGAGACTTGAGCCCAGCGTTTATGAAATCCAAGGGCTGAAAGTCTCAGCTCAGCAAAGAGAAAGTGATTTCTGAGCAAGCTGGAAACTGTACCCCTGTAAGGCAGGGAATGAGCTTTCCCCTGGGGAATACACCAGAGCTGGGGAATGGAAAGGAATGCAGCAGCACTGCAATTTTGGGAGGCTTCCTGGAGAAAATCTATCTCTACCTGCACAGCCAGACAGAGGGTTTATTGTAGCACTGCAGCCATTCCAGTTCAGCTGCTGAAAATTCACGGCGAGTGGGACATTTCCAGCAAAGTACAGCTTGGGCTGTATCTCCTGTGGGTTGTTTTTTTTTTCTTTTTTTAATGCAGCAACTGCTGCTGCCAAATACTGTAAAGGTTTGTTACCTAAGAAGTGGCTTTTTTACAGCCCAGTGACCCAGTGCAAAGAAATGTGCTTCACGCTTTTGAAAAGCTGGTTTTTCAAGGAAATTGTGCCTGATCAAAACAATGTACACAAGGGGAAAACATGTTCACAGGCAATGAAATGTAGGTGGGACATTTCTGCTGGAACTTGTGCTCTAGTCCAGGCTGCCCAGAGACAGTAAAACAGGGAGATTATACCAATAATTTAACACTGGAAACATGCTGCCTGACTGGGAAAGAGCAAAGTCTTGATGGGATGAGCCCCAATAAAACTTGAGCACACCAAATGACTGCCAGCACTTACACAGCACTTTCACTTTCAGAGAACATCCAGGATCCTGCATTAAACTCTTTCACCCTCAATACCTGCTACTACCAGTACAGTGAGGCTGTTTCAGCCAGAAACCCACGGGTGTGGGGCTGCAGTGGACTCAGTGGACACAGCAGGAGAACCCTGAGAACTGTCACTGCCAGATTTTTGGTTCTGCAGTCCCAGAGTGCCAATGACAACCTGGATTTTATGTGCTGCTCACGTCTGCTCTGTGCAGTGCAAACATTGGCCAACCTGCTGTCCAAGCAATGTTCACCACCAAATTAATTACCCAATTAATTGTCCAATTGTCCTGAATTAATGGTACCAATTAATAAAGAGCTGCTGGAACTGGCAGTGCTGAGCATGCCACTCCAGAGTCTGCCTCGAGCTGTGTTCACCTAATCCCCATTTCATCAGCAGCTACAGAATCCCAGAGCTGTGGAGTCATTCAGGTTGGAAAATCCCTCTGAGATCATCCAGTCCAACCATTCCCAGCAGTGCCAAGGCCACCACTAACCCATGTCCCCAAGTGCCATATCTACAAGTCGTAAATCCCTCCAGGGATTGTGACTCCTGCACTTCCCTGGGCAGCTGTGCCAGGGCTGGACAACCCTTCTGGTGACGGAATATTTCACAATTAAAACATTCATGTCAGTGTGAGCCTCTCAAAAACATGAGAAGGGAGGAGTGAGGATTAAGTTTGTGTGGTAGCCATGATCACAGAACAGCCTGAGCAAAAGAATCCACACAAAAGCAGAAGCAGCGACAGAACTTAACTTTTAGGATGGCCTCTTCAGAGACTTCTAGAACCAATTAGCAAGTGATTCCACCCAATTAATCCAACTGTCCCACTGTGTCCTTAACCCTGGAGCTGCAGAGCTATCTGAAGTCAACACCTGGCAGATGCTGACAGAAAATACCAGGGAGGAGTTTGAATTTTATCTCCTGCTCCATGCTGGGACTCCTAAAGGTATTTCCATTCACCACAGCCCAGACATGAAGCGTCTGTTTGGTGGGTGAGCTCCTGCAGCCTCCCAAATAACCAAACCAGCCACTCTGTGACATCTGTCCCTGAACTGGCACTGAAAGGAGCGTCTGAAACAGCCCCCAAACCATGGACTGCCCGATGGCACCCCCAGGGATGGATTTTCTGTGTCATCCCTCCCTGCTGGGACATCCCAGGATCCCTGGGGCTGGAAAAACCCTCCAGGATCATCAGATCCAAGCAGTGCACAATCCCCACCTTGGCACTGAGTGCCACCTCCAGGGCCACATGAAAAACGAGAATCTTTAAACAAAGAAACTGCACTGCAAGAAGCCCCAAGCTCGAGATGACAGTGATCACACTCGGAGGAGACCCCCACCCCTTTCTCATTTCACCCACCTGTACAGGACTGCAAAGTGTGCTCAGGGAGGATTTACAGCACTCCCAACCCCCCTAAACGCTGCACAGTGAGAATGAAGTGAATATTACAAAAGCCTGTGTCAGCTCTACCCTGCAAGAGCATATTTTGGAGCTGTATTTGCTCAAGAAGTTTTATTTGTTTTACCAGCACAGAGTTACAAATCAAAAGGCTTTTCACCCACCCAAAGCTCAGCAAATCAACGCAGCAAAAGCTGAGGGAAAAAAAACTCAACCCAGAGTACTTTTTCTGTGTAGCAAATTATTTGGATGAGTTTGTTTTGTGAGATTTCAGTAAAGATTTCAGTAGTGAAAATCCTTCTGATTCCTCCTGTCCCTCACCCAGGACTTGCAGGCAGCTCCCTCAAACCTGGGAATTTTCTCAATGTGCCAAGACAAACCCCAGACAGCTCAGTTTAGTGCTGCTGTAAAATATCTGCACGGGAGGGGATGCTGGGTTTCAGTCGTGTCCAGACAGTAGGGAAATGTTCTAAGTAAAAACCTTTTTGGCTCCAGAACTCTGAGCATATACTGAGGCTTTGTGCTGACTTGCATGACAGCTTTCTCTCCGTGGCATGAAAAGGACCTTTCATCACAGTCCCTGCCTCTTGTCCTGTCAGGATAGTAGGAAATGACACAATTTCCAACACTCATTTCACTCTTTTCTGCCTCAAAGTGCTGCCCTGTATTAATTTTGTAACCGTTAGTCCAGGCTTGTCTAATAAAACTAGATTTTGTACTTAAACACTAAAAGCCAACCCCGAGAAAAGCCCCTTTGGTTCAGTGGGTTGGACACTGAAGGACACTCTGTGTATTTAACTTGGAAAAGGAGCTGCTGTGGTTTTTATTCTGAAAGCTGCTATTTACACACAACCTGGAATTCACTTTTAACACTTCTTTTAGCCTTTCAGGGGGTGCCTCTTAGCCACAAACTTCGCTAAAGATGAAAAAAACTACGAGACAGAACTGAGGAAATTTCCACTATCAGTTATCAACTGACTGTCATAAAATAAAGATATGGGGAGGCCCTGCAGTCTGCACAAGTCATCAGATTTCCAGACTATTTCTGGAGCCCATCTGGGCCTTCCTCTCTGATCCCATGATGGGGCAGCATCTGCCTGGCTTCTGTTTTTGGGGGAGCACTACCTACAGCCCAGGGCTGGCTTGGACTTCATTCCTCTGTCGCAGATCAGAGTCACCTTGAGAGTAAGAAAAATGGATTGTGAAGCTCACTCACCTGCTGAAATAACAGACTATAAATTGAAACTTTAGATGTGAGCATTTCAAGGTAGAAACTAAATCAAAAGTATTCTTCCTGTAAGAACCATCTCAGTTTTCCTTATTTTTCCATATTGAAATTGTCACTGCACGTGATCACCCCCACACACTCATGTACCCCTTGCTAGACGTAAGAAGTTTCATGCATTTTAAATCAAATGCATAAAAACAATCTAAAAAGGCACAAACAGTTTCTGGAGAATTGTAAAGGAGAAGATGGTGAATCAGAAATCCAAGTTCCACACACTGAACCAGAGCTGGGCCCTTAGAAAATGCCCCCCCAAAGAATATAAAAGGAAAGCATATCACAGCATTTTGACAACTAAATCTTTGACCTTACTCTTGTTGGACAACAGCCTTTTTCAAATAATGTCTTTACTGTTGTGGAGCAACAAGGAAATTCAATATTACCCTGATAACACGCAGATAAGCACTGGAACAACACTGCCTGCACCTTGGAGTTTGACAAAATCCTTCATATCCTCCAACAAAACATTCAAGCCACAAACATTTACTTCAACAAAGGACTGAAAATAACGTGAATAATGAAAACCAGCTTTAAGGAACACATTTGGGGACAGAGCTGCCTCACTTTTGGCACAGTAACCAGCAGCCATCCCCTCATGCAGGAAAACCTGCAAAGCCAGATAATAAAACCTCGCTCGTGTGAAATATGGGATCTCCTCCTACTCCAAATGTCACGTCCTCCCAAGCAGCAGCAGCGTCCAGAGTTTTGGGGCAAGATCCCATGGAAGATCCCTGCTGGCAGCCAGACATTCCAGGGAAGTTGCTTCCTCTGTGAAGAGCAGCTGAGTGAGTTGGCTGCTCCCCTGCCCTGGCTGAAGCAGATCCCTCTGCAGACCCCGCCAGCAGTTTCCATCCCACCCGGATTTCTTACGGAGAGTTTGCCAAGAGCTTCTTTCATGTTATTCCTAGGATAGGGCCTTTCTGCGACCCGTGCTGTGAGCAGGGAAAGGTGGAACACCGAGGAGCTGTGTTGGGCAGTGAGGATGGGCTGAGGAAGAGCTGCCAGCTCAACCCAGGGCATCCTACACTGCCCAGCACGGCCCGAGCTGCATCCGCAGGGCTGGGAGAGACCGTCCGATCCCATTGGAAACCCGCCGGGTTTGTGCGGGACAGCGCAATTGCATTGGTTGCTGAGTTGCGTCTAATTAATAAAAATTAATAGAATTATTAAAAACCTGTAGGAAGAAGAAGCAGCAGGTAGAGCTCCACACGCTGCGTGCCTCCTGAAACTGCGGGGGTTTGCTGAGCGCTTTGGAAGCCAACCCAACACTGACATCCCGGGGACAGCGAAAGGGAACCGAGAGCACCATTTCAGCTTTTAACGCAACATTCACGTTCACCCCCGGGGTCTCACTGCCTTCCTACCCAGCTTCCTTATGGCTTCCAAGCGCCACTTTCCTCTCCTCCCGCTGGTTCCTGCGAGCCGCTCCCGGGGGTGCGAGCAGCAGCCGAGGAGGATCCGAGGAGGATCCGTGCCGGACCCCGCTGCCCCCCGAGCCCTGCCCGCCCCTTCCCTCGGCACTCACCGCCCGCGGCTCGGCGGGGTCCTGGGGCGGCTGGGACAGACGGACAGACGGACATATATAGACGGACAGAAGGACAGACGGACCGCCCGCCCGGCCGCCCGCGGCGGGTCCCGGCAGCACCGCCCCGCTCCGGGCAGGGAGGGCCGGGCACAGCCGCGCCCCTTCCACCCCCCGGCCCGGGTCACTTCCGAATCATTCCACGTGTACGGAGCTGGGTGGGGGGGAGTATGGGAAAGGCGGCTCCTGGTTCTTTACTTTTGCACTCAAACCTTTTACATTGAAGGCATAGGGTTGATAATCTGAGATAAAGTGAGACTAAACTTTGTGCGGATAGAGAACCGTAACACTTTCTGACCCTTTTTTGCTCTGGGATACCACTTCAATTCATAAAATCTTTTCAAGTCCTTCACTGTTTTTTGCTCCGATGAAGGATCCTTGGCAATCTGGGTATTAAAACTCCCGGGTTTGTGTTCAGTGCTCTGCTCTTATCTGTTCAAGGGCTGGAGGTTCAAGGTCAGAGGGGCCATGTCCAGCCTCGTCTGCCTTCCCATCCCCTTTGCACAGAAGAGCAGACGTTTCATGTGAAGTCAAACATTGCCCAATATTTGCATTCCAGGTGGAACCCTGAGCTGTCGAAAAAATCCCATCAATATGGAGCTGGAGCAAATGAAGCACTTCAAGCCGGCACAATTCACGCTCTTGTCTTTCAGGGTTAAGCAAATGCTATAAATCTTACTGTAGAAATACTGAATATTTCCATAGAAAACATTTCCCTTCTCCATGAGGGTTTATTAGATGTCATGGTAACCAGAACAGGCAATTGGAATGGAAATTGAAGAGCTCCCTCCATCTCCCCTGACTGTCCATTGTCAAAAGCATCAGTGACTGACTTCCCAATCCCTTTAGGGACTTCCACAGGACTTTTAATTGAGTTTGAAGTATATGGTGACTCCAAGACAACCACAGCAAACCCTGAGAGGAGTTATATCAGTGACAAACGCATTCAAACCCTTTTTTGTAGGGACTCTGCAGAATCCTAATAAGAAATCACAAACCTGAGCAATGGGTGTTCCAGCATTTTCATTCTTGTTCTAGAATCACAGGCTGTGGAAAAACTTGAATCATCTGATACATCATGTCTTCATGGAAGAAACAAGGAAATATCTCTTTGGAATATGACATGAAAAGAACCACAATCCCAAGCATTAATATTTTTCAGGACTCCCCCCAAAAAATTAGCTTTTTTTTTCTCTTTTACACTGATTTTCTAAAAGATGGGTGGAAAAAATCCAAGCAATTATTTAAGATAATGAAATAATTTCACTTCCAACTGCTTTCCTCTTCTCAAGGTATATTAAGCTTTATAATTAATGTATTTCTGTGCTGAGGGAATCTTTGGCCTTGAAGAAATGTGCCTCTGGGCTCCTCATGCTCCAGCATCTCCTGCCAAGGAGCTGGGGCCTGCTGACACACAAATGCCAGCGTGTGCCATCTGCCCATCCTGCCTGGCAAACCCACTGCTTCTCCACATCACCCCATTATTCTTGGAATATTGAATCTCCACAGAACACTGAGCCAGTGCAAAATCATCTTGGAAAATGTTTTGTTCCACTGAACAGGTACTCCTGAGCAGCCCTGGAAGCCCTCCCTCCTTGCCATGGTCCCACCTGGGGAATTGCTCTGCAGGCTGCCTGTGATGGTGTTATCAGCCCTCTGTCCATAAATCCCACATGCAGTGGTTCTCCCTGGTTCTTCCCAATCTTTCCCAGGCTTCCAGCTCAGCGTTATCACTCAGCAAATAACGACAGCCTGTGATTTCCCCCAGCTCTCAGCTTTTGTGCCACCTGGCTCTCAGCCTTGTGTAAGGAGCTTCCTGCCTCTGATCCTGTCCTCCTGGAACCTCCCTACCCAGTGCCCTGGTCCTGCTGCTACAGGTGCATGGGAGGAAGGGTGGGTTATGCTGGAAGTGGCTAAAAATGGGTTATTTTCTTTCCTTGCCCTTCAGTCTCTCTACAACTCGCAACGCACTGAGGTTCAGGCCTGAATTTGCACAATGTTCTATTAAGCTTGGACATGGAGAAGATGGAGCTGCCCGATTCCCATCTGTGAATTCTATTCGTGTGTCAGAGCTGGGACAAACCTTCCTGCCTAGGCAGGCACCTGATCACCCTGACCTGCTGCACTTGGAAAGCCGTAACTAATGTCACACAGAGGTCTGCGTGTGGCAGGTCTGACTTATTGAGGAAACCCATCAGACTGAGTAACAGAGAAAGGCCCATCCTAATGCTTGAAATGCATTTAATTTAATGCAGTCACATCATTCAGTGCTTGGCAAAACCAAACAAGAGCTAAAATGAGCTACTTTAAAGGCTTCCATCAAGGATGAGACAAATGCCAAGTGCAAATTGAGTGGTTGGAGGGGAGAGGGTGTAATGAAAAAGGAAAAATGCAATTTATCAGAGATCTTAGGTAATCAAAAGACTTAAGCCATAAAAGAAATAAGCTCTGTCCATATTCCGGACTACGCATGTCACAATCATATGGCTATCAAGAAAGAGCTCTGCACAAACATCTGTGTAGAACTGCTACACTCTCGGTGCGTGGCATGGTCCAGTATTGGCACCTAGAGTCAAAAACAAATTGGGTGATCACATTTTCATTGTTAATGTGTGTTAGAAGGCTTAGCTAAATAATTGCTGTACTCAAGTGTGTTACTCCACTTTCACCCAGGCTTTCAGGTCTTTGCTCCCTCAAGGCTAAGACATGGAATATTAAAACACGTCTCAAATTCCAAGGAGTCTCTGCAAACAAGCAAATATATGGGGGAATCAAACGGTACCATCAACTTAGTATCTAACTCAGAAATCCCACCTTCCTAGATACTCATTTTTATCGAAAAACCTGGCAAGCCTGGCAGCAGGATTACAAATCCCACGTTTGAGTGAGGGTTGCTGTCTGCAGGGATTTGCAGCACTGGAGGAACTGTCTGCAGCAGCAGTACTGACCTGCACTGGCTGCTCACAGCTCCTTCAGCTGGCAGACACAGAGAAGCCCAGGTAAGCAGAGTGCTGCAGGACAGGCTCATTTCCTTTGCCTCATCTGAGTGGCTGAGAGCAGCTGCCCTCCGTGCCTCGCTGGCTTCGAGCAGGAAGGAATATTAGCAAAGTCACCTTGAGCAAGTGCTGAGCTCCCGAAATTTGGCTACACACTTTCTGTTATGCTGACAATTGATGGGTGCAGCAGAGCCAGGGCTGAGCACACAGCACAGCTTGGAGAGTCCATTTAAAGCAGGAAGAGAGATGTCATTCTAAAGCTGAGATGGGTTTATGTGTTTATTTTTAATCCCTGAAATCAGGTACATGTGATTATCACAAATTACGGAAAAGCGTTGTAGCCACAGGTTCTGTAAAAGCAGAGAACTTTAGCCTTGATTCCTTGCGAGTCCACTCAACAAATGCTCTCAACAACTAAATGCTGGTGATTCTATGAAATCCTCCAGCCTTGCTTACATGGATCTAGAGCCATTTATTTGGTTATTCAACCACACAGTGACAAGTACAAATGCATAATTAGACCTATGATATTATACAATCCAGTTTGCAAGGCAGCAGCAGTTGGAGATTTTATTCTTTTCATGTTAATTCTTAGCACTTAAAAAACCTCATATGTTACAGAATTTATTTGAATCCAAGGTAGGAGGGGAGGTCAAAACACTTGGAAGGTTCTCATTATTAAAGGTAATTCCGGATAGTACTTAACTTTTTCTTTCCATCTCAGTTCTGATATCTGTTTTTCACTTTTCATTTACATCTGCTGCAGCATTTGGATTTGTCTGGGAATCCTTTCATGTACTGGGTTTGCTCCAGCTCCTGCTCAGTTGGTGGGAACCCCTCTGTGGTCTTTCCTTGCTACAGGCTCAGAGATTTCCTGAGTGCTGAAGCAAACCCAGTGTCTCTTTCAGGCTGAGGAGAAG
The DNA here is from genome assembly GCA_009741485.1 of Malurus cyaneus samueli. NCBI lineage: Eukaryota > Metazoa > Chordata > Aves > Passeriformes > Maluridae > Malurus > Malurus cyaneus. Next base: position 17,391,883 of record CM019226.1, on the reverse strand, counting down.
TGATTCCCCTGGTGAGTTCTCAGAGTTTTCTGCCCAGTGCAGATTTCAAGAGCTGTGCCCCGAGGCTGCGCACTCTGGCAAAGACAGGAGATAGATGCAACAAAATGCTGATCACATTTTTAGGTGAGAGATTTTCTCTGCAAGACTCACAGCCCCAAGCCAGAGTCCTAAGGAATAAGTGGTTTTTTTGAACACTTACATTCTGAAGATGTATCAATAGCTGAAGCCTTACTGTAAAAGAAAGCATTGAATGTTAGAGCCTTGTAAAACACAAATCACATCTTGTGAATAGCAAAACAAGAGATGTGAATAGATCTGACTCCCTTCTTTTGAGATGAAGGACAGCCTTTGAGACTCTGCTTAGGTTCCCTGAAACTGAGGCAGAAAAGTGCAGGACACACAGTCCTTAACTGAACAACTGCTGGAGAAATTTGCAGGAATCATTCTGCAATAAAGAAAAGGATTTACCTGATCTGCTCCAGTTGGTCAGAGAGTCGATCTAAAAAGAAACAGAAAAAAAAAAGAGAAGAATGGTTAATAAAGCTGCCAATTAATTCAAATTTAGGACATGGTACCATCCCCACGGATCTCATGGTCAGAGATAAACTAGAAGGGGATGGGGCTGGGCAAATGGAGAGGATGTTTCTTGACAGTGGCACTGAGCACACAGAATTTGAGAAGCTGATGGGAGCAGGAAACCACATCAGACACAGGAGGAACTCACGTAGGAGCAGACCCCTTTCCTGTTATCCACAGAAACCTGCCCCGTTCCCCTTCCCTGTCTACCACTCCCAAGATCCCACATCAGCCCCTCACACTCCGGTGGAAGGAGATGTCACCAGCTGGGATTGTGGTCCCCGTTTCTCACGGTGTCAGCAGGGCTGGGTTGGGGCTGCTCACCTTCCGCATCGTCCAGCACAGATTTCAGCACCCACATTAAATCCTCTCCCAGGTAATTGATGGTGGTAGCCCTGCTCGGATCCAGCTGCCCTTTCTCCATGTCCACACTCTCAGTGCTCAGATCCAGACTTGCAATCCTAGGGCACAGAGAATCATTTCACCAAGCAAAACCATCCAGCATCCAAAACTAACAGAATTCTTCACTAGGACTGAGTCTGCAAAGAGAAGAGGACTGTGGCAACATGAATGATTGGGTTAAGAGCCCTTTGGGAAGGTTGAGTTCCAAATGTTACACATTGTTATTTATTTGGCAGTGCCTTTTGCTTGCCAACCTGCACAGGAACTTTCAAATGCTGAGAATGAGAGAAGAGGAGGTGTTTTGATAATGTGTGAACAGGGCCTTGACTTGCTGCAGGCAGGCTCTTACTGCTGTAGCAGTGGCAGAACAAGAATGTCAAGCATATTAAATGGTGTCCAGGTTTCTGGAAAATTACCTTGATCCCACGGGCTAGAATGTGACTTGAGGCACAGCTGTGAGTAACAGATTGTGCAGCAGCTCTGAGGTACATGGTGATTCCAAGTTATCCTTACAATCCAAGTTTGAACTCAGCTGAAGGAGGATCACTAATGTGCATCCAAGACAGTGCTACTCTAAACACAACCCGTGGGCTTCATCTATGATAAAAAACAGTTTCCTGGTAATAAAAGCCAGTGGTTTTCATCAGAATCCAGCAAGGAAACCCAAAATTCAAAGGGACCAGTGGAACAGCAGATAAGGATCTCTCCATCCCTGTTAATTGTGTGGATGTGGTGCCCTCTGGCTCAGCTGGAACAGGGAGCAGCTTTGCAGCAGCTTTGCAGCATGGCATAGTGGGACACAGGGGCACAGGCTGTGCGGTTTAATCCCAGTCATCAATACCCCCTTTTTTCAAAGAAGAAAAAAAAATGTTATCAAGTGAAACATACCTGTCTGAGACCAGTTTCAATTCCTTCAAAATGGAAAAAAAAAAGAGAAAAAAAAAAGAGAAAAAAAAGAAATCATTAGTGTGACTTTTAGAAAGGGCAGGTGGCTGAGAAATAGGCAAACCCGTGAAGAAATGCAAAATACCACTGCTTACTTTGAAGAAGAGGAAAATATCTGGTTGTTCTTTTATCTTCTGCAAAGCTTGAAGATCCTGCTCAGCCTGGTCCCTCTTCTGTTCCATTTCCTTCCTTGCTTCAGCAATGTTTGCCAGTTCCCTTGCCTTATTACACTGCAAGACATGCAGCATCTTCTTCTCTTCATGATTTAAAGACTCAATGATCTGTGTCTTCATATTTTTAAACACTTCTTGTAGCTGAGAAGTCAGTGTTTTGTTTGTGATCTAAATGAAGAGATAAGAAAAAGGGGCACTGGCTCAGGAACTCCACCCTTCAACTTAGTGCCTCTGCTTATCAATTAGGATTGTATCTATCCTTTGCACTGGCTTTAGAAGGAAGCAGACAATAAACGTTTGCTTAGAATGTCTGATTCAACGGAGGCTTTTGAAAATTAATCCTGATACAATAACAAAATCTGATGAATTGCAGCTACCAGTGTGAGAACTTACTGGTACACGCTGAAAATCCCACTTGTAGATAGAAATGGTTTTCCTTCTTTAAACAGGTAGAAAACCTTTAAAATACATAATCATACGTACAATCCATGGTCCGTCAGTCCTGCAATGTGGTCTGTGCAACCACAATAAAGGGTGGAATCCCCCAGCTGGCTCCTGCCGTGGAGAAGCTGGAAGGCTGTGATAAAGCTTGGCTTCTGGCAGTTTCTTAAACCACTCTTAACCCCTTTCTCTTAATCTGCTTCTAATGGTATAGTTACCATCCCTCATTACTGGAAAACTGTGAAGGAAAAATGCTCTGAATTGGCAATAATCTGGGTACCAACCTTGACCTGCCACTCATTCTTCTGAAGCTGTTTTAGGACGGTAAGTACATCACTTTTATAAATCCGCAGCTCTGTTGTGATGTTGGAGAGTTTTTCCTGGTAGAAGGAAAGAGAGCATTGAAGTTCACAGCAGAAACAACTTCAAACCAGCCTGACAGTTTGTGGAGTTGGTGAAATGGCCACTGTCTCACACATCCCACTTCTGCTTGACAGCCCTGAAATTGTGATTTGTAACTTGGGGGATGAGGTTTGTCTGAAATTCATATAACTATGATGCTTCTGATAATTCCTGAGGAGGCTGTAACCTGTCCTGAGGTCCAGAATGAGCCATTGCCTGCCCCTGCACTGGGTTCCTGCACAGTTTTTGCTTGGGCTCTAAACTGAGCCCAGAAATTTCAAATGCAAGGCACTGAGTGAGCACAGGAAATGCATTTTATCCCCTCAGTCTCAGCTGATTCTGGAGCTGACAGCAGCTGGACTCAGAGGCACAAACATGGAGGCCCCATATCTCTTTTATCTGCTGGAACACTGGCTCCACAAAATTTGTGGCAGAGGGAGGAATCCCAAAACCACTGAGGTTGGAAAAGCCCTCCGAAAGTACCGAGCCCAACCTGTGCCAAATCCCCGCCTTGCCACCCAGCCCTGAGCACCATGTTCAGTCCTTCCCTGGACACCTCCAGGGATGGGGATGGGGATTCCACCAGCCCCCGGGGCAGCAAAATCCAAGGTTTAACAACCCTCTCAGTGAACAAATTCCTTCTGATGTCCAACCTGTGCTGTCCCCTCATCCTGTCGCTGGTTACTCGGGGCACAGCCTGATCCCCACCTCGCTACAACACGGAGGGAGCCCAAGGGAATGAACTCGAGAGGAAAAAACCCTGTTCTCCACCCGAAATTCGGCAAGAGCGGCATCCCCGGGGCTCTGGAGGAAGGGATTTCCTTATCTCTGCAGGAATAATTCTGAATCCCAGCCAGAACAGCCCAGTGAGGGCGGCTGGCACTCCCGGGGCCGCACCTCAGGACAGCGAGACCTCCGCTGGCTCTGCCAGGTTCCCAACCCTGAGGGACTGACCCACCTTGTCCCGGCCAGCCCCAAACACCTCTCTCTGCTCTTCTCCATCTGCTTGGCTGTCCACACTGCTCTGGCAACGCAAAGGAGGAAATGAAGAGCCAATTCCAGCACAACGCACCAGTGCCTTGCTGGGGCGGACAAAAAATTCCCAGAGCCGGGGCCGGGCTGCCCTCACACCCATCTCCATTCCCTGTGAAAGCTCCACCGCCCTTCCCGCGGCTTTCCCCCTTCTCACGGCCAGGGCAGGGACCATGGGGAGGAAAGAGCTCCTTACCAGCTGCTGGTCCCGTTCTTCCTTCATGGTGATCACCTCGTGGTGCTTGTGGGCGCCGGCGATGGAGCAGAGAACGCAGATGCACTGTTCCTCTTGCCGGCAGTAGCCATCCACCAGCATGTGATCCTGCTGGAAACCCTTGGAGTTGTGTTTGCTGAGGTGGGCCTGGCACAGGGACACCTCGCACACCAGACAGGTTACCACGGCCGGCTGGGGTCGATCCAGGCAGTACTTACACAGAACCGCATCCGCATTCCACTCCTCGGAGCCCTCGTCCTGTCGGCTTTTGGAAGCGGTGGTCTGAAATGCCTTCACGATGCTGGCCAGCTGGAAATTCTTCTGCAGCTTCAGGGTGGACCCCAGGCGAACCCTGCACACGGGGCAGGTGTAGGGGCCCTGCACGTCCTCGATGCACCGCCGGCAGAAGTTGTGACCGCACCTCAGGGACACCGGGTCCTGGTACAGGGACAGGCAGATGGGGCAGGTGAGCTCGGCCTCCAGGCTGCCAGGACCTTCACATCCCTCCCGAGCTTCCGCCATGGCTGCGGTCACGGCGCCTCAGCGAGCACAGAGAAACGAAACTAAAACGAGCGGCAGGAAACCCAGCCCTGAGGCTGCGAGTCCCTCCCTTCCGAGTCCTTCTCTTCCGAGTCCCGCCCCTCCAAGTCCTTCCTCCGCCCCACGCCGGGCACAGAAATGTTCCCTGTCCCGGCCCCATCCTTCCCTGCACTGACAGCCCCTTCCCCTGAGTCTCCAGCCGGGAGCAGGGAAAACTGGCCAGGGCATGAGATGGGACCATTCTTTTCGAGCCCGGAAAAATTCTCCTGTCCACGCCAGGGGCAGCAAATTAAAGATGAATGCTGGATGGGAAGAGTGTGAGCCTAGAATTCCCTCTGCCGTGCCTCCAGCTCCACAACAGCCACAGACGCTCCCTAGAGGTAAAATAAGAACCCAAGAGTAACGTTTTCCTGGGACTTGAGGGAGGTCTACCTGCAAGCGGCTGACAGGAAAGCAGGGGTTGCTAAAAGCTCTCAGAAATGAATGAAAGCTCTCAGGAATGCCCCTGTGTGATCTCATGAGCCTTGCCTCCCTCACTTGGTGCCTGCACCACCTGAGATCGGCCTTTCGGGAGGCCCGACTCTACCCGCATGGTTTTTCTCTATCATTTTGGTGTATCAAACGTAAAAAAAACCCACCACAGCTACTCTCTTCCAAGACTCAACACGAATTTCTTTTAGATATGCAAACTCGTGGTATCCCTCAAGGCCCTCTTCATGCAAATACCCTGATTCAGTCCAAAGGCAGCAGAACCACAGGCAGCAAGCAGGAATATCATCCCTTCCTCCCTGTTTGGACAACTATTAGAATTTACTAATCCAGGCTCCATATGGCACACACTAAAAGCACAGGAGTTTTCCTCATTATTACTCCTTTGCTGTGAGATTTTTCCATAGGTGAGGACGTAAAAACTGAGGCAAGAATAAGGTAAGTGATCAGAACTCACAGGGGATGAGGCAGCAGCAGAGAGCAAGGGAAGGCAGGTTTCACTGCCCAGTCTCTCCTCTCTCCTCCCAGGGCAGCTTTTCTTCTGCACCAACGTGCAGGATGGAAAGCTGCTGCCTTAGATCAAAGACCAGCATTGCTGCTGCCTAGCTGTGTAGCAGTTAATGTTGTGCTGTCAACTTTTAGATAAAAAAAAAATTGCCATTGAGTTTTGCAAGCTAATAATGTGACTTTAATAACATGAAGACAACGTGGTATTTGATACAACTGAGCGAAAATGAACAATTAAATGGTATTTCCATTATGATTAACAGAACAAATAAAAGAGGAGCTCTTACAATAAGAGGCAGGGTGCTGTGATATACCCCCTGTCCCAGCAGCCCACAATCGAATTTCTGATTTGCCAGCTTAGAACAACCTCCCAAGGCTCATAATTCCCAGGCCTGAAAACTCAAAATAACACCTTGTCCCCACATCATTACAGGAGCTTCAACATGCTGATGGCAGCATGAATGGGATACTTCAAAAGGATGGTTCCTGTCTCTAAAAGCCTGAAATTCTTCTTAGCAGGATCTCCAGTCTTGACAGACACATCATTTACCAGTGAGAGCGTTGCTTTGGCTGTTGACGTCTTTGCCCTAGGAACACAAAGAGGTAATTGTGAGGCATCTGCAGGCAGCATTCAAAGCAGGCACAAACAATTCCAAGCTCCCATCAGCTCTGGCCACCCTGAATGTCTGGGATGGCACCGTGCATATTGTAGTCCTGTCCTGGTTTGGGCTGGGATGGAATTCATTCTCTTCTCAACAGCTGGCACAGTTTTGGATTCAGCAGAGAATAATGTTGAGAACACACTGATGGTTTGGCTGCTGCTGAGCAGTGCTTACCCTGAGCCAAGGATCTTTCAGTGCCTCATGCTCTGCCAGTGAGGAAGTGCACAAAAAGCTGGGAAGGAGCGTAGCTGGGGCAGGTGACACAAATTGGCCAAAGGGATATTCCACACAATAGAGCACATAACCAGAAGGAGCTGATTGATGCTCGGGAACAGTGGCTGGATGTCACAGAGCAGGTGATGGGGGTGCAATTGTTCTGTGCATCACTTGTTTTGGTTGGGTTTTCTCTCTCTCTTCCCTCCTTTCAATGATTGTTACTGTTGTGATTGCTACTGAATTTGTATTTTGTTAGGCAAATTTACCAAATGAAATAGGAGAAGATCCAAATGAACTAGGAGAAGATCCAAATGAACTAGAAGAAGATCCAAAGGAAAATCCACCGCTAACATTTTGATATGAGCCGGAAGCTAAAGAGAAAAAAAACATTATGATTAAGAGACAATTGTGGAGATTTGCGGTTAGATTCTGTCTTGGGCTGAAGCACCATCCTGAGAGCAGACCCAGGGAACCCTGACTTAATCAATTCAGTCAGACCCATTCAAGTGTCCCATTGTGCATGGCTCTGGCACTGTAGGCTGAGTTTACAAAGTATTGCAAAAGGGTAAAAGTATTTACATCTTAAGTGAACTCCACCCTGCTGCTGTTGTGATGAGTTTTCAACTTGCCCCTTGAATCAAAGGCATGCCACAGTGGTGTTGCTATTATCTTCTCTTAATCCTCCCAGAAAAATCCTGGGACTTCCAAGCCTCTTTATCCATAGCCTGCTTTAACAAGTGTATTCAAGACATGCCCCAAAACCATGTATTCCCGGAAAAGCTCCCTTTTCTGCACACACAGGTGAAAATAAACATACAGTGTAAAGAACTGGAACTTCTAGAGGTACTCAGTGTACTTAGTGTCTCATTATAGTCCTTTCTTAAAGATTTATTGTTTAATTGACTTCTCCATCTTGCTTTTGACATAGTGAAATGAGCACTTACCACTAGCTGTGCTGGAAAACGAAAATGGTGAAAAGAAAGTGGGTGGTGTCTGTGAAGTTGATGGTGGCGGGCTGGGTGGTGTCTGTGAAGTTGATGGTGGCGGGCTGGGTGGTGTCTGTGAAGTTGATGGTGGCGGCTTTGGCTGAAAGCAGGACATCATGATTGGGAGGAATTGCTGGAAGTGCTTCAGAACAGCATCTGTTGTTGATTTATCCAAAGTAATGGGTGGCTTTGAAACCATCACACCATCTATTCGAGGAAGTGGCTTGTGTGGCCTAAAACATGCAGAAAGAATCACAGAACCATGGAATCTGTGAGGATGGAAAAGACCTCCAAGGCCATCGACTCCAACCTCTGCTTGACCTCCACCTTGTCCCTGGCCCAGAGTACTGAGTGCCATGTTGAGGCCTTTCTTGGACATCTCCAGGGATGGGCACTGCAAACCTCCCTGGGCAGCCCCTGCCAATCCTGAGCACCCTTTCCATGGGGAAATTCCTGCTGATGTCCCCCCTGTCCCTGCCCTGTTCCAGCCTGAGGCCGTTCCCTCTCCTCCTGTCCCTGTTCCCTGGAGCAGAGCCCGACCCCCCCGGCTGTCCCCTCCTGTCAGGGAGTTGTGCAGAGCCACAAGGTCCCCCCGGAGCCTCCTTTTCTCCAGGCTGAGCCCCTTCCCCAGCTCCCTCAGCCGCTCCTGGGGCTCCAGACCCTTCCCCAGCTCCGTTCCCTTCCCTGGACACGCTCCAGCCCCTCCATGTCCATCTGAGGGTTCAGAACTAGACACAGCACTCAGGGTGTGAACCCAGCAGTGCCAGCACAGGGGGACAATCACTGCCCTCTTCCTGCTGGCTGCACTGGTGCCGAGATAGCCCAGGTACCATTGGCCTTCTTGCCCACTGGGCTCATGTTCAGCCGATGCTGACCAGCATTCCCAGGTCCTTTCCTGCCAGGCAGCTTTCTGGCCACTGCTCCCCCAGCCTGGAACTGCATGAGATCATTGTGACCCCAGTGCAGGATCTGGCACTTTGCCTGACTGAACCTCACACCGCTGGCCTTGGCCCATGGATCCAACCTGTCCTGACCCCTCTGCAGAGCTTCCTGCCCCTCCAGCAGATCCGCACTCCTGCCTTAGTCTTGTCTGTGAACTTACTGCGAGTGCACTCGATCCCCTCGTCCAGATCATCAATAAAGATATTAAACCTCAGGAAAAGCTTACCTGGCTTTAATTGCTGCAAAAGCCTGTAAAGACATTTTGAAAGCAGAATTAGCATAATGCAGGCACAGCCAGCCCTGGAGCTGCGTGTCTCTGTGAAGGGAGATGCTGACAGGTACCTTGGTGAAAAGAAGAGTGTCCTTCTGACTTCTCAGAGCCTCCAACTCCTGAACATCACAGCTGACTGAATCCTTCTCCTTTTTGTGATCCTTCCTCTCTAGCTCAATCCGCTGAAGTTCTTGCTCCTTGTGGTCACTGAGAATTTTCTGGACTTCTCCTTTTTTGTTCTCTAGCTGCCGGTACATCTCTCTGAACAGGTTCTCCAGCTGTTCTCTCTGCAAACTTTCCTCACTCTATTAAGAAAACCATTTCAAAACTGTAAGAGACATTTTCCACATGAGCTCTCACTTAGAAAAAAAATGTGGTTTTTTTTTTCTGGGATGAGAGAAGTAATTAAAAGTTGAAGGTTGGGAAAACAAAAAAGCCACACACCAGCCACTCACAAGGAGACACAGAATTTTAAGTTTAACTATGAATGTACCTCCCCAACGGATAAGAAACTTGTGCATTACCCTTTCTCAAAGCAAAAAACTCAAAAATACATGAGAAACCACCCAGGAATTAAAAAAACTTCAGAATCCACTATCTGCGGAAGGGCAAAAGAAAACTTTTTTTTATTGGTTACCAGCATGCAACCATTCCCAAGGTGATATGGGACCTTGAAACAAACCTTTAGTCCCTCCTCTTGTTTCAGCAGGTTTGCTAGGACTTGATTCAGTGCATCTTCATGGTTTTTCAGTGTTTCCAGAGTGCCAGGAAAAGATTTCTAGAAATATAACCAGAGGGAGATACCAGGATAGGACTGGCATAATGCACGAGAGCAGCAGTTTTATAGATGTGGCTTAAGCTAGACTTGCAGAAGGTTTGCTCGTTACATGCTCTCAGGATAAATCAGCAGATAACGGTTTACTGGAAGGTTTTACCCCTGAACAAATGCCACAATTACAAACCCCAAAAAAGGCAATTTGAAGTTGAAAACTGTTCATGTGTAATAGGCACATATAAAGGTATTTCCCCTGTTTGCAGGTTTATTGCTGCTATTCTGTTATTCATTAATTTCCTTTGCATAAACGCAGCTCAGGGTCATTGCTGGCTCAGAAGTGCACCTGATGCCTTATCAATCAGGCTGATCTGAAATAGAGGCCAGACAAATTTAAGAGAATGAGAATAGACAACTTTAATCCAGGCCTAACAGGCCTACTGGTACATTAGGGCAGACAGATTACACCCAAAATGGACCCCGGGTCACAAGATCTTCCCCTTTTATAAGTTCTGCCTTATTCACATATTGGGTCTTAATTCTCCAATGATCTTTTCAGGTGATGATGTCACCCACCCCAAACTCGCTCCCCCCTAAATCGCTGTTTCCATATTTTGGGGCTCTGAGGTGTCCTTGGATTCAGGCTCAGAGAGGGATTGTTTTGGCTAAAGTGCTGTACTAGAGAAGTACAAGAATAAAGATCCATGAAAATACAGAAACTAAAAATCCTAAGGCGTCACACCAAGGACTAAAGCTGCAGCCATGAGCACTCAATCCCAGCAGTTTGGCCAAACTCTTCCCTCGGGATGGGAAAAAACCATTTATAACATCTTCTTTTATACCTCAAGGGCCAAACGCAGAGAGAATCCGAGACAAAATTAAGAACAGAAGCCCGGGATTGCAATTTAGCCCCATGCTGGCTCTGCAGTTCTGAACCTCGGGCGTTGTTCCAGCCCTGTGGCACGGGCAGCTCTCGGCAGCACAGACCCCCGGGCTTTTCCTGGTGCAATCCATGCCCGTCCCGGCAGCCTCTTACCTGAGCTTCGTCAAAAGCCTCCTCCAAATCGATGATCCTGTGGTCCTTGTGGGAGAGGACGGAGCACAGCATGCAGATGCACTCCCCATCGTTCTCACAGAAGCACTCCAGCAGTTTGTTGTGCTTGGGGCACCTCCTCTCAGCCAAAACCTGAGCATCGCAGGGCTCCACCAGCACGTGGTTCTTCTGGGCGCTCTTACTGTTGTGCTTGCTCAGGTGGGCTTGGCACAGGGAGGCTTCGCAGCTCAGGCACGTCTTCACTGCTGGCTGCGGCTCCTGGAGGCAGGAATCACACAGGATCACCTCCTCTTGCTGGCCCGAGCCTTCCCCCTTCTCCTCGCATTGCGCTTCCTGCTTTTCCTCCTCCTGGGAAGCAGGAGCCTCCATAAACTTCTGCACGATGTTGCGGAGGTGGAAGTTGGGCAGCAGCTCCCCGATGGAGGAATGGCAGAGCGGGCACTGGGGCGAGTCCGGCTGGCACCGCAGCGCCTGCTTGATGCACTCCCTGCAGAAGCTGTGGCTGCAGTTCAGGCACATGGGCTCCCGGTAAATGTCCAGGCAGATGGGACATGTCAGCTCTTCCTTCAGCCCGGCCATAGCCTTTGCCTGGGCCATGGCTGCAGCTCCGGGCAGGGCCCAGGGCAGGGGGAGGGCTCTGCCAGGAATCAAAACAAAACTCTGACCCGAGGGCGAAAAGCTGCTGCCTCCTCCCCCTCGCAAGGGAGGGTCATGCCTTTCCTCCCTCCAGCTTCCTGCTTCTCAGGGCCACGTGGGCAAGGGCTGTGGCTGCCTCAGTATTGAGAAAAAAAATTATAACAAGTCGTGTTTGAGGCTTGTGAAGTCCTTTCACTTTACCCGATGGTGCTTTGTCCGGTGTGCAAGTGGTTATCTCACTTAAAGACTGAGTGCCTGAGCAATGCTGATAAGAAGGAATATCCTGGCCAGACCACATCCCAGGGATGCATTCAAAGAGAAAAAAAAAGTTTTTGGAGGCCTGTGACCAAAAAATAATAATTTGAGGAATGGGATATTCCCCAAACAACCCCCTGAGACCCTCACAAGAACCCTACTCCAATGGAAAAGAAGCTCCAAGAAGTGATTTAAATATGCAAAAAAAAATATCAGGGAATGTTGAGCATATAAGTATTAGTTTTGGGAAATGTAGTGAATATGTAAAAATTACATTGTTTTAAAAACTGGTCTGTTAGCAAGCTGTGGTGTGTGTAATAGAGAGTTACCCCCACATGCCTGGAGATGATGTATAGTAAATTCTAATACTGGAATTACAGTGTTAGAGTTTAATTCCCATTTTCAGTAACGACAACACAAACTCCACGCAGCAGCTGGAGGCTGAGATATTTGACACTTCAAGGGGAGCATGGCAGAAGGTCCAGCCCTGCTTTCATGGGGCCGCAGAGATCAGGAAATGGAGCAGGAAGGAAAGCTGGGAAGAAACCTTGTGGGCAGGGAGACTGGCACAGCTGGACCAGCAGGCAGAGAGCAAAGGAACCAAACCTGCTCCTGTCTGTAAAGACACCAGGATGGACCTGGATAAGAACCTGATAAATGCTCAGTGGGCATTGCATGTGTCACAGGGAGCCCCCGGACACACCTGGGTGGCACAGAGCTGGCGTCCCTGCCAGGGAGCTCCTGTGCCAGCACAGCCTGGGGTGGGGCTTGGTGTCGGATGCCACTGCTCAGGGCACAGGTGGGAGCTGCAACTCTAAAAAGGAGTTAGAATTCCAAAAAGCAACCCAGGGCACCTCACGAGGCAGTGAAATGAAATTCAAGCAGTGGGCATTCCACAGGATCAGGAGCAGGGGCCTGGGGTGTGCCACCCACACTGGCTGCTGCCCACCTGCCTGCTTCCAGTCAGCCAGGGGAAGGGACCAAAGCTGTCCCTGGTCACAAAAGCTCCTGATTCCCTGCCCACAAGGCACAGTGTGCCCAGCCCAGGAGATAAATTACACAGCCTCCCTCCCCTCCAGCAGCCACATGAGCTACGCCAAAAACAGCGCCTGTCTGTGGGAAAAGGAGCTGTTTTATCACAAAGTTGTGCCAAAATAAAAACAGTCCAGCTGGGATTTTTTCCAAATGATTGTTGGAAGTAATTGCTGGGACTAACAGAGCTGCTGAACTGATGTCAACATTGATCTAGGTCTGCTTGCAGGAATTATCCTCAATAAACAATTGTATTCAATAAACGTATCAGTGCTTTGTTTTCCAGGAGGCTGCCTGGGAATGAAGCATGGGGAGGCACAGGTCAGGTGGGAGGACAAACCTCAGCTCTGGGTCTGTTCCTCCCTGCAGACCTTTCCTTCGTGTGCCCCTCTCCCTGCTGGGAACCCACTCCTGTGTCTCTGTCCCACCCTGGGCATCCTGACACTACTGCCCCAGCTGCATCCCCACTTTTTCCCCCTCCAAGTTCACATTTTCATCTGTCCTGACACTGTTGGCATCTCAGAAAAACATTCCTTTGGTGGCCTTGGCGCCTGCTGGTTTTGGAAAGCAGCAGGAATTGGGCTTCCCATTAGCTCCGCACTCAGGGTGCAGCAGTGGCCGGCATGAGGGGCTGGATTTGGGATGAGGGGCTGGGTTGGGGGGATGAGGCAGGGTTTCGGGTGGAAGGCTGGGTTTGGGTGGGAGCTGGGTTTGGGATGAGGGCTGGTTTGGGATGAGGGGCTGGGTTTGGGATGAGGGGCTGGGTTTGGGATGAGGGGCCGGGTTTGGGATGAGGGGCGGTTTGGGATGAGGGCTGGGTTTGGGATGAGGGGCTGGGTTTGGGATGAGGGGCTGGGTTTGGGATGAGGGGCCGGGTTTGGGATGAGGGCCGGGTTTGGGATGAGGGGCCGGGTTTGGGATGAGGGCCGTTTGGGATGAGGGCGGGTTTGGGATGAGGGGCCGGGTTTGGGATGAGGGGCCGGGTTTGGGATGAGGGGCCGGGTTTGGGATGAGGGGGGTACTGGGTTTGGGATGAGGGGCTGGTTTGGGATGAGGGGCGGGTTTGGGATGAGGCCAGGTTTGGGATGAGGGGCGGGTTTGGGATGAGGGCGGTTTGGGATGAGGGGCGGGTTGGGATGAGGGGCGGGTTTGGGATGAGGGGCGGTTTGGGATGAGGGGCTGGGTTTGGGATGAGGGGCCGGGTTTGGGATGAGGGGCTGGGTTTGGGATGAGGGGCTGGGTTTGGGATGAGGGCTGGTTTGGGATGAGGGCTGGGTTTGGGATGAGGGCCTAGAGGCCTGGGATGAGGGGCTGGTTGGGATGAGGCTGGTCCCAGCTCTGGAGCTGGGCTGGGGGCTCCCACAGATGTGCTGGAGACAGGCAGGTGCAGAGCTGCTGCCTCAGTCGGTGCAAATCAGCAAAACCCAGCAGCTGGCCCAGCTCAGCACCTCGCACTGCTCCTGCTGCTGCATCAGCACACACACTGCTATGCTCTGCACAAATCAGTGCAGCCTCACAGCTCCCTGGCTGGCACGGGGCTCCTGTGTGCTCGGGGAGCTGTGCCCATGCTGGGCCAGCCCAGGCCTTCCAATGTCCCTTCCACAGCCTGGACTGCCACGGGGACCAGACACCAGGACACCAGGACACCAGAGGACACCAGAGGACACCAGGACATGCTGTGCTGTGACACCACAGCCATGCCCCTGGGAGAACAGTCTGGCTCCCAGACCCTGCTCTCCTGTTTCCAGGGGCTCTCCAGGTGCCATCCTGAGCCAGGACACAGCTCCCAGACCCTGCTCTCCTGTTTTCAGGGCCTCTCCAGGTGCCATCCTGAGCCAGGACACAGCTCCCAGACCCTGCTCTCCTGTTTTCAGGGCCTCTCCAGGTGCCATCCTGAGCCAGGACACAGCTCCCAGACCCTGCTCTCCTGTTTCCAGGGGCTCTCCAGGTGCTGCATCACCGCCTGGAGTCTTTTCCACAGCTTTTCTTGCTCTCTTACTCCCACTGCAGAAAATGTGAGGAGCATGCCCTGCTTCATTTTTAACCCACTCCATTCTTCTGTGAGGGGTCCTGTGGCAGCGGCACCACTCGAAGATCAGAGTGCAGGTTTTTCCTGTGTGAGTTAAACTGGAAGAAGCCACGTTTAAAAAAGCAACATCCAGGGATGTTCCCAGGCAGGAGCTGCATCCCTGGCACCCCTTGGCCCTGGCACAGCCCCACTGCCAGGCAGGCAGGGAAGCACCTTCAGCAGAGTAAATCACCTCATCCCCGAGCACACTTGCGCTACAAACAAAAGTACAGCACCACAAACTTGTTCCTCTTTTTGTTCTTTCCACTTTATAGTATATATGTTATCGTTTATTTATAGGCAGATCACTTCACTATTTACAGTACATGAGCGTAGAGATTCTACAGTCTTTTTGATGTAAACAAGAAACTCCACGGCAGGGGAGTCTGGAAAAAGAAGCCAGTTCTGAAGTATTTACACAATTTAAAATAGAACTTTTATACCCACTGGATAGATATAGAGAATACATTGAGCGATTTGGTTAAATTATCTATGAAACTATAGAATCTGACAATGTAAAAATACAAGAAAACGTTCTCTCATTTTAGAAGGTAGACAGTTAAATCACACTAGAAATAAATCTCTCTTTTTTTCTTAAAAATAATAACAATAATAATAAAGGAAAGGCATAAGAATCCATGCCATCTCTTAAGGTTAAAGTATATTACATAAATAAGGACACAACAGAACGGAACTGGGGGAAAAATTAAGTGAAATATAAAAAAACCTCTACCAATTAAAAAAAATCATACTAAAAACTTGATTCTTAATCATAGAAGGATCAATTCTGCCACTTTACTTACTCTGCAACTAGAAAACTGCAGAGTTAAGTAGTACTTACTCAGCATGAGCAAAGGAGGCAGAATTGGCCCCTAATAATTATGAGCAGTGTCCTTTTACTTTAAAAAAAAAAAAAAGGAAAAGACAGAATTTAGCTTTTCTTTTATAAATAACAAAGCAGATGTGCCCCTTTTTAGGTGAAATTCTTACACCTTTCTCAAGAAATGCATCAATTGAACCGTTCTCTCTCTTTCTCACATGCACTCACACACTCCCTCCCCAACTCCTGCTGCTGCCCCTGGCCCCGGGGAGGGCGAGGGAAGAGGAATGAAACCTCAAAATGAACCCCCAAGGCTGCATTTGGCTCTATATTGCTTGAGATTGTCAGCGGTGGACTTAGAACAGAAAGGGTGTCGGGTTCAGCTCCAACACCGATGGATCTCAGGACTCAGCAGACCTCCGGAAAGAAAAAAAATCCCGAAAAAAAAAAAAGGAAACCGTGTTGACCTGCAATTGCAAAGCTCATTTGCATGGCCCAGAGCAGAGATCAGACACTCAGGACTGTAACATGGTGATGGAGCTGCTGCTTCCTGAAGGATGTGCAGCCCAGGGAGCTGCACCGAGGAGTCGGGAGAAACCTTGGCTTTGGGGCAGCATCCAACCTAAACCCTGGGATTGTCCTCTGCATTCAGCCCACACACTCAGAAACGTTCGCTCCTCCCTGCGGAGCCTCAGGGACATGCTGGATTCCAGCCAGAAACCCGGTGCCCCCCCTGAACAACGAGTTTTTCTGGGGCAAACCTGTGCAAAACAAGCAAAGGGGCATTTTATCAGAAACTCTTCACATTCAGCATTTCCCCACAGCACCTGCAGGAAACGGCTGGGGGCCGTTCTAGACTGACAGAGTTTTACAAAAATAAATCTCCTCCTGACTTATTGCCTGCCAGAATAAACCCTTTTGCTCCCAGTTTCTCCTGCCCATCCCACAGCCCTGCCCTCGCAGGGGGCTGCGGTGTGAGGGGTCCCTTTTTGGGGAGCACCCACAGGCTGGGTGGGATGTGAAGGCAATCCTTGGAAAAGGGGGGGATCCCCAGTCCCTGGCAGCTCCTGCAAAGCTTTGGGTACCCCTGGCATCCCTGGCAGCGGTGCCTGGGCATTGCTTTGCCCCTGCCCCATTTCCCTGCCAGCATCCAAACCACTCACTCCTGCTAAGGAGGGAGCTCTCACCTGCCCCTGTGCCCAACCCACCTTCCTGCACACTAGAGCACTGTGAGCTAAAGACACCTTTAGAGTGAAAACAACCCACCAAAACGAAAAGAAAAACAAACAAAAAAAAGTGGAAATTTATTTTTCACCCAGTCCTAAAAGGTGGGGAAGCCCCCAGGGCAGGCAGCACACAGTCCTGAGGGGCTCTAAGCATAGTGCATAAGTCCTGGAAAAGATTTTTTGGGGACGAGGGAAAACAAAGCATCCCAATTGAATGGGAAACAAAAAAAAAAGAAAAGGAAAAACCCAAACAAAATAAAAGAAAACCCAACCCCACTTAGAGGCTTCAGGCACCACGAAGACCACTTATTGCATCTCTTCCTAGCCTAGGGCTGCAGTACTGATGAGCTCTGTGCAGGGCCAGCCCTCCCCTTCCCCAGCACCGGCCTGGGGACCCAGCAGCTGGGCTGGGACCCAGGGCACCGAGCCACAGGGAAACACTGGCAAATTCTGTATCTGGGTACGCCAAAACCAGTGCTCGGGAAGCGGCTGAGTGATCCCCAGGAGCGGGCTGGAGCCCCCCCAGCTCTGCACTAACCCTTCCCCTCCACCACCCTTGATGCATCCCCAGCAGGGTCCGGCCACGGGTGCCCCCGGCTGAGCGGGAGATGGAAGAATTCCACTTACTTTGCTTTTCTTTTCTTTTTTTTTTTTTTTCCTTTTTTTTTGTTAGGTATTTTTTTTTTGGATTGATCGTTTTCTGAAAAACATCAGCACAGCACAGGACAGTACTACCCACCCTAAATGTGTCGCTATATACATTCTACATAAGCTCTATAGCAATCACATGTAAACATCATCATCGTGAGGAAATACTAGGACAGAAAAAGGCAAAGCTACAATGAGGCAATTGCCAATAGCAGATGCTCAGTCTCGGCCAGAGCTGCTCGTGTTCGCTAAGGTGGGATGGGAACGGGGGAGGTTTGGGGGTGGGAGAGACGCCAGATTTCACTGCTGAGGCTGAAATGGCACAAGGACTGTTCCCTGGCAGTGATGGTCACCGGCGGCGCTTGGGGACCCCGCGGTGGCCCCGGCGGTGCCGGGCTGGGTGGTGTCAGAACCGCGGCTCTCCCGAGGGAACAGCCAGGGGACTGTGCTGGTGTCGGCGCTGCCGGCATTGCTGCTCCTGCCGGAGCTCAGCTGCGCTCCGGGGCCATCCCGGCACGGCTCCGGCTCTCGGCACCGCCTCTTGTGCCGTGTCCGAGGCTTTGGTCACTCTCCCCGCGGGACGGAACACACCCAGGGAACCGGGGATGAAACCCCCATGTCATGGGCACGAGAGACCCCAGGAGACTCTAATCTATCTATTGGCAGAGTTAAGGCTATAATATTCTATCTACAGAGGATGGCTGAATCCCTAGTGGTCTCTGGGGCTCAAAAAAAAAAGGAGACAGTGGCAATGGCTTGAGGAGCGGCGAGATTCCCGCACCCTCGGAAAAACAGTGCCTCTGGCCGGCTGGTGGTGGGCTTTGCTCCGGCTGCTGGAGGGCTGTGTCCCCATCCCACCTCACCCAGACATGGAGGGTGAGTCCACAAGCAAGTTTGATACTCGAGCATCCCTTAAATCCAGCGCTGAGGGCCCTTGGCCATAGGCAGAGCAGTGCCACGGGGCACTGGTGGGCACGGGGACGGATCCGGGCAGTGGGTGGGTGCTGGGAACTGTATGGCTTATCAGCTACGGGGCGGGGTGCTGGGTGGGGGATGTTCGGTGTGGGTGCTGTGCCCCCTGCCTCTCTGGATTTGGGGATGGACTTTGGGCTGGATTTGGGGCTGGACTTTGGGTTGGATTTGGGGAGCACAGCTGGGTCTTTTCACCCCGCTTGCTTTGCAGGGTGTGGCAGCAAGCGCAGATCGAGCCACAGGGCCCGGCCACTCTTCCAGGCATCCAAGGAGCTGGAGAGGAGCCAGCTCCTCCACACGGAGCAGAGACATCCATCATCCCCCAGGCTGTGCCAGCAGGACCCCGCGGATCAGGCCAGGCTGGCTGCAGCCCCCAGCCCCTCTCTCTCAGCTCCAAAGGCAGCGGAGGCTGGAGCAGCACTGGCTGCAGGCAGTGCCTCCCTCTGCCACCCTCTCCAGCTTGCAAAGCTGCCCAGCCCTGGCTCCATCACCCACCAGGACCCAGCTCAGTGTGGGGGTGATGCTGGGGGGCTCGGGCCACGCCAGCACAAAGAATGGCTTTGACAGCAAAGTGGGTGACCCCAGGGCGAGCACCGAGCACCCCGGTTTGCCAGCAGGGGAGGCAGGGGAATGTCAGCTCCATGACTGCTCTGACCCCCCATTTGCTGAGTGGCAAGTGCCTCATTACAGTGCATAGTTAAAAATCAAGGAAGCGGTACAATAAATCTGAATTACAGTACATCTGAGCCATAAATACATTTTTTTTTTTAAGTATATACTTTTTTTTTGTTCTCTTCTATTAAAAATTAGTTTATAATCCTGATTCTATTCACAATGAACAATTTCATCATCACACACTACGGACAAAAAAATGTTATGGTGAACACAGCTGCAACTCCACGGCGGGAGCACGGGGAGGGCTGGGAGGGGGAAGAAGGGCCGGGGTGCTCCTAGGCTCACCCTAAAACAACCAGTCAGAAGCAGAGGGGGGACTAACGTGTGGCAGTGAGACATCAACACCATGGGGACTCACAGACAGAAGCAGCTTTGTTCAATGTAAACATCGATCAGGGGACAGCAGTCTCTCTCTCGCGGGCGTGCTCTCGCTCTCTCTCGCTCTCTCGCTTGCCATAGACTGAATAATTTCTTTGAAAACGTAAACATATTGGAAGTGCCTTGACTGAGGTATTGAGGTATTCCTCCAAGGTTAAGGCTGTTACCGATGCAGGCTGAGCTGGGCCTCCTGCAGCAAGCTGTCGAAATCCATGGTCTCGTACTTGCTCTTCACCGGAGCCGGGGAGGACTCGTCCGTGCCGCAATCTGGGGATGGCAGGGACAGAAGGGTCAGGGAGAGGGGGATCAGCGTCCTCTCTGCCTCATGGGGAGGGAAACTGAGGCACAGCAGGGCACTGCCAGGCCGGGCACAGCAGTGATGGTGACAGCACTGAGGACACTGAAAAGCGCTGGGGCAGAGGGCCAGAGCCAGCTGGGCAGGTCACACACCGCTGACATTCACCCCCAGGGCTGCAAAACTCTGCTGGGTGCAGCTTTTTTCCTCTCCCCAGTCTCCCAAACCACCCACCTGAGCCACGAGCAGCTCCACGAGCCATAGAAAAGGCAGTGAGCTTTTCCTGCAGGCTCTGAAGGCGTTTGGGATCCCTGTGTGAGCTGGAACAGCTCTGTGCTGGTACAAACAGAGCCTCTACTGCTTCCTTACCCAGGTCAGTGTATCTGGTCCAGAAGAAGCGCCCCAGGCCCCCGGAGCTGAGCTGGAAGGAGGGCTCGTTCCTCTTCCTTAGCGAGGGGCCGTTCTTCAGCGATAAGGCGGCGTGCTCCGAGTAGCGGTACGTGATGAAGCCGTACTTGTCCCCCCTGAGCAAGCACAGAAAGGATTCCAGATGAGATGAGCCCCACAGCCCTTCTGAGCCAGCACCACAGCCCTGGCCCATCGTTCTTCCATTCCTCCATCCCACAGATGCCCTTGGATCTCCGGGCACAGTGAATTTCCTCGACAAAAGCACCAAGACCATGGGCTCAGCTGACTGAGGGGGTGATTTGGCACCTCCTGGCAGTGCTGATGGGGTCTGGGGAGAGGGGCTGTCTGCAGCTGCTGAACCCTGGAGCTCACTGCCCACCCACCTGTTAGTCCTGGACAGGACCTGGCACTCCACGATTTCACCAAACACCTCGAAGCGTTTCTTCAGCTCGCTGGAGCTCATGCTGCTGGAGAGGTTTCTGACGTACACCACCCGGCCTTCTCCCTGCCAAAGCAACCAAAAGCTCTCAGGATTGGATCCTGCACCTCTGTGCTACTGCTGAGCTGTTGAGGAGCCCCTGCAAGCCAGCACCAAAAAAGAATGCTCTGGACACAGGCTGACATCCTGGGGATCTGGCTGTCTCAGCTCCAGCCAGGTCACAGTGCCACCCCATGACAGCCATAACCAGGCTGCAGCAGCCACCGCCCCCTCCTTCTCTTGGAAAATTCTCCTGCATTCTTGCAGCTTTCAGCTTCTCCTGGCAAACGTGGGAGAGTTTTCCAGGAATTGCTAGGGGCAAAATCCAATTGCATTGCAGGAGAAGGTGCCAAAGCAGCGAGAGTGAGTGTGTGTGTGTGTGTGAACAACAGTAGGGAGCCCCAAATTCACTTTGCCACGAGCCTGCCCCTCGCCCAGCTCCCAGCGTGTGCCCACGGCTTCCTGGTGCTCGAGGATGCAGCAGGGCTGCATCTGGGACAGCTGAGCAGCTCCAGGGATTCCCCAGCTCACCCCCCAAACTGCCAGTGCCAACTGCACCGAGGCACCAGCGTAGGATGCTCTGGGCATCCCCGTGCCAAGGACTCCGTGTGTTGCCAATCGCTGGCGGCTTCCGCTGCTCGCTGGGTTCTCCTCTCCCCCTCCACCCCCATGTCCTTGTTTAACACTGGCCTGGCACCAAGGGATGCTGGAGCCAGGGCTAACGGGCTCTGCTGCTGCTTT
Organism: Malurus cyaneus samueli; assembly: GCA_009741485.1. Taxonomy (NCBI): domain Eukaryota; kingdom Metazoa; phylum Chordata; class Aves; order Passeriformes; family Maluridae; genus Malurus; species Malurus cyaneus. The sequence goes on along the minus strand of CM019226.1, from coordinate 17,370,627 downwards.
CTGGAGCAGAAGGAGCCAAGGGCTGCAGGTTCTTTGTGCCCAGGGGTCCCCGCTCACTTACGATGGCCTTTTCCCGTCTCTTCTCCAGCTGGCCCCGGGGCCCGCTCCCGCCCTGACACTGCTCGCCGTTCTCACACCTGCAAGGGAGGGACAGGACGTCAGCCCGGGGCTGGGGCAGCTGCTGGGAAAGCTTCAAACAGCAGTGAGAGGCTGAGACACCCACAGCAGCGGGTGGGCATTTGGGGGCACTGGCAGCAAGGAGAGACTGGGGTCTGGAAACACTGGAAAGGACATTGGAAAGCTTTTTCTCAGATGCCAGGGTGTCCCCAGCCAGCACTCACCCCTTCCCATGCCCAGCTCGGGTGCCTGCCCATGCCCTGTCATTATGGAACCCCCAGCTGCTTCCTCTGGCCAGGGCTGATGTTTGCAGCAGTAGCTGATACAACATCAGATATTTTCATAGTTTCTCTTTCATTAATTAGCATCTTTACTATTTAGGCCAGCAGGGCAGAGAGCACCACAGCAAAAATTCAGGGGGCAAGAAGAGTCCCAATGTCCCCACAGCCCCGTACCTGAAGGGGCGTCTGCTGGCAGGAGACCGCGATCGGCAGCACGAGGAGCCCGAGCTGGACCTGCTCCGGGAGCAGTAATGCAAACTGGTCCTGGAAAGGGCGCTTCTCCTCAGGCACAGCTTGGTGTTGCCATGCTCTTCCTCCTCCTCCTCCTCTTCCTCCTCCTCCTCTTCCTCCTCCTCATCCTCCTCCTCCTCCACGAGGGAGCCGCTCTCACTGCAGCTGTCCTCAAAGACGGTGTCGTACTCGGGGGTCTTGCAGAAGACCATGTCCTCGTCATCGAGGGCACTGTCCAGAAAGCCAAAGTGCTTCGTTAAGCTGGCTCTGATCTCCTGGTCTCTCAGCTGCTTGACGCCGTCCTTCCACAGCATCTCTGTGCCCGCCTCCTTGCCGAGCTCCAGTCCCTGGTAGTGGGCGGCCGGGACCCTCCTCTTGTGCTCCGTCTCCAGCTGGCTCGGGGGCTCCCACGACTTGAGCACCTTCCTCTGCAGGGTGGCCTCGGGTTTCAGCACCTGGCAGTAGTCGTGGTCCCCGAAGGAGCGGGAGAAGGGGCGCTTGAGCACGCCCTGCTGCTCGGGCAGCGAGCGCCCGCCCGCCCGGCTCAGGTGGGCGAACAGCTCCGTCCTCTCCGGGTGCTTCCTGGGGGCTTTCTGCGAGGCTGCAGTGTCCCCGGCGCCCCCGGGGCTGGGGGCCAGCCCGTCCTCCTTGCCTGGCTCCTGGGGGATGTCTGGCTTGTACAGGTCCTCCTCGGCGGGTTTATATGGCGGGGTGGTGGGCGGCGTGAGACCTGAACCCCCAAAGAAAGGGCAGGAGTCAGCTCTGCCCCCTCTGTCCTGCCCGGGCCCACCCCAGTCCTGGGCGGCCCCCACAGCCTCATCCAGCTGCGTTTGGGGGAGAAGGAAGGATGCCTTGGTCCCTTCCCTCCTGGCTCAGAGAGCCCCTCTGAACAGCTCCTCTCACACCAAGCGCATCCCCCTGAGCTGTTTGTGGTGCTTGGATGTGGCAGCGCACAGGAGACTCCTGTGTTTGCAGTGTGAAGGGGATGGACGTGCCCCCTTGGCTGGGCAGGCTGCAACTGATGACTCCAGGCTGAATTCAGGGTAAATGAGGCCCCTCCTAACGTACGTGTTTGCAAAACTAAAGAATTCAAAGCCTGTCCTACCTGCTGTCCCACACAGCTCCACAGTCAGCATCGGCTCAAAGTTTCTCTTCCCAAAGGTTGGGTCACTGCAGAAGAGCAGAAAACCAGGAGAGAAAAAGTGTTTAGGTGAACCACAACCCCAAACCCCAAAAGCAAGCTGAGAAAACACTGCCCACAAGTGAACCCTCCCCCTTTGGCTGGTGCCTGACAGAGTGACCCCACAAAGGCAGCGGGGACAGCAGCTCCAGGACGCATACAAAATGCCCTGGCCCAGGCACAGGAGTGTCCCAGCTCCCCACACGCTGTGGCTCCACAGCCCTGTGCCCAGCAGCACAGCTCCCCTGCTCTGCAAACACAGCTCCCTGGGCTGGCTGTGAGGTGCTGCCCAGCCACACAACCCCTGGCAGCTTCCAGCCCCTGAGCCCTTCCTTCAGCCCCCACTGCACTTACGTTTGTGCCAAGGACAGCGTGAGACACCGGGGCGTTTCTGAAAGGCAGAGAGAAGCAGGTTACCGGGGGAGCTGTGTCCCTGCAGCGCCCACCGAGGGCTCTGCCCACCGCAGGGGCACGGCTCATGCTGCCAGGGCTGGGCCCCTCCTGCACTCGCAGCTTGCTGAGGTTTTGGGGCACCACTGCAGCTGAACTCCAGAGCCCAGGCCCAGGGTGAACCAGGAGGGATGGAGCAACCTGGTCCCTGCTGGGTTATGGCCACACCAACTCCTGCACCTCATTAAAGAGATGGGGAAACTGAGGCAGAAGATGCCCATGGGCTGAAAAAGCCCCCCAAAAGAGAGCAGACCCCCAGCTCCCCATGCACAGGACCCCAAGGCAGGCAGCACAGGGGCTGCTCACAGCTCCACTGCCAGCTGAGTGCCCAGCACCCGGCCAGCATCGCTCGCCTGTGGCAGGGACGGCACAGGCAGCACGGGCAGGCTGGGGAGGGTGAGCAGAGTGCCAGCCCCAGCCCCTCACCTGTGTGCTCCAGGAGGGCACAGCGCCGGCTCTCAGCGCCCAGCTCGCCGTGCCCCGGGGAGCCCAGGCACAGGGGCTGGGGCTCCACCGGCGGGGCCGTGCCCCCCACCTCCACTTCGGCCGCCGGCTCTTCGGCAGAGAAGCCCTCCAGCACAGGGCACGGCGCGGCCTCCCTGCAGCCCGGGGGCACGCACGACTCGGGGGGCGGCTGGTCCAGGAAGGAGAGCCAGTGCCCGAGCTCGGGGTTGAGTCTCTTGGACCGGCGCACGGCATAAACGGCGTTGTCCTGCTTGCGGGCCGCCTTCGCCAGACCCTCCTGCTTCCCCGCATCGTCCTCAGGGCCAGCCGGCTCCCGCGGCGCCTCCGCCTCGGCCCCGGGGCTCTGCCGCGCCTCGCCCTTCTCCGCTCTGGCTCCGGCTGCGCACGTCCCGCCGGCATCGTCCCCGCCGGCACGGGGGAGCAGGAGCCGGCGGCCGGGCCAGCGCCGCGTACACCGGCTTGCCCAGGCGGTACGGCTTGCTCACGTCGCACAGCAGGTCCCGCGCCAGCAGCTCCTTCAGGATGGAGAAGGACGCTCCGGGTTTCTTGCAGCCGCTCGCCGCCTGCCAGGCGCAGCCCGGCCGGGGCTGGGCGCTGCCCGGTGCGGGGGCACAGTCCGCTCTGGCTCTCTTGTAGGGGCTGCTGCAGGGCGGGGGGTTGCTGTCGGCGGGGTCGCGGGCGGGCAGCTTGCGGGGTGGCAGGCAGTAGGTGTGCATGTAGCGGATCAGCTCCACCACCGAGTGCAGCTCGCCCTCGCACGGGAAGCGGCCGCCCGGGGCATCCTCCGCCGACGACAGGGCGGCCACCGAGTCGCCGGAGCTCAGCGAGTCCTCGCTGGAGTCGCTGTCGTCCTCGTGCTGGGCACAATCGCCCAGGGACGGGTGGTGGCCGCTGCCGGGGCACTCCTCGGGTGCCTGGGGCGCTTTGGTCTGGGAGGAGCTGGAGGTGAGGTGCCGGTGCAGCTCGGTGCAGCTGCGGCTCTGCGCCTGCGGGACGCTCGCCCTCCTGTCCCGGGGACCCTCCACCTTCCGAGAGGAGACACGAGAGTCAGCCCCGAGCCCCACAGCCACCACCCTGGGCTGGGGGCAGGCTGGCAGAGCCACCCCACACCCTCCACACCCCCAGTTCTGGCGCACCCCAACCTCCCCGGGGTCAGCCCCATGGCCTGAGTGCTGCCCCTCCTGCATGCAGCACTGCTCCTTCTCCCCAGGAGGGATCTGCTGCCCTTCCCACACTGTCTGATTTGCCTAATGCACCGCACAATTGCCATTAGCAAAGCAGGACGATCTTTGATGGCACTTTCTGCCGGGTTTCAGAGCAGCTCAGGTGTTGGGGTGGGCTCTGCAGTGTGACAGGCAGGGACTCCTGGCCTGTGGCCTTGGCTTGGGCTGGGAGGGGGGTGAGGGGGTGACCAGGGAGCACGTGGGACTTTCACAAACAGGTGCTCAGGGAAGCTGGGAGAGGCCAAACCCCTTGGGTTCAAAGCAGATCAAGGTGTTTCTTAGCTCAGCACAAAGTCTGAAGTTTTGCTGAGCCCAGACTCCTTCAGGCAGCGACGGGAGCACCGCGGGTGACAGTCCCTGCCTGTTCCCAAACCCCTGCCCAGCCCAGGCTGCCCACACACCCCAACACCCTCCTTTAGGACAGCTCCCAAGGGCAGGTGCTGCACGGGCTGGGGGCAGTACCTTGCTGCAGGGCCGTGAGGGTCGGGATTTTGGGGTCCCCGGGCGCCGGGCGCTCCCGTCCCGCTGCACCTCACAGCTCGGAGGCGACGGAGACAGGAGCAACTTCTTCAGCTGCAGAGAGAAGGGGCAAGAGAAGGAGTCGACATCACAGTGAGGGCAGGAGAAAGCGCCCGGGGGCGCACATCCATCAGTGAGCACCCAACCCAAAAATGGGGCACGAGAAATGAAAGGCAGGGAAGGTTTGGGTTAGTATTTCTCACCTCCTCGTGGCTGGGGGCCCTGTGAGGGTGGGAGCTGTCCCCACAGCATTCACCCAGGGACCCCCAGACAGCTCAGGAGGTGAGGACATGAGGGAATTTCCTTCCCAGGGGCAACCCCACTCGTGTCAGACCCACAGAGCAGCTGTGGCACCCAATTCTCACTCCATCCATTCTGCCCTGAGGTGCCAGGGGCTGAGTTACACTGGGGTGAGTGATGGGTTTGGACAGCTCACTCGGGTCCCGTGCAGGGCTCATTTAGCCAAAACACCCAGAAAGGGCCTGCACTCATTCACGAGCTTTCAAGGCACTCTGGAGATGCAAATCCCTGTGGGATCTGTGGAGAATCTCCCCCAACACTCTGTGTCAGGCTCATGGGCACTGGGAGCGGGGTTTTCCTTGGGTCATCCGCAGTGCCACCACTTCTGATGGCAGGGTCAGCACAACGTTTTCCTTCTCCTCAACCCCAATTTTGGCCAGGGGGAAGGAAACAAACCCCAAACAAACCCCACACCCAGCAACAACATTTGAAATTCCGCCCATGTGGCACTAACAACCCGAGGCGACAACAGCTCAACAGCAAGACGACTGCGTAGGCACCGGGGACTGCAGGAGAGACAGATCTGGGGCTCCCGTGCTGCCCGGGGGGCACGGAGCCCTGGAGGGGTTGGGAGTGATAGAAACGGGGTGCCCGGGTCAGGGTGTGCCAGGAAATGCCAGCCGGGGCACCCGCAGCTTTAGGAGCGAGACTCGTGTGGGTGGAAGCGCCCAGCACCCTCTCCCCCCCGCCCCTGCAACGTATACATCCTATATATACACATCCAGGTCATGTGTGATATATACCCGGGCGGGCCGCGGGCGGTGGAGATGCGAGCTGTCACCACTGGATGTCACTGCTCCCCTTTGCTGGGTTTTTGGGGACACCCGGGAGCGGGCTGGGGGAGCCCTGGTGGGGCTGTGAGAGCCGGGAGGGAGCAGGATGGGTGTCCCGTGCCAGGGGACAGCTCAGGGATGGCAGGAAACGCTGCCACAGTTAATCCTGGCCGGGAAAGGGAGTGGGGACAGAGCCCCAGCATTGCAGGGAATCCAGAGGGATGCTCCAGGCACCAAATCCGGAGGGACTGGAGCCCCTGAGGGGGTTTGGTGAAGGCACAGGGAGGGTCAAACCCTCCCACTGAAGGCTGAGGGTGACACTGGGGTGAGCCCCTCTTGTGCCAGCAGCGAGCTCAGCCCGGGAGAACAGCCAGAAGAGCCAGGGAGACCCCTGGGCAGCCCCACTCTGGCACCAACGGGGTTAAAGTGGTTGTGCGGGTGTTGATCCAAAGCAGCCCCCAGCCCTCTGGCACCCATCCCCACCCCACCCACGGACAGGTTTGGATACACACAGCTCGGTCCCGTGAGGATGGTGATGGAGGTGACAGCAATGATGCAGAACATGTATACGTATACAATACAAGTATATGCTTTGGTATTGACGGTTAAAGAGAGTTTTAAGCCTAGAATGAAAAAATTCAGACCTTGGCTTCCTATCATACCCATGCAGCCGGCTTATCTGGGGCTCATCCAAATCCACCTTAAACAGTAGGAAGTGGGTTCTTACTAGAGACAGCTCATCACACTCGGGGGCCGGGGGCGGCCCCCCCGTGACCGGGGCGGTGGGTTTGGGGGAGGGGGCAGGTGAGGTGGTGGCAGGGTTGAGCGTGTCCCCCTCTTCCATAGTTCGGAAGGCAGCCAGGCCCATGTCATCTCCCTGTATATCATCCAAAGTCTCGGTGAGGGCTGCCAGCAGCGCTTCGTTCTCGCTGTCTGTTATCTGAAAGGAGCAGGCAGAGAACAAGGGGGGTGTTAGGGTGGGCACAGGGTCCCCAGGAGGCTGGAGAGGGGACAGTTGTGTCACACCAGCTCCCACGCTTCCCAGTGACCCCACTGTGAGAGCTTCTCCCCAGCACAGCACTGGGATGGGACGAGCAGAGACCCAGCTGGAAATGGAGCATCAGTCTGTGCCCCTGCACCCCAGCAGGAAGAGAATGAATCAGAATCTCCTCCCCCAACAGCCCCTGCACCCCAGCACGAAGCAAACAGCAGCACAGAAAGGATCTGTGACGAGAGGGCTCCTTGCCCAAACCCTCCAGGCTCTGGGCAGTGCAGGAGCTGTGAGCTGAGCCAGGGCTGCCCCGTGGGCGAGGGGGCACTGAGGGAGCTGAGCCCAGGCTGCACTGCTGGCACATGCCACAGCTGTGACAACAACCGTGAGTTTTGCCCCCAAAAAGCCCCCAAACCCAGGCACCTCCTCAGGGGCTCTCAGTGCTCACATTTCAGCTGGTCCCAGCGCTCTGTGACAGACCCTGTCCAGAGCACAGCCCTGCTCACTCCCAAACCTCCATCAGCATCCCCAGACCATGCTGCTCACCCAAAAACCGGGGCAGGGGAGCTGTAGAGCAAGGCCCATCTCACTCTGGGGGAGTGAGGGCTGCTCCTGCCTCCTCCTTGCCCACTGCTCCACCTCGACTCAGGCCCCTCTTCTCCTCTGGGTTTTGGCTTTGCTGATGCACCTCCAGCTTTCCCAGCGCCCTCCCAGTCCCTCCCAGCCCCACCAGCTCCCTGCCAGACTGGCAACGCAGCGCTGAAGCCCAGAAGAGGATGCAGAAGCTGAGGAATGGCTGGAGAGAGCCAGGAGCTCTTTCTTTTTGGTCCTCCTCCATCATCATCTGAATGTAAACCGTGTCCAGCGAGAAGCAGGCTACCATCAGCGATAAAATTAGCACGGGGCTGAAGTCAGCCTCACAGGCACTGCACACAGCCTCCTGTGTTTCTCTCCCCTTGTTTGAAAATTAAACATCTTTTGTTCCATGCCCTAACCTTGCTCGCAGTTACTAGAGCAGGCTCCAGGGAGAGGCAGCAGGATGCTCCATTTTTGGCTCCGTTTCTTTTCCTCCTGTTATTGGCACGAGATTGCTGTGCATACAAGTTCAGTGGGATACATTTCATCATACTCCACTGCTCCTCATCGGCCTGGCTTTTGCATTTCTGTTCTGTTTATCTTTTCCCCAGGAAGTTCACGGAAAATATGCATCTCGTGATGAAGGTCCCTCAGCTGGACTGGACCATTTTCAAGCACAGCATCAGCCCAGCACAAAAGCCAGAGGGTTGTTATTATGGGCAGGTTAGAAAATGCTGAGGCTTTTTTATCTCCTTGTTTAAATAGAAATCTACCTCCTCCCAAAATGTAACCCGGGGTTGGTGCTTAGCTGATACCAGTGGGTGACAACCTCCTTGTGCAAAGGGGTGAGGGCACAGAGACCCCAGGACAGGCACATCCAGGGCATGGCATCAGCTTTGGGAAAGGCTGCCCAGCCTGCTCTGTGCCCAGCCCCTCTGCACATCCCTGCCTCCAACCTGCCCGTGCTGTGTTCACAGCCCTGTCCTGGCCTCACAGCTCCAGGAGATGCTCATTTCCAAACAGAGAGAAGCATGGAGGAACATGGAGCACCCCCTGCCCCAGCTCTGTGCTGGCACTGCCATGGACCCATCCCAGCACAGAGCTGAGGAGATGAGCCAGCCCCTCTGCCAAAGAGACCCCAGCCCCACACAGAGGGGGCTGCCAAAGCTGTCAAACCAGGGCAAGAGGCTGTGAAACCAGGGCAAGAGCTGCTTCCTGCTCCTGGGAAGGAATTTCTGCCGTGCTGAGACCCCCTCACTGCCGCCCTGGCATTCCAGGAATGGAACAGGACACGCTGCACCCCGGCTGCCATTGCCTGTGAATAATCCAGCTCAGGAGGGCTGGCTCAGCAGCCTCCTCTGCTCCTCCTCCACCTCCTCATGAGCCCTACTCCGCTTGCCCCATTTAGAGCCGGTGCACAAATTAATGGAGCACTAATCAGCTGGGGAGGGGATATTAATAGTAAACAAAAAAAAATAAGGGAAAGGGGAAAGGGGGAGGGGATGGGGGCCCCCCCCCCTTCCCCCAATCTTTCAAAAAAAGAAGACCCCCCCCACTTCCCCCCTTCAAAGGTTTTTCCCTCCTAAAGCCGACCAAAGTAGACGACCAAGGGGGGTTGAAAACCCCCAGCCCCAGCAGAGCTGTGCCCACCATCGCTTGCTCAGATGTGGCACGGAGCTTCCCCTGCAGGGAATTCACCTGCTCAGAGCTGGGCCAGCCCTGCCCCCTGGCAGGGGTTTGTCCTTCAGTCACAGGGCCATCAGGGACCCTCCCTCACACGGAGTGCCCCTGCCCAGGCTGCCTGACCTGTGCCCACCTCAGTGCCAGCCCCTGTCCCTGTGCCCATGACAGAGCTGGCAGTAGCGAGAAAGCACAAGGGACAGTCTCCAAACTGACAAGGACATCCAGAGGTCACCTGCCAACTCTCCTGTCCCAGGACTGCCCCTAAACTCTCTCAGAGCGGGTGAGGACGGGTCGCCCCCCCAGTCCCTAAACCTGGAAATCCATCAGCAAATCAGCCCAGGAGCTCCTGTGTCCCCTTGGCCACATCCCC
>CM019226.1:17234793-17359255 GCA_009741485.1 Malurus cyaneus samueli | reverse complement strand
TGAGCGTGTCCCCTCTTCCATAGTTCGGAAGGCAGCCAGGCCCATGTCATCTCCCTGTATATCATCCAAAGTCTCGGTGAGGGCTGCCAGCAGCGCTTCGTTCTCGCTGTCTGTTATCTGAAAGGAGCAGGCAGAGAACAAGGGGGGTGTTAGGGTGGGCACAGGTCCCCAGGAGGCTGGAGAGGGGACAGTTGTGTCACACCAGCTCCCACGCTTCCCAGTGACCCCACTGTGAGAGCTTCTCCCCAGCACAGCACTGGGATGGGACGAGCAGAGACCCAGCTGGAAATGGAGCATCGTCTGTGCCCCTGCACCCCAGCAGGAAGAGAATGAATCAGAATCTCCTCCCCCAACAGCCCCTGCACCCCAGCACGAAGCAAACAGCAGCACAGAAAGGATCTGTGATGAGAAGGTCCTTGCCAAACCCTCCAGGCTCTGCAGTGCAGGGCTGTGAGCTGAGCCAGGGCTGCCCGTGGGCGAGGGGCACTGAGGGAGCTGAGCCCAGGCTGCACTGCTGGCCATGCACAGCTGTGAACAACCGTGAGTTTTGCCCCCAAAAAGCCCCCAACCCAGGACCTCCTCAGGGGCTCTGTCTCACATTTCAGATGGTCGCGCTTGTTGACAGACCCGTCCAGAGCACAGCCCTGCTCACTCCCAAACCTCCATCAGCATCCCCAGACCATGCTGCTCACCCAAAAACCGGGGCAGGGGAGCTGTAGAGCAAGGCCCATCTCACTCTGGGGGAGTGAGGGCTGCTCCTGCCTCCTCCTTGCCCACTGCTCCACCTCGACTCAGGCCCCTCTTCTCCTCTGGGTTTTGGCTTTGCTGATGCACCTCCAGCTTTCCCAGCGCCCTCCCAGTCCCTCCCAGCCCCACCAGCTCCCTGCCAGACTGGCAACGCAGCGCTGAGCCCAGAAGAGGATGCAGAAGCTGAGGAATGGCTGGAGAGAGCCAGGAGCTCTTTCTTTTTGGTCCTCCTCCATCATCATCTGAATGTAAACCGTGTCCAGCGAGAAGCAGGCTACCATCAGCGATAAAATTAGCACGGGGCTGAAGTCAGCCTCACAGGCACTGCACACAGCCTCCTGTGTTTCTCTCCCCTTGTTTGAAAATTAAACATCTTTTGTTCCATGCCCTAACCTTGCTCGCAGTTACTAGAGCAGGCTCCAGGGAGAGGCAGCAGGATGCTCCATTTTTGGCTCCGTTCTTTTCCTCCTGTTATTGGCACGAGATTGCTGTGCATACAAGTTCAGTGGGATACATTTCATCATACTCCACTGCTCCTCATCGGCCTGGCTTTTGCATTTCTGTTCTGTTTATCTTTTCCCCAGGAAGTTCACGGAAAATATGCATCTCGTGATGAAGGTCCCTCAGCTGGACTGGACCATTTTCAAGCACAGCATCAGCCCAGCACAAAAGCCAGAGGGTTGTTATTATGGGCAGGTTAGAAATGCTGAGGCTTTTTATCTCCTTGTTTAAATAGAAATCTACCTCCTCCCAAAATGTAACCGGGGTTGGTGCTTAGCTGATACCAGTGGGTGACAACCTCCTTGTGCAAAGGGGTGAGGGCACAGAGACCCCAGGACAGGCACATCCAGGGCATGGCATCAGCTTTGGGAAAGGCTGCCCAGCCTGCTCTGTGCCCAGCCCCTCTGCACATCCCTGCCTCCAACCTGCCCGTTGCTGTGTTCACAGCCCTGTCCTGGCCTCACCCGGAGTGCTCATTTCCAACAAGAGCTGGAGGAACATGGGAGCACCCCTGCCCCAGTCTTGCTGGCACTGCCATGGACCCATCCAGCACAGAGCTGAGGAGATGAGCCAGCCCCTCTGCCAAAGAGACCCCAGCCCCACAGAGGGGGCTGCCAAGCTGTCAACCAGGGCAGAGGCTGTGAACCAGGCAAGAGCTGCTTCCTGCTCCTGGGAAGGAATTTCTGCCGTGCTGAGCCCCTCACTGCCGCCTGGCATTCCAGGAATGGAACAGACACGCTGCACCCCGGCTGCCATTGCCTGTGATATACAGCTCAGGAGGGCTGGCTAGCAGCCTCTCTGCTCCTCCTCACCTCCTCATGAGCCCTACTCCGCTTCCCATTTAGAGCCGGTGCACAAATTAATGGAGCACTAATCAGCTGGGAGGGATATTTATAGTTGTGTGTGTGTTCCCTCCTCCCACCCTCCCTCCTTCGCCCCCTCCCTCCCTCCTCCTCGGGGATGGGGGTACCTGGAAGAGCTCGGAGTCGTCGGTGCTGTACTGGCTGGAGTCGGTCTCTGAGTGCTCCCCACCCCAGGGCAGCTCGCTGAAACAGCCACCAGAGTCCAGATCCCCGGCGTCCAACTGGGACAGATCGATCTCGGGGAAATCCGAGTACAGGTGCTCCTCTCCGGACACCTCATACTGTGAACGGCCAGGAGAGAACGGGGTGAGCCTTTGAGAAAGGGGTGAGCTTTTGAGAGAAGGGGTGAGCCCTTGAGAGAAGGGGTGAGCTTTTGAGAGAAGGGGTGAGCCCTTGAGAAAAAGGGGTGAGCTCACAGGTGCAGGCAGCAGCAGCATCCCCCATGCTCCCACCCCCAGTGCTCCTACCTCCAGTACTCCCAGTCCCAGTGCTCCCACCTCCAGTGCTCCCAGCCCCACTGTTCCAAGCCCCACTATTCCAAGCCCCACTGTTCCCAGTCCCAATGTTTCCAGCCCCTCTTCCCACATGGCTCCAGGAGCAAGGACACGGTGCTGGCAGGGTGTGGTGGGCACTTCTTCACCAAATCGCTCTGCACAGCCTGGCACTGGCTCTGCCCATGACCCCACAGATGCCACCAAACCCCTCTGGTGTGCCAGCTGTGGCAGGGGTAGGAACAGGTATCAGAAGAGCCCTGTCTCTCCAGAGAGGAGATGCTCAGGGCACAGCACAGCCACCCGGGCTGGTGCTCTTAGGGGCAATTCCTGCCCTTGGTGCCCTAAAAGTGACATCCAGGTTATGCAGGGGACCTGGGGATCAGCACAGGACACAGTGCCGGGCTCACACCTGTCCTCACCCTGTCCCCACCACGTGGCCCTGGAGCACTCAGGACAGTTCCTGTGGTGAAGCTGCACATCCCAAAGCACCTCCAGGGTAACCCAGACCCTGCTCCCCGTACCACGCAGGATGAGGAGAAAGTGTGGAAATGAGAGGATTCCTGAGAGCACACAGGGTGATGGGAGCTCCAGAAACGGAGCAAAACATCTCCATTTAACCACAGAAAGGAGCTGGCACCTGCCCCACTTGGGCCTGGCTTCCAGCCACAAGTCCCCAGGGCTGTGCCCAGCGCCCGGGGGAGCCAGGGCTGGCAGCAGCACCCACTGCCTGGCACTGGGACCGTGCCAGCTCTGTCCCGGTTCAAACTCACAGGGGAAAGGTCTGCTGAGACTCCTCCCGGCATTGGCTGCCCAAGGGGAGTTTTCTGGCAACGAGGGAAGCAAGTTTATTTACAGAGCAAATGGATTTTGGAGCAGGCAAACATGTGAGCATGTGAGAGAGGCTGCGGGGGAACGTGGGGGCCCCTCCTCCTGAAGCACCCGGGAAGGGTCTCCTCCATCTCTCCATGGGAAGGAAAAGGAATTTCAAACCCAGCTGCAGAAATGGAAAAGACAGCTTTTCTCTCTTTCTCTTCTCTTTTTTTTTTTTTTTTGTTTCTCAAATTGGGATAATCTGGATTATATTGACTGTGCTCCCCCAGGCTGTCTTTGTCCTTTGGCCTTTCACACGTGTCCCTTACCTGCTGGGGCCTGTCCCTGCTTTCCCACTCCTGCTCTAGCTCCTGCTCCAGAAAAAGTCTTAAAACAACTTTATCTCCCCCTTCTCCCCCAATCTTCCCATGGGAACACAGGCAAAGGCTTTTATTTTTAGCCCAGCCATACATACATAGATATACGTGTGTCTCTGTGTGTGCGTGTGTGCGTGCAATTAAAAATAGCAGAGCAGTCAAATGCTCCTGCTCCTTTTGATATGCCACAAGGGAAAAGATCCTGGTGCTGAGATCACAAGGAGCAGCTGACACCAGCGCTCGGGATGGCTTTTGATCAACTCCACAGATGTGACATGTCCCCATTGGCAACAGGGCTGGGTAAAAATAAACCCCTGCAATCAGACGCTGCTGAGCTGCCCTCTCTGGGCACTCCTGCCCCGCCACTGCCACGCTGGGGATGCTCCCAGGTTCCTGCCCAGCGCAGGGCAGGAATGGCCAAAACTCAGCTCTGTCTGTGTGGAGCCTCCTCTTCCTCGTCTGTGAAAAACACGGGCAGAGCCTTTGCCTGGTGGGGTCACCCCGATGGGCACCCCGGCACTCCAGGCAGCCCCTGTGCCACACAGTGCCACTGACCCAGCCCAGCCACCCAGGAGCTGGGGCTCCAGAGGGAATCCATCACTCCCAGCTCAGAACCCATCACCCTGAGCAGCCCTGAGAGCAGAGCCCCTCCAGGCTGGCCACAGGGTGGGGAAGGGCCCGGACCCCTGCCCGGGCTGGGGTGGCAGCAGTGATGGGGAGGATGCGGGCACGGGACCTCATCTGCTCTGACTCTCCCTTTTCCCACCCTTTGCACTTCCTGCTGCCTTGGGAGAGGAGTGAACTTTTGTTCTAATTTTACTTGGGACTTTGTAGGAAGATCAGCCATGGGTTCTTGGTGTGCAGCCAGCAAACACCCATGGAGACACGCTCAGAAATTTGGAGGCATCCTCCAGCCCAGACACCTGGGCCGGGTGTGCTGCTGCAAGGCTGAGACCAGAGAGGTGCTGGCAGTGCCTGGGGCATCCCTGCTCTGGGCAGGAGGTGCCCAGGCAGCCACACAGGTGGCCCCATGCCAACACCTCCATCCTTTGGGGGAGCAGCACCCCCAGCCTGGGCACCCCCTCCAGCAGCTGCTCTGGAAGCCAAAGCTGGAAGAGGGAGGGAATTTGGGAACAGCCTCCATTCAGAGACATCTCCCTCAGGTTTCTCTAAAGACCCAAGGGTGACCCCAGCCCCAGCAGAGCTGTGCCCACCATCCCAGGGCACGGGCAGTTGATGCTTGCTCAGATGTGGCACGGAGCTTCCCCTGCAGGGAATTCACCTGCTCAGAGCTGGGCCAGCCCTGCCCGCTGGCAGGGGTTTGTCCTTCAGTCACAGGGCCATCAGGGACCCTCCCTCACACGAGTGCCCCTGCCCAGGCTGCCGACCTGTGCCCACCTCAGTGCAGCCCCTGTCCCTGTGCCCATGACAGAGCTGGCAGTAGCGAGAAAGCACAAGGGACAGTCTCCAAACTGACAAGGACATCCAGAGGTCACCTGCCAACTCTCCTGTCCCAGGACTGCCCTAAACTCTCTCAGAGCGGGTGAGGACGGTCGCCCCCCCAGTCCCTAAAGTGGTAAATCCATCAGCAAATCAGCCCAGGAGCTCCTGTGTCCCCTTGGCCACATCCCTGGGTGTCCCTGGGATGGAATGGAAGCTCCTGGGTGTTCTGGGGCTGCACCACCAGAGCACAACTGCTCCACTCCTTCCCTCTGCAATGTCCCCAAGCTGTGCCCATGTGGCGAGGGGGCAGGCACGAGGAGCTGGCATGAGCAGTGCCATCTCCCTGCCCCACTGTGAGGATGGCCAATGCAGGCCAATTCTGTCACCAGTGTCCCCAGAAGCTCTGGCATTTATCCTGGCTGGACCTGCAGCCAAGGATGTGCTTGGCTCCCCACCCTCTGGGACAGCAGGTGGGAATTTCCCTTTCAGCTCTGTTTTGGAGCAGTGTTAACTCTGGCATTTAAGGTCTCTGAAGAAACATGAAGCTCCTCTCCAAGCCCAGCTCTAATTCAAATACCGGATTAACGAGACAGGAAACGTTTTCCTCTTTTCCAGTGTCAGCTTGGGCTCCCCAGACTAACCCCCCCAGAGGTGCTGGGTCAGGCTGCTGGCTCCTGGGGCAGCTGGATCCATGAGAGAAGCAGGAACAGCCCCATGCCAGGGCACAGCGACTAACCAGGGCTGTGCCCCGCTCAGCTGGCTCTGGGAGCCGGGCACAGCGCAGTGACCGTGACAGACAGAGCTGCGGCTCCTCTCTGCTGTCACACCCCAGCAGCAGCACCGCCAAAATTACCCTTATCTGCAGAAACCCCGGCTGAGAGCCCTTGAAGTGGTGGCCAAGCATTGTGGAGTGGGCTGCGGGCACGGGGGGTGATGGCCATGGGCAGTGCCTCCAGGAGCCCCATCCTGCCCATCCTGCCAGGCAGCCCCGGGGGCTGGCAATGCCCTTGGCACTCGTGTGCTGCACGGGAAAAGGGACAGGAAGAGGCAGCACCTTGGAGGGGCTGAGGGAGTGGGCAGGAGTGGGCAGGAACAGGCAGGAAAGGGAAGGAGCAGGCAGGAGCGATAGGAGCAGGCAGGGAGCGGGCAGGGAGCGGGCAGGGAGCGGCAGAGATGGGCAGGAACAGGCAGGAGCGGGCAGGGTGCGGGCAGGAACAGGCAGGGAGTGGGCAGGAGCGGGCAGGGAGCGGGCAGGAACAGGCAGGAAAGGGAAGGAGCAGGCAGGGAGCGGGCAGGGAGCGGGCAGGAGTGGGCAGCCCACTCCTCCTGGGGAGCAATGGGTGACTCAACTCCTCCCTGGCAGCAGGTGCCAAGCCAGGGCGATTAAAGGATAAATGTCCATCCCCACGTGCTGCAGACACAGCCCAGCTCTGCCAGGGTGGTTCAGGCTGCGACACAGCAGCACCAGGGCAAAAATGCCCAGGGCACAGAGCGCTGCTCCCCCCACCCTCCCTGGGCCGAGAATGGTTCCCTCCTCACCCTCACCCCGGGCCTGGCTCGAAAAAGGAAAGAAAATCCTTGGGCAGGGGTTTTGCAGAGTCGTCTGGGCTTATCAGGGAAATCCGTAATCACAGACTGCTTCAAACGGGATTACAGCTCTGCAGGGAGACGGGAGACGAGCCAGGAGTCCTGTGGGCAGGTGGCACTGGGAGATGGTGTGGCACTGGAGTGGCTGGATGGAGGTGTGGCACTGGGTGGTGGCACTGGGCTGGCACTGCGATAGCACTGGATGGACTGGGGATGGTGGCGCTGGGACAGCCTATGGTGGCACTGGGTTGGTGCCACTGCGTGGTGTGGCTGGATGGCACTGGGATGGCACTGGGATGGCAGTGATGGCACTGGGTGTGCACTGGCGCACTGGATGTGGCACTGGATGGCACTGGGATGGCACACTGGGATGGTGGCACTGGGATGGCACTGGGATGGTGGCATTGCTGGCACTGGGAATGGTGGCACTGGGACAGCACTGCGATGGCATTGCAATAGCATCTGGGATTGGCAACTGGGATGGTGACACTGGGCCACTGGGATGGGGCTCGGCACTGGGACGGCATGGGATGACTCGGCAGGTGGACTGTGTGACACGCTGAGCCGGCGGTGTGGCACCGGCTACACACGTTAGTCTCGCTCTCGAGTTGGTCGCTCGCCACTGTCTCAGGTCATCCGCTGGCGACCGATCATATCCTCTCTGGGTGTCCCTGGGATGGAATGGAAGCTCCTGGGTGTTCTGGGGCTGCACCCACCAGAGCACAAACTGCTCCACTCCCTGTCCCTCTGCAATGTCCCCAAGCTGTGCCCATGTGGCAGGGGGAGGCAGCACGAGGAGCTGGCATGAGGGCAGTGCCATCTCCCTGCCCCACTGTGAGGATGGCCAATGCAGGCCAATTCTGTCACCAGTGTCCCCAGAAGCTCTGGCATTTATCCTGGGCTGGACCTGCAGCCAAGGATGTGCTTGGCTCCCCACCCTCTGGGGACAGCAGGTGGGACATTTCCCTTTCAGCTCTGTTTTGGAGCAGTGTTAACTCTGGCATTTAAGGTCTCTGAAGAAACATGAAGCTCCTCTCCAAGCCCAGCTCTAATTCAAATACCGGATTAACGAGACAGGAAACGTTTTCCTCTTTTCCAGTGTCAGCTTGGGCTCCCCAGACTAACCCCCCCAGAGGTGCTGGGTCAGGCTGCTGGCTCCTGGGGCAGCTGGATCCATGAGAGAGAGCAGGAACAGCCCCATGCCAGGGCACAGCGACTAAACCAGGGCTGTGCCCCGCTCAGCTGGCTCTGGGAGCCGGGCACAGCGCAGTGACCGTGACAGACAGAGCTGCGGCTCCTCTCTGCTGTCACACCCCAGCAGCAGCACCGCCAAAATTACCCTTATCTGCAGAAACCCCGGCTGAGAGCCCTTGAAGTGGTGGCCAAGCATTGTGGAGTGGGCTGCGGGCACGGGGGGTGATGGCCATGGGCAGTGCCTCCAGGAGCCCCATCCTGCCCATCCTGCCAGGCAGCCCCGGGGGCTGGCAATGCCCTGGCACTCGTGTGCTGCACGGGAAAAGGGACAGGAAGAGGCAGCACCTTGGAGGGGCTGAGGGAGTGGGCAGGAGTGGGCAGGAACAGGCAGGAAAGGGAAGGAGCAGGCAGGGAGCGATAGGAGCAGGCAGGGAGCGGGCAGGGAGCGGGCAGGGAGCGGCAGCCCACTCCTCCTGGGGAGCAATGGGTGACTCAACTCCTCCCTGGCAGCCAGGTGCCAAGCCAGGGCATTAAAGGATAAATGTCCATCCCCACGTGCTGCAGACACAGCCCCAGCTCTGCCAGGGTGGTTCAGGCTGCGGACACAGCAGCACCAGGGCAGAAATGCCCAGGGCACAGAGCGCTGCTCCCCCCAGCCCTCCCTGGGCCCGAGAATGGTTCCCTCCTCACCCTCACCCCGGGCCTGGCTCGAGAAAGGAAAGAAAATCCTTGGGCAGGGGTTTTGCAGAGTCGTCTGGGCTTATCAGGGAAATCCGTAATCACAGACTGCTTCAAACGGGGATTACAGCTCTGCAGGGAGACGGGAGACAGAGCCAGGAGCTCCTGTTGGGCAGGTGGCACTGGGATGGATGGTGTGGCACTGGGATGGTGGCACTGGGACAGCACTGGGATGGCATTGCAATAGCACTGGGATGGCACTGGGATGGTGACACTGGGCACTGGGATGGTGGCACTGGGACGGCACTGGGATGATGGCACTGGCTGGTGTGACACTGACCGGTGTGGCACCGGGCTGGCACGTGCAGCAGTGGGCACAGCCACTCTCCCCTCTTGGGCAGGCAGGGCTGGGTGCCTGCAGACCCCCAGCACCCCCTGAGCTGCCCCAGAACCGGACTGAGGAGGCTTTGGGGGTGTGACCCACACTGGGACCAAAGCCAGGGGCGCTCCCTGCTGTCCCCACAGCTCCTCCCAGCCCAGGGGACACCATCCCCATGGGGTCAGGCCATCAGCAGGGTGGTGTGCCATCCCCGAGGCTGTGCCAGCTCCACAGGGGGATGGGGGATGTGCAGGGTGGGCAGCCTGGCTCCCCACCAGGGAGCAGGGCAGAGGTGGGAACGGAGGAGAGAGCTATAAATAAGTGTAAACACAGCGAGGAGGCACCTGGCCAGAGCTGTGAAGGTCACCAGAGCGTGTGCCAGCAGATAAGCAACCCCCCTGCCCGGTGGCATTTGACAAAATGTCACCGTGAGCGAGGGAGGGGCGGTGTCGGGTTGTGCCTTGGCCCCGGTGCCCCTTGGCACCCCTGGCATTCACAGCCTGAGAGCCCCACAGCCATGGGCCAGTGCTTCCTGGGGCCAGGGGGCCCTGCCTGTGGGCACAGAGGGTGGCACAGCCTAGGGGAGCCATGGGGAGTGCAGGAGTGCCCATGGGAGCTCAGGGAGAGCAGGGGTGCCCAGGGGAGCTCAGGGGTGCCCAGGGGAGCTCAGGGGAGCCCAGAGAGCCCAGGGGAGCTCAGGGGAGCCCAGAGGAGCTCAGGGGTGCTCAGGGGTGCTCAGAGAGCCCAGGGGTGCTCAGGGGAGCCCAGGGGTGCCCATGGAGCTCAGGAAGCCCAGGGAGTGGGCAGCTCCTCCGTCTCTGTGCCAGGTTTGGGGCAGGCACACCCAAATGTTTCTTCAGAACCTCCCGGGCTGCACGGAGCACGAGACACCGCGCTGTCCTGCCAGGCGTTCTGCCCTCTGCACCCTGTTAATTTTTAATTACTTTTCTTAACTTTCTACTAATCCGTTTTAACGATTCAGCCCAGCCAGCAAGAGGTAAAAACTCATTTAAAGCCTGGCCTAAGCAAACTGCAGCTCGTTCTTCCTCCTGAGCTACTGAAACCCAACTTGTGCTGGTCCATCTTGGTGCAGCACGTGGGAGCTGCTGGGCTCCACGCCGTGCCAGCGCAGCTTGGGCTCAGAGGTTGGACTCAAAGGTTAGACCTGATCACCTCAGAAGTCTTCTCCAACCTAAATGATTCAGTGATTCTGTGACAACACCCTCCTGACATGGCCTGGGATGTACAGAGGAGGAAAAGGGGTTCTGAGTTGGAAAAGGGGTGCCCAGTGCCAGGCTCAGAGCCCCAGCCCAAGCACGGCCTCACTCCTGACTTTTGTCTTACATTAGCAGGGCGTAATTAAGATCAACCCTGAGATGCCAGTAATGGGAAATATTAAACATTAACCGCAAACAATAAACATGAACTTGCCAGGATAACTTTGATAGGGAGGAAAGATGGAAGAAATTGCACCAAACTGTCCTTGAGTCACAGGACAGAAAAAAGGAGCCTGAGATACTGGTAACAGTGCCCTGGATAAACAGCATTCTGCTGGAATACTTCAAACAAAGGTGTGTCGGGTTTAGGAAGAAGGGCAGCAGCACAAGTGTATCACAGGTTACAGAGGCTGTGCTCTCAGTGTGCTCAGCTCCTTTGGTCAGGCTGCAAACCACAGAGCCCACCAGGGAGAGCCTGCAGCCCCCAGACCCTAAAGCAGCCCCAGTGGTGCCAGGCACAGCAAGGGCAGCGGGGACAGGCTGTGCCCAAGGCTCTCTCAACACCCCCTAATGGAAACAGCCCCGTCTGGCCGTGCTGGGGTGTGCTGTGCCAGGGCTGCCAGGCACTGCCAGGGCACACGGAGAGCTCAGATCCCTGCCTGCTGAGTGTGACAGCTCCATCCTGCACCCCTGGGGTCCAGCAGCAGCACCCCAGGGTGACCAACACTGCCAGTGGTCATCACCATTCAGCACCCACTGACCAGCACCCCCAAACAGCCACTGCCCTGCCCCTGTCACCAGCTCCCTGTCACCACTCGATGGCACCAGCCAGGCAGGGCACAGGCCTGGGGCTGAACTTTGGGGGTGTTTCTAAGAAATTCCTCGTTATCTGCCCCAAACCAAAGGCAGGACCAACCGACAGCAGCCGGCACGTGCTGAGCCGGGCACTGAAATGTCCCAGGAGCCAGGCTGGCAGCACGGGGGCTGGGGACAAATCCTGACTCACCCAGGAGCTGACTGTTAGCCAGCTCTGCTGGTCACAAGAATCCCCCACCATGGCAACTCCCTCCTCTTGGAAGGAAAACATGAGGGGGGGATTATTTTGGCTCTTCCTCTTCTGCTGGCCCTGCAGCCAGCAGCCACATGACTGCCGTGGGCACAGGGGCACCAGGAGGAGCAGCAGCACTGTCCCTGCCCCTGGCAGGTTTGGTCCCCAGCTCACAGGGTGACCCAGCCCCACAGGTCCCTTCTGTGCAGAGGGGACATCACAAACATCCTCCTGTGGCACAGCTCGTCACACTCGACAGCAGCTCCGCTCCACGGGCACTGCCCACCCTGGCAGCGCTTCACTGCCAGAGCAAATCCCTGCTGGAAGCAGCAGCTGTCCCTCCAGCTGCCCCAGCACCGAGTCAGACCCGTGGTGGCACTCAGAGGCGGGCAGAGCCACTGCCCACGGGGACATCACCACCTCGTGCCACACTGGGTGGTGGCTGCACCATCAAGCCCAGCCACAGGCTCGGGATCTCCACGGTGGAGTGGTTGGAAAGCTGCCCTCGGCTTTCCAGGAGCCACAGGCACAGCCTGCAGCCCTGGGAATGCCTGAACTGCCTCTGCCCGGCTCTGCCCAGCGCTGGAATCCCAGCACAGTGTGGCACTCGGTGTCACCAGGGCTGTGAGATGGAGCTGAGGTCACAGCCAGCCCCAGTTGTGCCCTTCATGCTGCCTGGCAGGTGGAGAGAACCCGCCAGCCACCCTGCTCTGCTGCCATCCCCTGTCACCTGCAGGATGTCCCTCACCTCCCCAAGCTTTGGGCACCTTGTCACACCTCCTGACACTCTGCTGAGGGGCTGTCCCCTGCTGGGGCATTGCAGGTGGCACCAGGGAGGGACCCAAACCCATCTCCTGCCCCATTTCCTGCTGCAGTGTGGCTCTCAGCCCCACAGCGGGCTCATGCCCTCCCTGGCATGGAACCCAGCGTGGTGCTGGCACTGCTCAGAGCCACCCGTGCCACCAGAGCCTCTTGGTGCTAATCGGGCCGAGCAGGGGACGGGGACGGGTCAAGCCGGGGTTAAGAAGGCAAAGGAGGATGGATCTTCCCGCATTAGCCCGACCTCACAGCGGGTCCAGCCCTGCCCTGCCCTGCTGGGGGTCAGCCCACCACACCAAACCCTCACTGTGGTCCCCCTTCTCCACTGGACACGGGCTGTGCTGGCCCTCTGCCAGGGGGGACTGTGGGATGCCTCCCTGTGCCCGGCTCCCACATGAAAATGAACATTTCAGCTGCATGCACGAGGTCTCAGAGGATGAACACCGCAGGGCAAAGGGCAAAGCCACTCAGATCTGTCCTTACCCTCTGCCCACGTGTGTCTGTGCCCGTTTCCCAGCGCAGGGGGAAGCCCCAGCCCAGGCAGGTGGGTGGGCACTGCCGGGCACCCCTGGCACCCCACAGTCCCTGTCCCCATCACCTCACCCCATGGCTCCCCCTCCTCTCCCATCCACACCCCAATAAATCACTGCCCATTTTCTGCCCAGCACCTGGAGCTGTCCTGGCCAGAGGGCACTGACACCACCCAGCGTGGTCACCTCTAAACTGCCCAAAACCCCGGTGGGGAGGGGGCACGCTGGCAGCTGCGTGTTTGCACCACTGTGATGATCTGCACTGACACCATCCTCGTTCTGCGGGGAAACTGAGGCCGGGGAGGCTGCGAGCGGGTCCCAGCAGGTCAGGAATGCACGGACACGCTCAGGGGTGGGTGCTGCAGGTGAAGAACCTCGAGCAGCACCTCGGGGTGGGCGCTTCCAGCAGCACACCGTGTTTGCTCCGGGGATTTTCTGCGGCTGCACAAGGCTTTGCTGCGTCCGGGTCACACCCGGGCACGCTCAGGTGTCCCTCCTGCCCCCGGGGCTGGGCTCTGTCCCTGCTTTTTGGCTCTGCAGGAAGTGTTTCTGCGAGCCACAGCCCGGAGCTGGCACTGCCAACCCGCTTTCCTCGGCAAACAACTGACTCACCCTGCAAAGAAACTGCTCCAAGATCTCCAGATAGAAAAATCACCACCAGGGCCTGAAGCTCCTTCAGGAGCACAACATGCAAACCCACAAACACAAAGCTTTGTGCTATTTCAAATTCTCCCCTGTGAAGGACCACACCTTTCCCCTCCCCAAAACCCCAGGCAGGCTCCAACAGGGCACGAGAGGAGGGGTCTGGCCGCTCCCTGCTGCGGGTTGGGGCCCCTCTCTTCCTCCCAAACCAGTTGGGGGCCCCTCTCCTCCTCCCAAACCAGTTGGGGTGAAGCCCACAGGCATTAGTTCTCGCCCTAAATCAGATCTTTTAACTGCTCCATGTGCTGTGCCCGTTCTCTGCCTGCCCCCAAGCCTTGTCCCCCTGTTTTTGACCCCAGCTAACACACAGACCCCAAGGCAGGCTGCCCTGAAACCCAGCCCTGAGCTCTGCAGGTGACAGGAGCTGCTGTGACCCAGCCAAGGGTCCCCTCTGTGCAGGGGAAGCCACCTCTGCCCTGGCAGTGCCACATCCCAGATGGCCCAAATCCCCAGGCAGGGCTGGCAGGATTCAGCTCTCATCCCTGGCTTGGTGTGCCACCTTCACACCCTCTGCACTGCCCCAGGAGCAGTGCCAGCCCCAGCTGTGACCCACCCTGTCCCTCTGCCGCCTCCCTGCCAGGGGCTGTCCTTGGCAGGGCCCCCATTGTCACCTTGGAGGGGTCCTGCAGGGAGGCAGGAGGGCAGCAGGGCTGTGCTCAGGGTGGGGACACTCACGGGGACCCTGCTGTGCCACACGGGCTGAGCCCACAGCTGGGTGACAGCTGGGTGACAGCTGCCAGCCCTGCACTGCCCAGCCTGGCCCTGGGACACCGAGGGCACGGTGGGCACTGCCCCAGAGCAGGCAGTGCCTCAGCCTGTCCATCATCAGCAGCCCTGGTGCCCCGGTGACACTGTGCGTGCCCAGGTGACACTGTGTGTATGCCCAGGTGACACTGTGTGTGTGCCCAGGTGACACCATGTGTGCCCAGGTGACACTGTGTGTGCCCAGGTGACACTGTGTGTATGTGTGCCCAGGTGACACTATGCATGCCCAGGTGACACCGTGTGTGCCCAGCCCCAGCCGAGCCAGGCTCTGTTATGCAAGCCCCAGAGGGAGCTGTTCCAGCCAGCTGGACTCGTGCCTGGCAGTCAGGTGCCTTCCTCCTCCTCCTCCTCGCCAAGGGCTGCCAGGCCCCTGGGCAGTGCCCGGGCTCTGCGGGTGCCTCTGTCCCCCTCTGTGCCTGCTGTGGTGAGGGGGGCAGGCAGGGGGCTCGCTGACCCCCAGCTCCATGAGCTGCTCACCCCCAGCTCAGCTCTGAACCTGCTCTGCCAGGGGGGTGTCCTTGGGGTGTCCTCAAGTGTCCCTGCACTGCCAAGGCATGGCTGGCACCACGGGCAGGCATGGGTAAGGCTGTCCGGGCACTGCCCCCTCCACAGAATCCCACAATGGTTTGGGTTGGGAGGACCTTAAAGCTCATCCAGTGCCACCCCAGACATGGCAGGGACACCTTCCAATACCCCAAGGTGCTCCAAACCCTGTCCAGCCTGGGCTGG
Organism: Malurus cyaneus samueli; assembly: GCA_009741485.1. Taxonomy (NCBI): domain Eukaryota; kingdom Metazoa; phylum Chordata; class Aves; order Passeriformes; family Maluridae; genus Malurus; species Malurus cyaneus. The sequence goes on along the minus strand of CM019226.1, from coordinate 17,344,372 downwards.
GGCACTGCCAGGGATCCAGGGGCAGCCACAGCTTCCCTGGTGCCCGTTTGGGAGCAGCGCTGGGGCTGTGCCAGCCCCGGGGGCAGCAGTGGGAAGGGGCTGTTTGCCCTGTTGTTGGTGAGTTTTACCCAGCATCGTGCCCACGCTGGCATTTCCCATCCCTGGGAGGTGCAGGAACCCAAGCAAGAGACTTCCTGTGGGAGGAAGGACGCAGCAAAAAAAATTCCTGATGCTGTGAGCCACAGGGGAGGACTCAGAGCTGGTCACCGTGTTTGTCACCAGCCGCCTCTCTCTGCCACACTCACACCTCGTGGCGCTGCCTCAGGGCTCGGCTTTGCCTGGAGAAGCTGTCCCCAGGCTCCAGGAGGAGCCAGCAGCGGACAGCATCTGTTCCCAAACATCCTCTGACATTGCAAAACACGGGAAAAAACCCAGATCCCAGCACCAGGAATCATCATGCAAATCTGCTCATTCCCAAAGCCATACCCAGCTCACCCTGTGGGATGCCAGGAAAGCCAGCCTGGCTCTCCACGTACCAAATTCACCCTCTGGGATGCCAGGAAAGCCAGCCTGGCTCTGCACGTACCAAACTCACCCTGTGGGATGCCAGGAAAGCCAGCCTGGCTCTGCACGTACCAAACTCACCCTCTGGGATGCCAGGAAAGCCAGCCTGGCTCTGCACGTACCAAACTCACCCTGTGGGATGCCAGGAAAGCCAGCCTGGCTCTGCACGTACCAAGCTCACCCTCTGGGATGCCAGGAAAGCCAGCCTGGCTCTGCACGTACCAAGCTCACCCTCTGGGATGCCAGGAAAGCCAGCCTGGCTCTGCACGTACCAAACTCACCCTGTGGGATGCCAGGAAAGCCAGCCTGGCTCTGCACATACCAAACTCACCCTCTGGGATGCCAGGAACGCCAGCCTGGCTCTGCACATACCAAACTCACCCTCTGGGATGCCAGGAAAGCCAGCCTGGCTCTGCACAGGGATCTCCAGCCTTTCCACAACACTCCAGCCCCTCCTGGAATTTCAACAGGGATTACCAGGAACTGCCACCAAGGCTCGGCAGCCCCAGCTCAGCTGGGAAATTCTCCCTCCCCACCATCCTGGCAGCTTTAGGGGCACTGCCAGGCTGCTATGGGGTGACCACAGGGGGACAGAGCTGTGCTGGATGTCCCAGCAGCAGCGTCAGGACAGGAGGTGACACCGCTCGGGGGTGGCACAAGGGACGGCTCCGTCCCCGGGTTCTTTACTACGAATTTCTGCGCAACAAAACAAGGCCTTTGCCAAACTCAACGGGACCCGAGCCAGCTCCTTCCAAGGCTCCCTGGAAGGCTCAGCTCTGTCATCGCTGAGATTTTGTGCGGGTATCAGTTTTTCTGTCGGGGATGCTTTTCCAGCTGGATGTCTTTGATGAGCCGTTCTGCAAAGGTGGCACGGAGCTGGAGGAGCAGGGAAACCTGCCTGTGGTGAATGGTAAAACCCTCTGGCAGCGCCGTGACGCTGCTCCAGACACTGAGGCTAAATATAGACTCCTCATTTATTATCCTGCAGCTGCTGCCTTCGGTGTGAGAGGAGCTGGGGGCTGTTCTGATGCTCCCCTCACCCATGGCTGGGACTGCCTGGGCACAGCCAGGGGCTCACACTGGCCCAAACAGGGGCAAAGCATTAAATAATCCATAAATCTGTTCTCTGGGTGTCTCCTGAGAAACCAGACCAGGTCCAAATCCCCCATTCTGCATCCCATAAAGGTTTAGATGTGCTGGCATGAGCAGGTCCTGCCTGGGTGGGAAGGGGGGCCCCTGCTCCTTGTGAGGATTCTGGAAAAGGATGGGTGGCTTTCCTGTGGCTTCCCTGCTGCCAAAATCAGGGACCTTCCTCACCCAAACCCCCTCAGATGGAGCAGAGAGGCAGGAGGGGCAGGGAGCCAGGGTACCACCGAGCCCCAGGCCTCCACCTCCTTCCCTCTGGGATGTGCAACAGGGGGATCAATCCTGGAGTGACCCCAGTGCCTGGCACATGATCCCCTGCCTGCAGTGCCAGGGACACAGCGAGGATGAGCCCTGGCACCCTTGGGTGAGGGAGCATCGCTGTGTTCTGGCAGAAAACTGCAGGAAAGCCGCTCTGGCACGAGGGCTGGGCACCACCAGCACATCTGGCAGCAAGGGGGGAAGGAGGGATGCCCTGCACGGCCAGGCTGGACTGTGGCTCCCTGGGACTCACAGCAGCCATCCCCCTGCTCCTGGCACCGAGTCCTGCTGAGACGGGGCCAAGAGGAATGGGAACTCCAGGCATCCACCCTGCAGGGCTGCCCGCCGGTCACACCAGGACACCCCACACTCTGGGTGGCCAGAGCCCTGCACCCTGGGTGGCCAGAGCCCTGCTGCCAGCCCTGCCAGCCACCAGCACAGCCCTGGCCACAAGGAACAGCCCCCAGACCCCCGGCCATCCCCCCACAGTGTATGCACGATGCTGGCAGTGCCAGGAGAGGGTTAAGGGATCAATCACAGCTGCTGGACCCACAGTACCCATGGGGGAACCAGTCCTGTACCCCACACACTGCTACTGGGGCCACCCAAGGGTGTCACAAGCTCTGGGGTCTGTTGGGGGTGCCTCACCCCACCGGCAGTAGATGTTCCTTGGGGACAATGGGATGGCTGCTGTGCCTGTGCCACCTGCTCAGGAGGGCACTGGGAACCTGCCTGGCACTGTGCCCTGCACAGCCACTGCTGGGCACTGTGAGGGTGGGACACGGGACCCCGAGCACCCCCAGGCAGGGACAGGGGTGACAATCCCTGCTCTGAGCACCCCAGCTGAGCCTGGTGCTGCAGGAGCAGCCAAAGTCCAGGACAGCAGGGATGTCCCTCCCCAGGCTGCTGTCCCCACACAGGACAGGCAGCACAAGGCACAGGGCTCATGAAAAAGCCACTCAGAGTGTTGGGTCCTTGGCCCCATAGAGTGTCCCCACTGCCATGGGGCTGCAGAGAGGCTCCTTCTGCCAGTGACCCCAGAGAATCGCAGCACCAGAGACCGCCCTGTGCCTTTTGGGGCTGCTCCTCCTCCTGTCCTCATTCCCTTTCCAGCCACCATCCTATGCATGGGCTTTCAGCAACCCAAAAAAACCCCAGATGTGATCCCTGGGTGACCTCCTCCTCCTCCTCCCTGTGCTGACATCTGCTGAAGCAGCACAGAGGGGACACAAGAGCCCTGCCTCTGCTCCCCCCTTGGCCCCGAGGCCTTTCCCCTGCTTTCCCCGCTTCAGGAGGGGCACAAACCCTTGGGCAGCCTGGGGCTGGTATGTGGGTAAGAGGGGACAGAGGGAGCGCCAGGAGCACGTGCTGCTGCTGTCCTGACACAGAGGGATGGGGCTGTGCCTGGCCAGCAGCACCCCCGGGACCCCCAGCCCAGCTGGGAGGGTGACAGGAGGGGCAGAGCTCAGTGGGGAGCAGAGCCTGCCCAAAGCTCCTGGGGCTGGAGGGACAGAGCCTGCCCAAAGCTCCTGGGGCTGGAGGGACAGAGCCTGCCCAAAGCTCCTGGGCTGGAGGGACAGAGCCTGCCTGCTCCCTGCATCCCTGGTATCCCTGGAGGAGCAGAGCCTGCCTGCAGCTCCCCGCGCTGCTCCTTCCCCACTCCAGGACTGCTCTGTCCGGCTGGGAGGAGCCCCCGTGCCCATCCTTGGTGGGATCCTCTGCCACAAGGCTTCTGCCACCCTCCTCACCCTCCTTTAGTTATCAACAGTGCCCCTCTCCCACCTTTCCCACCTTTAGGGAGGATTCTCTAACACCCAAGGGATGTGCAGGTATAAAGTGTTGACTCGGCGCCATCGGTGCCCAGGAGCAGCTGGCATCCACCCTGGCAGACACCCAGTGCTGGCCTGGAGAAACCTGGGCTAAAACCTCAGCCTGGGCCTGCTGAGCCCAGCCCAGGGCAGCCCCTGGCCCTAACCATCACCCCTGACAGGGACACGGGTCCCGTGGGAGGGAGGCAGTGCCCAGAGCAGGGACAGCCAAAGAAGGAAAAGAGTTGGACGGATGGAGGAGCCGGCAGGGCTCCCTGGCCAGCCAGCCCATACTGTAAAAGGAGAGGGAGCACGGAGTGCACAGCCCTGGCTCCAGAGCTTTGAAGATGGCTGTGAAGCTGAGAGGAGAAGGAAAAGGAGGAGAAGGAGGAGAAGGAGGAGAAGGAGGAGAACATTAACCCTGCCAGCACTGCGCTGCAGCCAGGAGCACTGCAGGGAGATGAAGGGCAGCTTTCCAGAGGCTCCACTTAACTGTGGATGGATGAGGAGCACTCAGCTCCCAGTAAAACCCAGCTGGTGATGCCTACAGGCCTGGCAGGGCTGAGCTGGGAGATGCTGTCCTGAGAGGCTGTGGGGAGGAGGAGGAGGAGGAGGAGAAGGAGGCACAAGGCAGACAGAGGAGGTGACTCTCCATGGACAGGACACTCAGCAGGACCTCACAGACCCCCTGAACATGGACTCCCTGGGAAGGGGCCCTTCCACTCCTGACCCCTCCGGGGGCTCAGCACACACGGGAGGGACAGGAACGGGGTGCCACCCCTCTGGGTACCTGCACTGCCACCCTTTGCTGGCCACTCAGCAGGGAGCAGCAGAGCCAAGTGACTGCTCAGCTTCCCTCCTCTGGTCCCTGAGGACACTCACGTGAATATTCACGTTTTTCCTGCTTACTGTTTTCCTTTAAAAACATCGGGCTTGGCTTTCCCGGTGCTTTTCTGCAGGATTCATCAGAACTGCAGTGGAGGAGCAAAGGTATCGGGCACTTAACAACAACTTCCCTTCTCCAAAGTTTTAATTGGTCATTGACGTCAAGTGATTATTGAGAATTATTAATTAAGAAAGCATTTAAGAGCCTGGCTTTTGTTGAGGTTTTGCCATTACAATTAGTTTATCGGCCAACAGGAGAAACATCAGCCTTTGCAGTCACTTGGAGTGCAGCAAAGTGCCCATAATTAATTTCCCTTTCCGCAGCAAGTGCTTTGCTCTGACCTGCCTTGGGGACTCGCCTTTCTCCAGGTGTGCCAACCACAACAGCCCTGGAAACAGCCAGCCACAGGGACACCAGGATGGGAACACGGCGTTCCCTCCAGCCCCTCGCAGGGGATAGCGGCTCTTTTCGGGAAAGCATCCTGGCCACACGCCCTGAGCCCGGGGAGGAGGCCACCCTGCCTTTGAAAGAGATTTTCCTTTCATCTCCTTCCTGCCCTGGGGAAGCAGCTGGCTCGCAGGTGCTTGGCAATGAGACGATGTGTTTTGGCAGCCCAGTGCTTTCGAAGAGTACCCCCCCAGCCCCTCACACGGCGGCAGCACCCACCGCAGGCAGCAACAGGGTGCTGATGGGGTGAGCTGAGGCTGGAGAGGCAGGAAAACCCCTGGGATGCCTCTTGGGATGGGGTCTGAGCACTGCCTGGTCCCGCCTCAGCCCGTGCACAGCCTCAGGGTGGTCCCTTCAGCAGCAGTGGCTGTTCCATCCCTGTGGGGCACCAGCAGCACCTCCTTCCTGGGGGATTTGGGGTGCTGAGGGACTGGCAGGGTGCAGAGCAGCCATCAGCACTGTCCAGCCCCTCCAGAGCAGGCTGCAGGCATGCAGAGCTGCATAGCTGCAGGGTGAAAGGCTGCAGGGATGCAGGATGAGGGATGTAGTGGTACAAGGATGCAGGATCGGGGATGCAGGGCACAGTGGTGCAGGGATGCAGGGTGCAGGATCAGGGATGCAGGATACAGGATGCAGGATTAGGGATGTAGGGGTGCAGGGATGCAGGAATACAGGATCAGGGATGCAGGATACAGGATGCAGGATCAGGGTGCAGGGTGCAGGATCAGGGATGCAGGGTGCAGGATGCAGGATGCAGGATCAGGGATGCAGGATACAGGATGCAGGATCAGAGGATGAGAGAATAAAGGTGCAGGGATGCAGGATCAGGGATGCAGGATACAGGATGCAGGATCAGAGATGAAGAATAAAGGTGCAGGGATGCAGGATCGGGGATGCAGGATACAGGATGCAGGATCAGGGATGCAGGATCAGGGATGCAGGGTGCAGGAATGTAGGATCAGGGATGCAGGATACAGGATGCAGGATCAGAGATGAGATAAAGGTGCAGGGATGCAGGATCAGGGATACAGGATGGGATGCAGGATCAGGGATGCAGGATACAGGGATGCAGGATCAGGGATGCAGGATCAGGGATGCAGGATACAGGATGCAGGATGCAGGATCAGGGATGCAGGATACAGGATGCAGGATCAGGGATGTAGTGGTACAAGGATGTAGGATCAGGGATGCAGGATCAGGGATACAGGATCGGGGATGCAGGATCAGGGATGAAGGATAAGGATGCAGGGATGCAGGATACAGGGATGCAGGGATGGAGGATCAGGAATGCAGGATACAGGATGCCGGATCAGGGATGCAGGACACAGGCTGCAGCCCAGCCCTGCTCTCCCAGCCGGATGCTGCTGCTGCATCCCCTCGCAGCATCCCAAGTGCAGCACCAGGAGGGGCCGGCAGCCCCCGCTCAGCAACTGGGTCAGCTAAATATAAACGGAGCAGCCCCAGTCCCAGGCACCTTCCTGCCTTGCATCATTGCCACCCTAAAAACCCTGGCCTGGGGCAGCCGTGAGGCACTGCCAAAGCTGCTCCTTTGTAGCCATCGCTCCAAGGGCTCCCACGCCTCTCTCTGCTCGCCCAGGATGGACACCACAGAGGTGGGGAACCAGGAGGGATAGATCCCTGCATGACAGGGGACCAGGAGGGACAGATATCTGCAGGACAGGGGATCAGGAGGGACATATACCTGCAGGAGAGGGGACCAGGAGTGACAGATGCCTGCAGGACAGGTGGCAGTGATGCCCGTGGGATGGATGCTCCCAAGAGGCCACGGCTGCAAGCTGTGTGTGCACTCCTCCACACAGAGCAGGCCCCCAGGAGGGAGATTTCCACTTCCATTTACCCAACCCAGCCGGAGCAGCTGCCAGGCACCAAGGCAACCAGCTCAAACCCCCTCATTAGGGCCGGGCAGACGCCTCCCAGCCCGAGGGGTGCAGGCGTGCACCCACAGGTTTGGCTCACAGGGTGATGCTGAGCAGCCCCAGCTGCACATCCCTGGGTAAGAACATTCTGCAGGAAGGCTCTGCAGCAGGATGGTTTAGTCCCAGGATCCCCAGTTTTCTGCACCCCAAGGGCCGATGCCATCCCCAGTGCAACCTGCCCTGTGGTTTGTGGGTGCAGTAAATGTGGTGCTGGAGCCCAGGAGAGGCAGGTTTGGGGTGCTGTGGGCTGCTCCCTTCACAGCCTCGTTGGCACCGTGTGGGAGAAGAGGGATGGTGCTCATCCTGCACCCCACACGCTGCTGGAGCAGCCCTTTACAGCCTGCAGGTCTCTCTGTCTGCAGCTGAACATCACCCAGCCTGGAGGGCTGGTTATTAGGAAAAAAACACTTTAATGAGGCAGCTCATTAAAGGCAGGAACAGATTAACCCGGGAACCTGAGGAACTCGGTGACTGCCACGTTCAAGAATAGGAGAAACAGGCTTTTCCCTGGCAACGGTGGGAGATGCTGCCTCAAAGCAGTGGGATGAGCCCTCGAATCCTCAAAGCCCTTTCAAAGCCCTGCACCCTCCCAGGAGCTGTGTGAGCTCCGGAGATGAAAGGTGCTGGGAAGGGTGGACCACAGCTTGAAACCTATGAAAACACCCCTGAAATACAAGTGGAAAATACTCCAGCCCCGATAGTCAAGTTCAGGCACTGCCTCCTCCACTGATCAAGCAAAATCCCAGCACCAGCGTGGACTTCCAGCAGGATTGCTCCAGGGAGAAAGCCTTTGGCAAGAGGCAAAGGCTGCACAGGAGCGACGTGGGAGGACAGGCAAAGGCAAGCAGAGTTCACAGTTACGGTCACCGCAGAATCCTGGAAAAAAATCCATCTGCATTTCCCACTACAGGGGTTGCAGCCCATCCTTTTCCACAGGCAGAGGAAAGGCTGGTGAGCAGTGGAAGCGGGGCACCTGGCGATGCCAGGGTTACCACAAAGCCACTTGGGCAGCAGGGAGAGGAGTCAGCCCGGTGCCGTGGCTATTACGAATGAAGGTGGGAGCAGCACAGCCAAAGATAATCAGTGAGCAGGTCCCATGGATAGAAATACTAATAAAATAATAAAATATTTGCTGTGTGCTCGCTGTGAGGAGGCTCTGTGGGATGTGGGAACGCTAACGGATCGGGCCCTGCCACGGCACTGGGGAAGGACCCCGTGGGCATCCCCAAGCCCAGCAGTGGGACGATGCCCTGGAGGAACGGGCAGCAGCAGCGGTGGCCAGACCTGCCCATGGTCAGCCATCACCGGCGTGGCACCGGCCGGGCGCTGGGAGCGGGGATGGCGCGGAGCTGCCGGCGAGGCTGCTGCCATGCCGGTTTCCATGGCGACTTCAGCACTTGGCGCGAGATGGAGATGACGGGATCAGCCAGCGAAGTCACTGAGCGGAGCTGGCGTCCTCCGTCTGCCGCGGCCGGCGGCACAGCCCTGCCAGCCCTGAGAGCGAGCGGCTGGCACAGGGCGCAGCCCCGGCCGCCTCGGGGCATCTGGGTCCCCCTGCGCGTGGCTGCCACTTGTCCTGGTGACAGCAGAGCCTGCCCATCCCATCGGGCCCTCCCTGGAACCTCCGGGAAAGCGCTGTGCAGCTCCTGACCCCATCCCTGCGCTGACCACCAGCCCCTCCCAGGTGTGTGCCCAGGCTCTGCCCCCAGCATTCCCAGTGGGGCACCCCAGCCTGTGGCACCAGCACCGCCTGGCAGGGTGGCACCCGGCTGAAGGAGATGCTGCAGGCTGGGGCCGAGCTGGCACCGCGACAGCCCTGATCCTCACTGGCCCTTGGCCCCGCGGAGGCTTTCCCTGGCTTACAGGTAATCTAAGATCAAGCGCTCCAGCCAGACGTGCCCGGCCAGACACACAGGGACACCGCGGAGCAGCGGGGAACCCAACACCTGCAGCATGTGACTCCCCGGCTGGCTCGGCCTCCCCGGCCCCAAAAGAGCCCTCCCTGGGGACCCCAGCCCTCGCCAAGCCGTGCGTGGCCGTGGCATTCCCGGGCTGGTGACACGGAGCACACGGGGCCGGGGCAGCGGGCAGGGGGCTGGCACCCCCGGCACCCCTCCCTCCCGCCCGCAGGATCCTCGCCGCGCACCCTTTGATTCCAGCAGTGCAATTAGCCTTGCTGACCCCTGAAATCCTCAGCCTCTCTAAGCAGCCATGCATTAAATCCCGGATCCAAGAGTGGAAATAGACTTTGTAAAAGGCTTATGGCCCTATTTATTACATTTTACGCATGACGGAGCCGGACAGCGCGGCTGCGGCCGGTACCGGCGATGCCCGCACGCCGAGGCAGCCGGACACACGGCTGGGCAGGGCTGTGATGGGCAGCAGAGCCTCGGCCGTGTCTCCTCCTGGCCGCGTTTGTGCTGCCAGCCCAGCGCTCCAGCAGACGCAGGCCGGCAGGGATATCGATCTAGATGAAAGCCAACACCGCTGCCGGGACCCGGTAACCGTATCTGCCGCACATTTGTATTCCTGGAGCGGGGTGGGAGGGCTGCAGCCATCTGCCAGGGCCGCTCGGGGATCCTGGGGACACGGCCAGCCCTGCCCTGGAGCCCCACTGTGCCTCCTGCCCTGCACTGCACTGACTCTGCCTGGTGTTTCACCTGCCAGGACCAAGGAACACAGACCTGAGTGGGGATCACCCAAACAGGACCTGAGCGGGGATCACCCAAACAGGACCCGCCTGGTCCCTGCCTGTGCTCCGGCATGGGATTTGCAAGGTTGCCCAAGGGCACGGAGTGAAGCCAGCGTGCAGGTGCTCACTGACACGTCCCCGGGGTCCCACGGTGCAGCCAGGTGGCTCCTGTCCCGGGGGGATGGCAGGGGATCCTGCACACCAGAGGCTGCCCAGCTGCAGGCTGGACAGAGGGCACAGTGAGGGGCAGGGATGGGCAGCGGGGGGATAAGGTATGCAGAGAGGCAGAGCGGCTGTGGGCAAAGGATGCAGCACGAAAAGCACAGAGACAGTGCTCAAACAGCTGAGGGACCTTCTGCTTCTCTGCAGGAAACCAAGACAGCTCCTCTGAGTCACAGGACAGAGCAGGGAGCCCCTGCAGCAGCACCAGGCCAGGAGCTGCTCCTGTGTCAGCGCTGCAGAGCAAGAGGGACACAATGCTGTCCTCCCACACTCCCAAAATGAGCCAGCTGCATAGACTCCTGCAGCACGTGTCCCCGAGTCCCTGGGACACACACAGAGCTGCTCCCCATTTCCTCAGAAGGGACACACAGCACCCTCACTGCAGGGCAGTTGGAAATGTTCAAGGCAAAGGTCACCTTGTGCACCTCCGAGAAACTCCTTTTGAGCCAATGCTGGGTGCAAGGTGCAAACCTGGCTGATGCCACAGCACAAGATCAGAGCCATCTCTGTGCTCGCTCCAAAGCCAACGAGCTCTGTGTCTGGAGAAGCTCCATGGGATGTGACAGTGCCCAGATCCTGCCAACACCTGAGTGCTGGAGAAGTGCACAGGGCCTGGTGCCCATGAGGGTGGGCATCCCTGAACATCCCTGAACATCCCTGAATGTCCCTGAACATCCCTGAACGTCCCTGAACGTCCCTGACCATCCCTGAATGTCCCTGAACATCCCTGAACGTCCCTGAACGTCCCTGACCATCCCTGAACATCACTGAACATCCCTGAACGTCCCTGAACTTCCCTGGCAAGGGGAGATGGCACCTGTGGGCTGTCCCTCAGCTTGGCATTTCAAAGGCTTGGTCCTACACCTTTTCCTAAAGGAGCTCAAAGGCTCTGATTCCTGCAGTGCACCTGTGGGCAGAGGGACCTTCACCCTTCCCTGCCTTTCCATCCCAGCAGCCCCAACTGATCACCCCAAGGTGCTGCAGCCCCACGGGGCCCTTTGGCAGGGCTGCATGTGGAGGTTTCACCCCACAGCTCAGCTCTGCTTCTGCCTCGGAGCACAGATCCTCCCTCCAAGGGGAGGTGATGGCACAATAACAAACAGCACATTTGGGCATAGATGGGCTCTCGAAAATTCAGAAAAAACCCTGCAGTGCCCATCCCCACAGGTCTGTGCTTCCCAGTTACTGCTGTGAGCTCCCTGCTGACCCAGAACACTGTGAGCCCATCCTGATAATGGCAAGGGAATAATCCCCCAGGCCCCACTGACTGAGGTTTAAACTGCCCACAAGACCCGTGCACAAAGGTCCCACAGCCGCCAGGGCACTCGCAGGCTAATCCTCCCTCCGGAGCCGCTGCTATATTTAGGTATCTAAATGAGACAGAGTGGCTCTTTCCAAAAAAGAGTTCGTTTGGGTTACATAAATACAGAGAGAAACTTGAAAGCCACATTTCCAGGTCCTGGCACGGCCATCAGCGAGCGGCAGAGATGAGCACAGGCTCCCCCTGATAATGTGCCTTTCATGTATTTTCGCCTCAGCGGGATGTGCAGACGGGCGAGAGGTGATTGCTGAGAGGGGGCAGCGAGGGTGGGCATTGCTCTGCACCCCAATGCCCTGGCAGAGGAATGAAACAGCGAGCTTGGCAGGCAGCAAACCCAAAACATGGGCGCCAGGAGCCACCAGGAGCACAAAAAGTGAGCAAATCCAGCCCTTCCCACCCAGCGCTCCCCTCTCAGCCACCAACTTCCTTCCTGCTGCATCCACTTCCACCTCCCAAAGCCTCCAGCCCCATGAAGAATTCCCAGGATGATGTCTCCAGGCTCACCCCGAGCTCCAGGGCTGCTCCCCAGTTTAAATGCAGGGCTGGTTTGGGGGGTGGTCACCAGCAAAGCAGTGTCACCCCCACAGCTGGGTGACAACATGTACCGTGAGGGTTTCTGGGGACACGGGCCACGTGCTTTCATTTTCAAAATATATATAAAAATAGACATACTTATTCCTTCTTAAAAGGACATGGCAACAAGGGAAAAAAAAAAAAAAAAGAAACAGCAGCTCCATACCATCCAACCTTTCAGCCTGAGAAAACCACACAGTTCTCACAGGCATGAGTTCTGTTACCTGGGAAATGGGTTCTAGCACTCGAAACCCGCATGCGCCAGCCTCCCTGTGGGGCCCACACAGAGGCAGAAACTTCCTTTTTAAGAAAAAAAAAATGCAATTTTTTTTTTTTTTTTTTTTTTTTTTTTTTTTTTTTTTTTTTGGCTTTTCATTATCAGCACGGTTTGGTCGTGACTGTGTGCGAGCCTGCTCAAAAGGAGAAATGATGCTGGTGGTTTAAATCCCCAGCTCTGCAGAGCTCTGGGGTTTACGCTGCTCGAGGGGAGGGTTGAAAATCCTCCTGCATTAGGATGAGGGAAGGTGGCCCTGAGCTGCACACACCTGGCCCGGGCAGAGCTGCAGGGCCCCGAGCCCGGGGGCAAAGGGAAGCAGATCAGCTCGAAGGGAGCCAGAGGGAATGCAAAGTTTAATTAGCTGGAAGCCAAGGGCCCTGGAAGTTGCAAACATTTGCACCGAGGCAGGGAAAGTGCCAGGAAATCAGGACAGAGGGGCCAAAGCTGGACAAAGTTCATCCCTGCAGTGCTGAGCTCCTGTGTGTGCAGGGGTGGGTGCTGGCAGCTCACTGGGCACACAAAGAGGTGCAGCCCATGCCCTGCTCTGCCTGCAAGCCCAAATCCCACACATGGGCAGGGGGATCTCGCCCTGAATGCCCAGGTTTGGGGAGCGTGGGCTCTGCCTGGGCATCACACATGGGGCAAAGGACCACAGCCACCCTCTGTGCCCACCAGTGTCACCACACCATGCTGGCAGAGGGACTGGGCTCTGCAGGGGAAAGAGATCCAGAGCCTGTCCCTGCTCTGTCCTTCCAGGAGAGCCATGAGTGCCATGTTTGGCACCTCCAGCTCCTCGCTGTCACCCTGGCACAGGCACAGCCACATCCCTGGTGTGACCAGCGCTGGTCTCAGCTCCAACCCTGCAGCTCAGCCCTGCCAGTCCTGTGTGCATGCACAGGGTCATGGCAGCCTCCTCAAACACCCTGCAGCTACAGATGCACTTTCTCCGTGAAAAAATAATAACTCTACTCCCTCCTACCTAGGAATTTGGAAAGAAACGCTCGGTAAAAACGCCGCTCAGCAGCTCCCCTGCACACCCAGGGACAGCTGGGGCTGCTCCAGCCGGGGGTCACAGTGTGGCAGGACAGCCAGGTCCCCAGCTGTCACTTGTGAAAGCCACATCCCCGTTCAGGGCACAGGAGGCAGGAGAAGCAGCGTGATGAGAGGCAGCCGGGCTTCCTTCCGTCCCCAGCGCCCCGCCGGCTGCCCCGGCGCAGGACGCTCGGCCACAGGATTTCCTTGCTCTCGACGTCCGTGAAAATTAGGAAATGAGGGCTCCTCGGGGAATAGGTGGAGAAGGCAGCTTTTGGCGGCGGGGGGAAAGATGACACTGCCCGCACCGCTCGCCCCGTATGCTGGGGACAAACCGGGTCCTGCAGCCTCCCAGACAAAGAGGGGAGCAGAAGGGACAGCAGTGATGAGCTTCTATTTCATGAGTCAAACCCACAGCAAACTGAAACAGGAGCCGAGGGGCCTGGCTCAGCAGAGGGGCTGCTGCCCTGGCCGCGGCCGCAGGGCGCAGGGCGCACGGCAAGAATTCAGAAAATGCATCTCACTAAAGATACACTGCTGCCCTGCACAACTGTATCCCTGCAAGAGCTTGAGGCGCCACCTCAGCACAAAAACATCCATATAAAGCATGTGCTGCTCATCCCAGGGGAGGGGAGAAGTGTCACATCAGCCCTCCGATGGTATCTCCAGCCTTTGTCCCCAGCGCCAGGCTCCCCTCACCCACTGCTGGGCGGGCATGGGGACAATGGGGACAGTGGGGACACAAAAAGCTCCTGGCACATTTCAGCAGGACCCTCATCGTGCTCTCCCAAGGAACCCCCTGGAGTGCCCATCCAGCTCCCAGAGCCTGCCGGCTTTGCCTGGGGACAGTGGGATGTGAGATAAGCGAAGTATTTTCCCTAAGCCCCACATTGCTGCCCCAGCCGGCTGAGATCAAAGGTTACTCCGGCTACTGGATGGGGCCGTGTCCCCAGGGCTGCCACATCCCCCACCAGCAGATACCACACTTGCCACATGAAGAAACCCTTCCCCGAGGGCTTCCCAGATCTTCCAGGGCCAAAGGAGATCTCCAGCTTTTACTTTTCCCTATGCTAATTCAGAAGTGAACTGGTTTAATGCAGCAGCTCAGCCTTGGCTGTTGCCTCCACGTGGGGAAGTGCAGTGACATGGGGCTGGATAAGGACAGGGCTGACGAGACCCTGAGCACAGCCAGATCTGTGCAAAGTCCTTCGGTGCTTCTTGGAAATTATTGAAAAAAAAAAAAAAAAACAACGGCCGTAAATAAATAAATAATGGTTTGTGAGCCAGAGTTCAGGAAAAGTGCTGAAAAGCAGAACAGCCGAGCGATAAGGGAAGGGAAACACATTGGCTGGACCATCACCCAGTGCCTACGGTGCCGGTGCCCCTGGAAGTAGGTCACTACCTCATCTGACCACCCGCCCCATTAACTTCAACCTTTACTCGTTACTACGAGCACAGGCAGCTCCAAACACCCCCAGCCAGGCACTGGCGACAAGGTGGCCACAGGAGGTGGTGGCATTGTGCCGTCCATTCCGGCCACTTTTGGGGTGCGGGCAGCAGGGGCTGCCCCGGGAGCGGCGGGAGCGTGGCGGTCACCCCGGCACGAAGATCCCCCCCTGCTAAATCACTTCAGGCTGCCAAGCAGTCACGAGAAATATAAGCCCGCGCCGGGTTGCCATGGAGCAGGGCTCAGCTGCGGAGCCCGAAGCCGATTCCTCCGGCAAACGCGGCTGCGGCCCAGGATCTGCCAGCTCCGTGTCCCCCGTGCATCTCTGGGGACAGCACTGTCCCTGCCGACAATGCAGAGCCCCTCAGGGATGGTGCCCCTTGCCCCGGTGACACCAAGGCACACAGAACTGGTGGCTTCAGTGGTGGCATTTGGCAGCAGCCGCACAGGCTGGCCCCGCACAGTGCCCGTGTCCCAGTGCAGGGATGTCCCCAAGCTGATAGTGCTGGCACACGCTGGCCAGGGAAATTGTGCCTGTCATTGAATCAGGGAATGGTTTGGACTGGAAGGACCTTAAAGCTCGTCTGATGCCAGCCCTGCCATGGGCCTTCCCGTGCCTTCCACTTGCCCACCTCCCACTGTCCCAGGCTGCTCCCAGCCCCAATGTCCAGCCTGGCCTTGGGCACTGCCAGGGATCCAGGGACAGCCACAGCTTCTCTGGGCACCCTGTGCCAGGGCCTGCCCACCCTCCCAGGGACGGATTTTTCCCTAACAGCCACTCTAACTCTACTCTCCGTCAGTTTGAACCCATTCTCCTTGTCCTGTCACCACTGCAGCTCCCTGGCCCTGCCACAGCCCCCAGTGCCACCTGAGGGGCTCCCCAAGCCTGGTGGGCTCCTGTCCTTGGCACCACGCTGGCAGCACAACAAACCATCTGCCAGGAGCCAGCCTGTGGCATCCCTGTCCCCAGCCCTGCACCGGGGACGTGGGACCCACTCCCCAAAAACAGGGATTTGGGGCTGGAAGGGACATCCCCTGAGCATTTTTATTTAGACCACCAACCGTGCCAAAGAGCCCGGGCAAGCGGAGTTCCTGCCCTCAGAAAGGCTTTTGACATTGGGAAGGTGAATGTGACAGAGATCCCTTTGCTGGAGGCCCTTGCTCCAGCCCTTAATTATTCACCTGTTGGAGAGGTGCCTTTCCATTAGAGTATGAGAAGGGATGTGCGGGGCGGGCAGAGGGAATCCCGGTGTGGGGACACCCTCAGGGTGGCCAGAACCCGGGGGGAAGGGGGGCAGATGTGGGGGGAGGCTCTGCGAGGAGCCAGCGCTCAGCCCAGCCCTGCTCTCCCCCTCTCTCCTCCTGGCTCGGCTCAGCCTCTGCCGTGCTCACCAGCCCCAGGACGGTGACAGCCAGCAGGACACAGCCACCCTGCTTCCCACACAACTCCAGCCTTGCCCAGCCCCGCCACCGCAGCAGCCCTTTGACCCACGCTGCAGCAATGCAGCTGAGGATGCATTTTGCACAGGCCCTCGGGCTGTCTGTCATCCAAACCCACTCCAAATCTTCGAGAGAAAAGCCACAGAAAAAGCAGGATATCGGCCAGCTCAGCGAGGACTACCAGAAATTAGGGATGTGCATCCCCACTTCATCAGCAGCAATGCCAACCCAGCGCGGGCTCGCTGTGCCTCCTGCACTCAGCGATGGATTAAGCTGTTAGCAGGAGGCTGGGAAGTTAAAGAGGGAATATTGTATTTCAGTCCATGTGATCTTTAAGCATCCCTCTGAGAAGCAGCCTGGTTTGGTTTTTTTTTTTATTTCCCCCCCCACCCCTGCTGCACTTTGTTTGGGGTTTTTAAACAAATTGAAGCTGTGAGAGGCACAGTGCTCCAGCTTCTCGCAGGGATGCTGAGAGCTGCTGGCTGCTCCGTGGTGCTCTCAGCAGAGCTGCCTGGCTGGCACTTCCCAGAGCCTGGTGCCAGCAGATGAACCAGCCACAGCCAGCTTCATACCTCTGAGCAGCAGAGTTGCACAAAATGGATTAAGCAGGCCCAGAAATGACACATTTGGAGGAGCAGCAGAACAAAATTACTTCTTTTTGTTGCAAAAAAAAAAGGGAAAAAAAAGGAGTTGGCAGGAGAAAAGCAGTTATCAAGTGAAAAAACCCTGATTTTCTTTCTGTAGCAATGCAGGTACCACGTGAATCATCGCTGTCCTCGATATGTAAATAGAGGTTAACAGGCACCCTCAGCACAAACCCTTCTGATTTAGGGACTGGTGCAGATTCCCGTGTCAAACCTTCCCTGTGAGAGCCTCCCTTAGGATTTTTACCCCAGAGAGGACGGGATCACCTGCACCGACTGCGCCGTTCTCAAAACCTACTGCAAAAGCAAGGACTGGGGAGGAGCACGGGCCAGGGAGGAGGAGAGCCCCAGTTCCTCAAAATTTCCACGAAGGAAACAGCTAACATTCACGGTCTCGTGGCCTCCTGCCATTGCAGCCTCTCAGGACACTCTGCTCTGCTCCTGGAGCACTGGGGTCTCTCGGGAGGCAGATTTTGGGGCTCCACGGAGCGCTCAGTAACCCAGTTGTAAGCAGAGGCTCGTACAGTAGTAATGGGGAGAGACGTCAGCGCCAGCCCGGCCCGCCTCCCGCTCCCAGTTAGAAGGCAGCATGTGACAGAGCCAGGGCTGGAGCCTTCCCCCAGTTTCATCAGAGGTTAAGGTACAAGCACAACACATGCTTACAACTTCAGGCTGTTCTTAAGCAAATGCATGCAAATCATAGCTGGAGGGGGGGCTGGGTTTTTTTTTTTTCCTTTTTCTTTCTTCTCTTTTCTTTCCACCCCCAGCCCTCAGCCCCCTCAGCGCACGTGGGGACAGAAGAGGAAATGGAATTATCGAAAGCGTGCGCCGGACGCGAGAGCGCTGCACGGGAGCTGCAAGGTTGCCCTGGCTGCTCCTCTCCTCCCACACCTGCAGACTTCGGACCAGAACTACCTGTGCTGCTCCCTGCAGCAGAGAGCACGCCGGGGACAGCGAGAGGAACAGGGGACACAGCCAGCCACGTTCCACAAACATGCTCTCATTTCAGCACAGGCCATTTCACAGTTCCAAATTTTCCAGGGAATGTTCACAACATGGTGGGTTTGCACCAGAGAAGGATGACAATTCGTAGGGTTTTTTTGTTTTTTTTTTCTCCTCCCTTAGCAGTCCCTTTTTGGAATAACATTCCTAAATTGGCACATCAAACGCTGACCAAAAAGCAAATAAAAAGAGAAACAAGGCTCCAGGCGCTGCAATCATGTGGGCTTTTCATGTCACGGTTAACACACAGAGAACAGGAGGGTTATTACAGGGGAGCGGAGCCAAGAACTTTCACCTGCTCAGGGAGCAATGGGGCTGGAGGGAGCTGCAGCCTTTCTGCTGTACTTCCAGGGCATTGATCCCACACGAGCAGCCTCCTCTCCTCGCAGCAATAACAAAAAGAAAAAAAAAAACCCACAAACTGCTTACAAAATCTCGTCCCACTTCTCACCTTTGCTGACCCTTGTGCTGTAATCAAGCTGTCAGTCAGCAGCTCTTGGTTAAGAGGCCGGGCTGGCTCCCCCCTGCTCTGCCCCCAGAGCCGCCCGGTCCCGTGCCAAGCCGGAGCGCTCTGGCGCTGCTGCATGCGAGGACAGGGGCCGGGACTACATCAATCTGGCTGGTGGCGAGAGCCGCCTGGTTCTGTCTGGCACACGCACCGGGGGCAAATCTCATTTACCAAGTGTCGAGCCCTCGTTTGTTTTGAACCCAAACGGCGGCGGGATCGCTGCTCGCCCCGCTCCCCGCAAACACACGCGCTCCTGCTGTTTGCAGTCCCGGGGCTGAACTGGTGAGAGAGCAAGGGTTGGGATGAATGTGCTCGCTTCACAATCAGAGCTATTTTGTAATCCGCGGTTATGAAAGTGAAGGGTCGGGGGGGATGATATGTAACTACGGAAAACTCTTCCCACTTGCAGCAGCCTCATCGAGCCGACTGCGAAATGCGCGGCCGTGCTCGGCGCCGGCTCCTGCCCGGTTTATTGTATAGCGCCTCTCTTGCAGCCCCCAAAATGGAAAAGCATGCGAGCCCTATAGCCAGCACGGCTCGCTCTCGTGATCCCGCCGGAGCTGCCAAGGAGCCTTAATCTGATTTTAATACCCAGCTCCGTCCAAAACACAGCCCATCCACGTTTTGGAGCCGGCGAGTCGCCGCACCGAGACCCCCTCTCGCTGTCGCACCCCCCCTCCCTCCCCCAAACCTCCATCCCCCAAGATCCCAGCCCGTATGCGTGGAACTGACGCTCGGCATGACTCACTCCCCAGCCCGGCTCCGATCACCCCACGCGCACCCCCTGCGGAGCCCCCCCCACCATCCTCCGCACCGCGCCGCCCCCCCACATTTGGGGGACCGTAACAACGCGGGAGGGGGGGGTTCTGTGCCCGAACCCATCACTTGTCCCCTGTCCCCCAAACCGGCCGGTGGCGAGTGGGGGCCGCGGGAGTCCACGTGCGAGTGGTGCTGAAAGCGCCGGCGGGGCTGCGGGGCTGCGGCCGCGGGGAGCCCCGGGAGGGGCGCGCACAGCCCCGGGGAGCGCGGCCGCTCCGCACCCGCGAGAGAACGGGAACCCCGCAGCCCCGCGGGGCACGGCCGGCCCCCGCAGCCCGCTCCGGCAGCGCCGGCTCTCCCCCGGTGTGCCCGCAAGCGGCGGGGGTTCTCCGTCCCCCCGTGCAGTCGCAGCGCGCCGGGGACCGTCCCGCAGAGCCCCCCCCGCCCTCCTACCTGGCTTCAGCGAGGTAACTGAAAACGAAGGAGGAGAGATCCTCATCGAGCAGAGAGCTGCAATCCGGCCCGGCTCCGCCATCTTCCACCTCCGGCTGGGGCTGAGCACCGAGCATGCAGCAGCGCGCGGCGGGAGCCGGCGGCCGGCGGGGCGGGGAGCGCGGAGCGCCGGGCGGAGCCGCCCGCAGCCCCGCCGCCCCCGCCCGCGGCTGCGGAGCCGGCACGGGCCGAGCGGCTCCAGGGAGCGCCCCGAGGGCTCTGCGGACAACGCTTGGGCCCGCTTTGTGTGTCCCTTGGCAGGGCTGGCTCGCCGGGGCGGGGGTGCGCAGCATCGCCCGGCGCCGCCGCACGGCCCCCGGTCACTCCGAGTTGGGAGATGGAAGCGCTGGGTGCAGCGTGGCACATCGGGGGTCACATTCAGGCTCTCGGGGGCTTTGGAAGTGCCCCGAGGTTCTTGCAGGAGCACACAGAGGGAGCCCACTTGGAACAATGCCACCCACACACGCACCTTAAAATTGCCGGCGTTTAAAAGTGGGAGCACCCAGCACCACCAGGCACCTCTCAACAGTCCCCAGATCACCCCAAGCTGGGATACATTAACCCCGAGAGCAGCGGTTGGGCCAAGGGTCACTTCCAGGCGCTGTAGGGACCAGGTGACTGAAGTGAAGAGTAACCAGGAGCAAAAGATCTTCTGATTTTCCGTGTTTTCATTTCAGCCACTGCTGCGAGCGTCTTGATGTCACTCACATCATCTTTCTGTCTGGGGTTTTGAGGCGTATACTAAAAGCCCTTTCAGAAATAATTAATGATGGGACCAAAAATCTCATGAATGTTCTATTTACTTACCCGTAGCAATTACATGGGAAAGAGCAGGGCTTGGCACCGCAGTCTGAATTAGCTGATCCACAACCAAACAAGTGGCAACGCATGGAGCCTAATGGCTCCAGATCCCTGAATCCCCTCAGAGTGCCCAGACAGGCCTCTGGGGTCACTGCAAAGAGCTGATGGAACAAAGTGATGTGGAGCTGTCGGCGTGGGGAGCTCTGTGCCAGGCCTTGAGGGGTGAACCCAAAGTGCTTCTTCCTCTAGCAGGAAAGGCCCACTGCCCACCCGTGTTTCCAGCCACTCTTTAGTTCCCTCTGGCCTCCCCTGATTCAGGATGTGTTGTGAGCATCATGCAATGTAGCAACACTGGGTTTTCCCTGATGATCCCAAGTTTTGCACTGAAGGGAAATGTCAGGGACAGCGTGTGTTATGTCACAGTGATGAGGGCTGGGGCCAGGGATGGGACAAAGCAACTCTTCCTCACTGGTGTTGCACTCTGGTATTAATTACTGCTGTCAAGTGCCAAAACCCTTACCCAAGGTGCTTTTCCGGCTGCTCTGGCAGCAGTGAAACTTCTCTTGCCATGGGTGGGAGGTCTGTGCCGTGGAATGCCCCGCCAGGAGTCACAGCTACAGCTCACCGCAGGCACGGCACAGTCAAGGAGGGCTGAGGAAGGAAATTGCCTTGCTGGGGACACTTGAAATTCCTTGAAGACTCAGACTCAAATTCCCAGGTGACCCTGCTGATGGGGGATGTGCATTCTGTCCCTTCTTTGCATAAAATACAAGTGATGAAGGCTGTGGATGGTGATGAGCTAAAAACAGGAGGGATGTTTGCCCCACCAGGGGAAAAAGCAGGGCTGGAAGGCCTCACCACAGAAGTAGTCCTTTGGGAGGAATTTGTTGCACAAAAGGCGAGGTTCTCACTTGAGTATCTCGTGATTTCCTTTACACCAGCTGCACTCAAGTAGGAAGTAACCATTGGTGGGAATGACTTGTGAATCCTCATTCTAAAATCAAGTTGTGCATAGCCGGGTTTTTCGGAAATGCCTTTTCCCTTCTGGTCTGCTGTGAGCACAGTTCCTCCCCCTTTTCTTCCTGACCCAAGGGGATGCGCCCTGCCCAGCCTCCAGGGGTCACAGCCTGTGGGACACCCACCCCGGCATGGAGGGGAATGGGGAAAGCAAAGCCCAGCCTTCACTGCCCCGTTTCTCCTCTGAACAGACAGCTTGGGGCTTCTTCCAGCTTTGCCTTTTGATGTGACAGCAGGGTCAGGCTGCCCTGGTGCAGGGAGGGGGACAGAGGACAGCAAAACGGGGCACCTTGGCAAAGAGGACTGGCTGCTGCCACTGGGTTTCAGTGGGATCCTGCAGGACGAAGGGCAGTTGCTCACGTGGCTGCGAGTTGATGTTAACCTGCCCAACTTCAGCTCCTGACTGCTCTGGACTTTTGCACAGTCCAAGCATTTTTCTGTGCCTTTTGGTTCTTTCCACCTGTGAGATGGAGGTCACACCCCTTCCCTGTGCCCTGGGGTTTCTGGAGGAATTGGTTCAATAACACTCGTGAAAAGGGCTTTGGAAGCACCAGGAGAGATGCAAAGGAAGAGAAGATGTTTTAAGTGGTGTTGTCTGCACCTTAGTAAAAGTCAGTTGTGTGGCAGCCTCAGAAACACCTGCATTGGGCAGAGATGGTGTCGGATCCACAGGACCTGAGTGCCGTGGTGTGAATGGGACATCCATCGCATTCCCCGAATTCCCCGTGTCACACACTCAGTGTGTGCTCTGCCGTGTGCTCACAGCTTTCCTCCTCAACCAGAGCCCAGAGCTCCAGCTTCTGCTGCTCCCTGTATTTATGCACTCACAGAGGTGCCAGCCACATCGGAGCAGAATCAAACCCTTTTGCCCACCCTCGCCCCCAGCCCTGGCTGAACCGGAGCGCTCCGTGGCACCGCGCCGCCGCCGTCGCTGCAGCAACTCGATGCTAAGCCCCGAGGGACTGGGGATAATATTACCGAGGTAAAATATAACAGGAAAAGCTTGCAAATGTCCTTCCAAAACAACAGCGAGTGAGTAATGTCATTGGGCCAGCGGTCAGGAGGGGACAGGGTTTGAAGGTAGCCTGAGCCTGCCAAGGGCCAGGCGTGGGACAGGGGCAGGAGCCAATGAGCGCCGCTGGGCAGGAGCCACCCCGCGCCGGGCACCCGCCCGCCCTCGCTCTCACGTTGCAGCTGCCTCTGTTTGTGGATGGCAAAGTGTTGGAAGGAGCAGGCAGTGAGAGGCAGCGGCAAAACGGGCTCCTCCGAGTTATCACATCCGCGGCTGCCGGCGGGTCCCCGCCAGCCCCCCGCCCGGTGACACTCTGGGCTTGGCACTCGTGCGATCGCAGCCCCGGGGGTTGGCGTGGTGGCCGCTCTGTGTCTCTGGGGATGCGGGGAAGGCGCTCACAGGAGCTCACCCGGGGGCAGCCGAAGGGGAAGGTGTCCCCTGAAGCGCTCTCCATTCATGCAGGCTGCGCGCTGGGGCCCCGCTCCCCGCAGGGCACCGTGGTTGGCACTGCCATGCCCTGGGTTTTGCTGAGTTTCTCTGCTTGGCTCCTTTCCACGAGCTCTGCTTTCCCTTCCCCTCAGCCCTGCTCAGCTCTCGGCTCAGCCTTATCCTTCACCTGAAGTCACGAGCACAGGGACAGAGCGTTGCTTTCCCTCGGTGCTTTCTGTGCCTCATTAGCTCCGTGCACCTGCAAGCTCCTGTCTCGTCCTCCTCCTCCTCAGCTGGCGACAGGAGGGCTCTGTTACGCCTCATGGTCAGCAGGGAGTGAAAGTCTGATGTTCTCTTTGCCACAGGGCTGAGGGGCTGGGACACAAAAGTCGATTCTGAGGACAAGTGGGTGCTGGCTGGGCTCCTCCCTCTGAGATCCGGCTTGTCCAGGGCTGAATTCCTGGCAGTTCAGAGGCTCCAGATTCCCTTGGCATCACTGAGGAGCGATGTCCCACAGCGCCAGCAAAGCTCCTCTAGCAGGGACACAATGGAGACCGTGGATACGCCATGGACACCACAGACACCATGGACACCATGGACACACCACGGACACACCATGGACACACCATGGACACACCATGGACACACCATGGACACACCACGGACACACCATGGACACACCATGGACACACCACGGACACACCATGGACACACCATGGACACACCATGGACACTGTGGACACAGCATGGACACACCATGGACACAGCATGGACACCATGGACACACCATGGCCACCCTGCCTGTGCTGTGGCAGAGCTCCCCAGACCCCTGTCCATAGTGCCCATGGCAGAGGGTCCCTCTCCACCCTGTGCCACCTGCCAAGCTCTGCAGCGCTGTCCCTGGGGCAGAGACTGCTCCAGCTCTGTCAGAGGAGCCCATGGTCAGCACTGAGGGTTGGATGGACACATCCATGCAGGGGATGCTGCACAGGGCTCCAGCCTGCCCCATCCTGCAGCCTGCTCCTCTCCCAAACTGCAGCGTGCTGTGGAGGCAAAGCCACGCAGTTATTGCAGAGCAAACCTAGAGGAGACAAATGTGCTGGCAAAGGAGCAGGGAGCGGGTTTGTGGATGCACTATTGAAGCAGATGGGAATTGCCCAGAGCAAGAGGCAGAGCCCAGGCAGCGGAGGGTAGGGAAGGCTCCTGCACGATGGCTCACGCTGCCCACCAGCTGTGTGGGCTGAGCAGGGGACCAGGATGCCCATTGACTCCTTATGGCATTCTCAGTGACTCATTTGTCCACGGAAGCAGCACACCCACAGCAGCTGAGGCAGCCTGTCCTCCTCCCCAGGCTGCTCTGGCACAGCGGGGCCAGCCGGCCCCTTCTGCCCGGGGATGAGAGCCTGGCAGCAGCCCAGGGCACTGTGCTCACGCTGTGCCTCCCTTCATTGGGGGAAGGAACACCCTGTCAGAGACCCTGCCCTGCTCTGTCTGCAGTGCCTGACACCCCAGCCTGCGGCCCAAACCTTCCCCTCGCTGCTCCAGGGGCAGTGTCCCCCTGTGCTGCCCCAGAGCAGCCTGGCACGGGGCACAGACAGCCATGGGACCCGGGGGGAAGGAGCTGCACCGTCCAGCACGTGTCCCTCATGCTCACTCCTCTCTAAGCTCGGCTTCTTCTCGGCACTGACAGCTCTCACACGGTGCTGGCAGTGTCTGTCACAGCCCATCCATGTCACCCCACTGGCCTCTCGCTGCCCCACCTGCCTCATCCCTGCCTGACGAGCTGCCTGCAGTCCTGATGGTGCTGCTTGGGCTCCCCTCCCTGCCCATCCCTGCCTGGCAGAACAGCAGCAGGAGCTGGGGTATCTCCTGTATCCCCACCACTCTGCTGCCAGCTGCTCCCAGGAGGAGTGAGGGGCATTGGGGTGGCAGCTGAAACCCAGCCTGGCCTCATCTTCCTCTGCTGATCCTGGCTCTGAGCAGGGCAGCTCCTCCTGCCTCTCCCTGGAGGCTGCTCGAGTCTGGGTGCATCTCTTCCTCTCTCTATTTTAACAGCCTCATCCCAGAGACGTGCCATGATCACCAGAGCAGGTCCTGATCCTCCTGCACCAGCAGAGCTGGCCAAGGCACTGATCAGTGGAGGGAGACGCTTTGGATCTGCAGCACTGCTGAGCAAGGACTTGCTGTTCCTCAAGCAGCTGTTGCTGGCAGGGATGTCCACGGGCATCTCCCAGGCTCGTGACTCGCAGCCTGCCAGGCTGGCTCCGGCTGTCCCCAGGCCCCCATCTCACTGCAAGCCCTTCTCCGAGCCTCCCCCGCAGTCACTGGCCACTGCTGTCCCCAGCTGCTGCAGCCCTGGTTGGGCATGAGCAGTGGGAAGGGGCTGGAGCTCAGGTCCTGGCCCCCCCTGGGCACAAACGCTGCTGTCAGAGCAGAAACCCCTTGGCAGGTGTGCCCGCCTGGGCAAAGCTTTTGGGGGCCGGGGGCTCAGGGGGCTGCAGGCTGAGGGGTGGGCAGCAGGCACTGCTGCATCTCCCAGCCCTGAGCAGACCCTGCTCTGCTGCTCCTCAGCCCTTCAGCCCTGTGTTCCTGGGCAGGACACACTTCATCTCCAGCCAGCGCTAAAAATAAACCCTCATTCCTCCATCCCGCCAAATAGGCTCTCACTGATTTTACCTGTTCCTCCTCCTCGCCCCTGAATCCCTCTGGAATGTGAAGTCAGCTGTGGAGGAGCTCGGGGAGCTTGGGAGCTTGGGAAAATGCCACCCCCTGCAGCCCCTCTGCCTGGGAATAGCTGCTCTCCTCTGAACAGGCGGCACCGCTGGGGGAGAAGAAACGAAGCTCCCTGGTGGAAGTTTGCCGGCTAATTATTTATTAATGTCCTGACAGTGCAATCGCCGGCAGCGAGGCAGCCCCTGAGCCCCAGCAGAAGGATGAGGAGGAGGAGGATGGAAAGCTCTGCTGCTGGGGCTTTCCTGCCGAGGAGTTCGGGATGATCTGACGCTGCTTCTGTCTTTGGCTGCTTTGGTTACCCACGGCTGAGAAAAAGGGGGCCCATCCCAAAGACCCTGGGAAGTGCTGGGTGCTGGTCCCAGGGTGGTCCCCGGTCCCTCGCGGGTGATGGCAGCTGGGGCGCTCAGCCCCCCCAAAACAGGCAGCGTTTGGATGCTGACTTGGCTGCAAGCAGCTCCTGTGCACACAGAAGCTCCCCGTGCGGGGATAGCAACAGAAATAATGCAGCAAATCACAGCTCGCGCAGCCTGCCTGGCACTTGAAAGCATCTCGAGAGCTTAAAAAGCTGCAAGATGCTCTCATTCCCATCCTCTCCGTGCTCCTGTGCTTTGGGCCCCCCTTGCCGAGGAGGGGGGGAGCATCAATTTCCCCGGCAACGGGGCCGGGGCTGAGCGCGGTGCGGGAGGCAGTGCTGCCCGAGCGGGGCTGGGGCTGACTCATCGCCGTGCAGTATGCAATTACCACGGCAAGTGCAGGCCCCTGCTGTTCCGCACAGGTATCTGTGTCAGCCAGGGCTATTTCCAGCTCTCCCCGCACTCCCGGCTCCGCCGAGAGGTAAGGAACGCGGCCGCCTCGCTCCTCCGCCTGCCGCAGGGACGGGCACGAGTTTCCCAGGAGCGGCGAGCCGGGGGGGTTGGATATATTGCATCCCGACAGCCGAATTGCACAAGTGCGGGAGGAGGGAGGGAGGAGGGAGCGCTGTGCCTTTGCCCACGCGTTTGGCTGGGGCTGCGAGTGGCCGGCGGCTCGGAGCAGCGTTTGGAGCCGGGATCATCAGCGGTGCCGGTGGCGCTGGAAAAGGAGCAGCAGGGATGGGATGAGGGCGGGTTTGGGGAATGCTCTGGCCTGGAAAGGCAGGGCAGGGAGCAGCAGAGCGGCAGAGCCTGTCCCTGATGGAGCAGAGGAGTGGGAGCTCTGTGGGGCAGCGTCTCTGCCTCCCCATCTGCACATCCAGTGCCTGCCCTACCCCACCACGCTGAGCCAAACCACGCTCACAGACTGAGCTTTTGGGACTCCCAAAATGTTTGCCTAACAGTTTGCTCACTGCTTTTCCCTCTGGCTGCCGTGAGTGGGAAGCAAGGAAAGCTCAGGTGTTGAGCACATCTTGGACAAGCTCCGAGCAAGGGATGCAGCCACAAGCCTTGATCGTGGCTGGGGTTTTGCAGTTGGGATCCCAGTCCCCATGGCCATGAGCAGAGGCAGCTGTATCATCACACCAGTGCTCTGACTGGAGAGCAGGATGGGTGCCCCTTCCTGGGAAGCCTGGGCAGGATGAGCCTGCCCATGGGGAGCAAGCCCAGCCTTGCACGGCCTTCGGGGGTTTTCCTGGGATGCCACAGGTTTGCTGATCTTCATCTTCACCTGGAGGCTGCAATGTGGGAGAAGCCTCCACATGTGATGTGGATGTGCCTGGCATGGGCCTGCCCAGGACGATGACATGATGGATGTGTGACATCCCCGGAGCCCTGGTGTCCCTTTCCACTGCCTGGGTTCAGATGGACAGCCCTGCTGGAGGCAGGCATGGGGGAAAATGGAAAAAGAAGGGATGGATGCATCCAAGGGGCTGGGAGGTGCCTCAACATCCCTTTGGCCTTTGCCTGAGCCGTGTCCACCAAAGCCTGGCCTGGGAGAAGCTGAGGCCAGGGCCAGACCTGTCCCCAGTGTGGGCTGTGCCCTGCTCCAGGTGCCAGGCTGCACCCAGCACCTCCATCCCTCCCACACCCGCTGGCAGAGCCCTCGGCACGGGAGAGCTGCTGTGGGATTTCACTGGAAAAAGCACATTAATCATCCTCAGCACCGCCTCCCTGGCCTTTGTCACAGTTTGGTGCCCCAGCACCAGCTTTAAAAGCATTATTTATTTTTAATAAAAGCTGATGTAAAGAGCGGCGTTGGCGGGATGATAAAAATAAAAATGCAGTGGTTGTCACAAGTGTCAGCATCCCTGGGAATGGGGTCTGGCAGTGCCCAGCTGCCCGCCCCTCCAGCCTGTGTGGCTGCACAGGAAGGGAGGAATCAGCCAGCAGTGCGTGCCTTGGGCAGCCTCTGTGCCAGGAAAGCAGCTCCTGCTCCTTATTTTAATACAGAGGTGCACTTCTCCGGTGCATTTGTAATTTTCTAAATGTTTAGTAACTTTAATTGCATTTACTGCATGAATAAATGGGCAAATGGGACATACACAAATGTTGGGAAGTAAATTAGCTTAAGTCCCTTCATTAAAAGAACTATGTGTTATTAAAACATCTGTGTTGCAATGTACTGCTATCACATTAGCAACAGGAATAAGAAATCCTGTTTATCCCTACGAAACTAGATTTTCAGGGCACGGATCTGGCAGCGGCTGAGGCTGTAAACCACAGTGCCTGGCAGCATCTCCATTTCCCCAGGGAGCTCTGGAGAGTCACGGGGCAGCATTCCGTGTCCCAGGCTCCAGGGCAAGCTGAGAGCTGCATCCCGAGGCTGTGCCTGGAAAAGCCTGCCTCTGCTCCCCAGCCCCACGGTGGTGTGCCAGCAGGCAGGGGGAGAGGGAATTGTGCAGGAATTGTACAGGAAATGTGCAGAAATTGTGCAGGAATTATGGAAAAGCCTGCCTCTGCTCCCCAGCCCCACGGTGGTGTGCCAGCAGGCAGGGGGAGAGGGAAACGTGCAGGAATTGTGCAGGAATTGTGCAGGAAGGATGCAGGAATGATGCAGGAATGATGCAGGAAGCACACCTCGCTCTTTCCTGACCATCTCTTCTCTTTCCATCGCTTTTCCTCCTGGCAGACGGGAGCAAAGCTTGCCCGGAGGCCCTGGGCGAGCCCACCCCAGCTCCGCACATCGCGGCTGCCGCGGCTCTGCCCCTCCGGCCGGGCGCAGGGTTTCTCCGCAGGGTTTCTCCGCAGGGTTTCTCCGCAGGTTTCTCCGGGTTTCTCCGCAGGGCAGGGTCACGGAGCCGCCCCGGGGCTCCTCTCCAGCTCAGGTTTCTCCCCGTTTTTTCCGAAGGAGCAGCGGGGTTTGGATGCTGCCCGGCCGAGGCAGAGCACGGCTGGCCATGGCTGGGACAAAACAAAACCAGCATTCACGGGCGGTCATTGAAATTCCCAGCAGCCGTTCCCTGCCGGCACACTCAGGTCTGTCCTCCTTCGCTGTCCTCAGGCACTTCCAGGGACTTTTTCCTGGGTGGCACAGGAGTTCACCCATACCCATCCCTTCTCACGCCGGAGAAAAATAAGCCCTGCTGGGGTGGCACTGCCCGCTTCAGAGGGTCATTCAGGGCCAGCTGGGTGCTCTCCCCTGGCAGACACCCCACAGTCACCAGCCCAGTGTCCCACAGCCACCTCCCCGGCCCCAGCTCACCCCCATTTCCCCGTGATGCTGCCCGAGCCCCCGAGGCTGAGCCAGGCTGTGGGTTCGGCTGCCCAGCCTTTCTACAGCCCCTCCCCACTCTGCTGTATCGAGAGAACCCCCAGGACACGGGGTGAACCCTCAGGGATGGGGCTGCGGGCCAGCCGAACCCACAGGAGCCGCGGCAGGAGCTGAGCGGAGCCCCAAGCACGGATCGCATGAGGAATAAATTGCTCTGGCACAGGATTCGGTCTGGTCGGGTTTAACCCCAGCCGTGCCTTGCCGCGGGGCTGCAGGCAGTGGAGCAGGCAGGGGCACGCCGGGCAGCGCAGTCAGAGCCAAAACACTGCGGTTCCCAGCCCCGGGAGCCGAGGGGAAACGCTGCCTCCAGCCCAGCATGCCTGCGAGCGCAAATGAGTTTAGCGGCCTCAATTTAATTCCCATTTGTACGTGGTGGGGAAAAAAAAATAAATTAAAAAAGAAAAAGACGGAGAAGAGTAGAATCCCGGATCGGCGCTGGGATGGGGTGGTGCAAACCGCAGGCATGTGGGAGGCACGAACTGCCCGGGATGTGCCCTGGGGAAAAGGGGGCTGTGCTGGTGGCAGGGTGGGTGTCACAGGGACAGCACTGGGGCTGTCACTCACCCTGGATGTGCCCAGATCGTGTAGCTGGAGCCACCAGCACAAGGACACACCGAGCACGGAGCTCCCCATCCCAGGAAATCCATGGGGACCAAGCAGGGACAGTGCCCTGTGTCCCCCTGTCCTCATCCAGGGTGTCCGTGGGGCTGGATCAGACCTGGCTGATGGAAGGTGCCACTTCCAGACACCAGGAACCAGCGCTCCGATTTCAAAAAATAAAGTGAGGTTTTCATCTGTGTTTGCTTAGCGAGTTAATGGCTTTATTATTTCTGATTTGATGCTCTTGTCCCTGATGGCCCAGGCACGAAAAGGGAGAGCTGATAAGAGCGAAGAGGCCCGGCCAGAGGGATGCTGGTGGCTGCTCTGTGCCTGGCATTCCCCGCCTGGATGCCTTCCAGGGGATTCCAGAAACGCTGTCAGCTCTGGGAGCAGCACTGTGGGCATGGGGAGGGCAGCAGCTCGGGGAGGTGAAAGCAGCAGGAGCCAGCCCCGATAAGAGCTGGGCTCTGCCCCATTATGGCTATGGGGAAGGCACCGAGAGGAGCACAAGGTATTCCATACTTGGCATGACCTGCCTGGATCACGCTGTGCCTCTGGCCTCATCCTCTTTGGGAGAGATGAACCTCTCTGCTGGGGAGGAGAGGAGACATTCCCCTTCCCTGATATCTCTCCGTGCTTCTGGGTGACTGCTGAAGCCTGGGAGGCAGCTGGCACTGTCTCCATCCTGGGGGAATCACACTGGAGCACCCCAGCTCCTTTTTCCCAGCATTAGAATAAAACAGAAGTGTTTGGCCTGGATGAGCTGGTTTAGGTTGCAAAGACAACCCCAACCCCACTGCAGCCAGTTCCCCCAGTCTGGACAAGAATCTGGGCAAAAGGAACATTTCCTTTGCTGAGGAGATTTCTCCTCTTGCTCATCACTTGCTCCAAGTTTGCCAGTCCCACAGAGACGCCAGCAGAGCTCTGTGCAGCTGCAGGGTTAACATCTCAGCTCTTCCAAATAAATAGAAAATGACCCAGTTTCTTTATTTTCCTCTTTTCCCAAAGTCCAAACACCCAAAAAAATGAGATGGTAAGTGGAAGCCACAAATAGATTCCCTGTATCCTGGCAGAGCTGGGAGATGAAAGCAGGGAAAACAGCTCCTGCCTTCTCTGCTCAGACCCGGGAATGTGCAGCACATCTTTCCAGGGGTTGCTTCGCCCAGGTCAGCGAAGCAGGAGGGGTTTTGGGTGTGATCCCGGCTCAAATCTCCATCCCTGGCTCTTCCCAAGCTCTCCCCTCTGCCTTGCTCTGAGCATTAAGGTGAGCGGCAGAACGTGCCCAGCCTTCAACTATTCCTATCACGTCCCATCTGGAGACAGAAATCTGCCTGCTGGCTTTACAATTAAAATTGAAATGATTTGATTATGGGGCTTCATTAGTAAAAACAAACAGCAGGCAGCCTCCCTCCCTCTCCCCCCACATCCCCGCCCAGCCGTTCCTCCCCGGGGCTGTTTTAGGTAAATCCCAGCCGGCATGCGGCCGGGCTCATGAAAGGATTCGTGCCTGCAGCTTGTAGCTCCCGTCGGGAGGAGCCCGAAAGAGGCAAATTTTAGCCCCACAAATCCCCCGATTCGGGCAGAGATGCGGGAAGAGCCCTGACGGCTCGGTGGGCTGCATGGAGCGCCTGGCACAGCGCAGGGTGAGGGGGGCGGGATGTTCTCCAGCCCCTCTGGGTGTTTACAGACCTTGCTAAGGGGGTGCCCACAGCCCTCGGGGCTGCTGAATGGAGTCCAAACCCTTCATTCTGTGAGTCTCTGCACCAAATGGGGGCATTCGCACCTCGGCACCAACCTGGCACTGTCATCGCCTGCTCCGTGTTCCTTCCCCGCAGCTGGAGCATCCCACGGGAAGGGCTGAGCGGGCACGGAGCGGGCACGGAGCGGGCACAGAGCGGGCACGGAGCGGGCACAGACGGGCACAGAACGGGAACAGAGCGGGCATGGAGAGGGCACAGAGCGGGCACAGAGCAGGCACAGAGAGGGCACAGAACAGGCACAGAGAGGGCACGAACGGCACAGGAGGGCACAGAACGGGCACAGAGAGGGCACGGAGCGGGACAGAGGAGGGCACGGAGCTGGCACGGAGCGGGCACGGAGCAGGCACAGAACGGGCACGAGCGGGCACAGACGGACACAACGGGCACAGAGCAGGGCACAGAGCAGGCACAGAACGGGGACG
This sequence comes from Malurus cyaneus samueli, assembly GCA_009741485.1. Lineage (NCBI taxonomy): Eukaryota > Metazoa > Chordata > Aves > Passeriformes > Maluridae > Malurus > Malurus cyaneus. The sequence goes on along the minus strand of CM019226.1, from coordinate 17,312,459 downwards.
GAGCGCAGAGCGGCACAGACGGGCACAGAGGGACAGAACGGCACGGAGCGGCACAGAGCGGCAACGGGAGCGAGCACAGAGGGCACAGAGCGGGGCACGGAGAGGGCACAGAGCAGGGCACAGAACGGGCACGGAGCGGGCACAGAGGCGGGCACGAAGCGGGCACAGAGCAGGCACAGAGCGAGCATGGGGCAGGCACAGAACGGGCACACGAGCGGCACAGAGCGGGCACGGAGCGGGGCACAGAGGGGCACAGAACGGGCACGGAGCGGGCACAGAACGGGCACGGAGCGGGCACAGAGCGGGCTGCCCGTGGCTGTGCAGATGCTCCAGTCCCTAAAGCATTGGCAGTTCTGGGGGAAGCTGGAATTCAATAACACTCGGGGGTTGGGAACAGGCTGTGCGGGCTGGGAGAGGAGGAATGTTAATGAAGGAGGGCTCGGGAATGCGGCTGGGTTAGGGTGCACTCGCCTGGCTGCTCACTGGGACTGGTTTCTCCAGCAGTGACAGGACAAGGGGAATGGTTTCAAACTGGCAGAGAGTAAGGCTGGATGGGATATTGGGAATATTTTTTCCCAGTGAGGGTGGGCAGGCCATGGCACAGGGTGCCCAGAGAAGCTATGGCTGCCCCTGGATCCCTGGCAGTGCCCAAGGCCAGGTGGAGCACCCTGGGACAGTGGGAGGTGTCCCTGCCATGGCTGGGGTGGGATGGGTGAGCTTTGAGGTCCCTTCCATCCCAAACCCCTCCATAGTTCTGTGATTCTGGGGATTCTCCAGGCAGGGTAGGTGAGCTGGGAATGAAGCAGCCTTTGTGCCTCCCGTGCCTGATGCCAGGAGAAGGCTTTGGAATGGCTCGTTACTCTGAGCTGGTGGCCCTTTTGAGGGGAGCTGTGGCCAGGGGTGTCTGTGTCATGCAGGGATGAGCTCTGCCAGTGGGGTCTGGCTCTGGGAATGGGATCTGGCTGCAGGAATGTGCTGAGCCACAGCTGAGAGCCCTGTCCCCTCTGCCTTGGCAAGTGTCACCAAGCTGGTGGCACTAACAGCATTGCTATCCTACCCAGGCTTGCCCTGTGGGCTAAATCTTTAACCAGATCAAGGGTTTAACTTTATCAGTAGCTGGAAAAACGTGGCACCACTTCCCTGGGGCAAAGTTTCTCGAGCTCTGCAGAAATCCCAGAAGCAGCTGCTTTTCCTGGGCCTCCCTCAGCAGCTCCTGTGCCATGGGGACCCGTGGGACCCTCTGGAGCAGGGAGCATCCTGAGCCCCATGCCAGACCGTGGCTCCCAGATGCTTTTCTCTCCACATTTTTCACAGCCTCGAGGAGCTGGCACCTCCCCAGGCAGGCTGTGCCTGGTCATGGATTGCCCTTCTAGTGGGCAGTGCAGGAGGAAAGCCACCACCAGTGACTCCCGTGTCCCCTCAGGGGAGCCCCCCGATCCCAATCCCCCTGCCAGCCCCCCCAGCTCCCCAGCCCTGGACACCCTTCCACGGCCCCTGCACAGAGCAGGGTGATGGATTATTGTTATTAGAGGTGGAGAACACTTTCTGTGCACAGCCAGGTGGTTCAGAGCAATCCGTCACCCACCGGCGAGGGGGGCTGGGCTGTCCCTCTGTCCCTCTGTCCCTGCCCAGGCGGGGGGGTTCGAGGTGGCTCCGGGCACGGCCGGATGCTGCCCTATCTGCTGGGCAAGGGCAGGGCTTTGGCAGCGGCACAGCCCAGGGCAGGGCACTGACCCGAGCTGATCCCGGCACCCCAGGGCATCCCGGGGGAGCAGGAGAGGGGGCAGAGACCCTCCGCGTCCCGGGGATAAACCCACAGCCGTCAGAGCTGTCACACGGCCTGGGCACAGTGCAGGGCTGAGAGAGGGGCTGGGAACAGGCTGGGGACAGGCTGGGCACAGGCTGGGGGGCAGGCTGGGACAGCGAGAGGGCTGGGGACAGCTGAGGACAGTGCGGGGCTGGGGACAGGCTGGGGACAAGCTGGGGACAGGGTGGGGACAGCGAGGGGACAGGCTGGGGACAGGCTGGGGAATGCGGAGCTGGGGACAGGCTGGGGACAGGTTGAGCACAGCGAGGGGACAGGCTGGGGACAGGCTGGGGACAGTGCGGGGCTGGGGACAGGCTGGGCACAGCGAGGACAGGCTGGGGACAGTCTGGCTCAGCAGTGCCCGGGGCTGTGCCAGGCACGGTCGCAGCCCGGGGCTCCTCTGGCAGTGCCACCACAGCGGGACACGGCGGCAGCCGGTGCGGGCTGCGAGGGGGGGCGGCGCTGACGGTCCGGCTCAGCGAAGGTAGCAGAGCATGAAAGCAATTTCACACTTTATTAGACAATTCAGGTGCCAGCTGCACCAGCCTGCAGCGAGCGCTGCTGCTCACACCTCCCCTCCTGCCGCGCTCTCCGGGGGCTCAGCCATTCCCCGGGCCACAACGATCGCGCCTGGCACACGAGGGGACAGCGACAGTGGCCGGGGGCTCGGGCTGCTCCTCGTGGGCCACCTTGCTCCACACACGGGTAGGTGGCTGGGCACAGGGCGGCACAGGCTGGCTCTGCTCCGAGCCCGCTCAGCCTGGCACCGGGGGCAGCTCCAGTTGCGTTCCTAAAGTCCCTCGGGGCCGTGCCACCCTGCTCCTCCTCCCTCCCCTTTCCTCCCCTTTCCTGCCCTCTCCCTTTCTGCACCCAAGGTGAGGGGATGGGTCCGGATTTGGGATCCTGGGCTTGGGGTTTCCCTGGCAGGTGCTTTCTCCCACAGCTCTCTGTCCCCGGGGTGCCCCAGCAGAGCCAGCGGGCACACGGACACCTGGGCACGCAGCCACCCTCCTGCCACCCCGGGCTGTCCCTGCCATGTGCTCTGCAGCCCCGCCGTGTCCCCGGGGAGCAGCAGCCACACCGAGCAGAGCCCGTGCTGTCCCGGCACGCAGCCGGGCTGGCACCCGTGCCCCGGGGACACGGCCGCGCCTGTCACACCCCGCGGGTGGACAATATCCAAATGCCTGCACGTCCAGGATATGAATCAGCCCGGACAGGAGCGCGGCAGCCGCTCCAGGACACCCGGAGCTGCCCCAGAGGCTGCTCCAGCAGCCAGGCTGTGCCGGTGCCAAATTCCGTGCAGGCTGGCGGGCAGGTCACGGGCAGCAGCGCCTGCCTGGCTCCGCTGCCACCTCCAGATCAGCCCCGGGCACGGCAAAACCCCGGCCTGGCATAATTTCCCTGTTTGCACGGCTCTGCTTCCCCGTGCTGAGCCATGGCACGGTGGCACAGGGCCAGGGCTGTGCCTAACCTTGACCTGCCCTGCCCGGCTGTCCCCCCGTGCCCCCCGCCCCTGGCATGTTCCACCGGGCCGGCCAGAGCATTCCAACCGGGAGAGCCTGTCCTTGACGGGCTATTTAAAGGCTCACTTGTGCTCTTTATCCCCCTCATGTTTAGGCTGGAAGAGCCCCGTGCCCTCGGGTGACTCTGAGTTGGCACTTCCAGGCTCAGGGCAGCAGCAGCACAAGAGTTTGGGTGCAATCAGGGGAGAAGGGGGGGATATAGGTCCCCATGTCCGGCAGTCAAGCACCAGGACGTGCCCTGGGGAAGGTCCCCTGGCCATGCAGGTCGGCAGCAGGATGGGGGGAGCTGCAGAGCCCAGCTCACCCCTGTGGATCACCCCAAAGGCTGGAGGAGCCACACGAGCTCATTTCCCGTCCCCTCAAGGCCTGAGCACCCCAGATCTCCCTGCACTGGGAAGATCAGGGCTCAGGCACCTGAGCACTCGGTGTGCCACTGTCACCTTTAACCCTCTGAAGGGTCTCGCTCCTGCGGGCTGTGGAGCTGTGCCCGACTGCTGCCATCTCCTGGCACAGGGCTCATTGCCCGAGCATCCCGCTGAGCCGGCACGAAGGTGACTCGGGAGAGAAACCCGACCTGATGGGGATCGATTAGGAACGGAAAAATCCAGAGGAGCCATCTGCAGGGAGCTGGAGCTGGGAGCCCTGCGGCTGCGGTGAGCACAGACACAGCCCCTGCTCCATGACCCGCGTCCCCCAGCCCACCCATGGGCCCATCCTCAGGAACCCATCAGCCTTTCCCCGGCCTGGGAGCATCCCCAGGACACGTCCCGAGCCCTGGCACTGCTGTCCCCTCCCTGAGCATTTCCTGGGCACAGGTGGTGTCCCTCAGCCTCCGCACAGGTACAGAGGAGGGCGAGCTCCACAGCAGCTCTGCCTCAGAGCAGCCCCCAGCCCCACATGTGGGACACGCAGAGAGTGTCTCCAGTGCCCGGGGCTGTCCCTGGCACCCGCTCAGGGTTCGGTGAGGACATGCCACCCTGTCTCGCTGGCTCTGGGGAGCCCGCAGGGAGCCCGTGGGTGGCCGAGCAGGGTGGGCGGCTCGCCCCGGGCACGGCACGGCACGGCACGGCATGCCAGCGCTCGCCAGCCGGCACGGGGCAACTTTGATGCGGGCAGAGCCGGAGCCCAGCGCAGCCGGGACGACGCCAGCGGGTCGGGGATGGGCAGCGGACGGTGCCAATCCGGGGGCTCCTCGAGTCCCCTCGGGCTGCCCACCTCAGCCCCATCGGCATCTCCGAACAGCGCAACCACGGGGAAACTGAGGCACGGCGCTGGGACACCTCGGGGATGGTGGGAAGGAGAGGGGGTCTCCATTTTCAAACCGAGCCTTAGATCAGGACCGACACGGACTGATTCTCAAAAAAACCCCCTTCCGTGGGACCTGTGCCAACCCCACGAGTATCTGCGCGGGTCGGAGGGGCACGGGGCGCTCCGGGAGCCCCGGGGACCGGGATCTCTGTCCCCCCGAGCGGGGCGCACCCCGGGCTGTCCCCCCGCACCAGCGATCCCGGTCCGAGCCGGGCGGGCTCCGGGAGCGGGCGGGGGCTCCCTCTGGCGGCCGTGGTGGCGCAGGGCGGGGGCTCGGCTGCCCAAGGGCTCGGGGATTTTGTGCCCAGGGCTCGGGGGTTTTGTGCCCAGGGCTCGGGGGTTTTGTGCCCAAGGGCTCGGGGGTTTTGTGCCCAAGGGCTCGGGGGTTTTGTGCCCAAGGCTCGGGGGTTTGTGCCAAGGGCTCGGGGGTTTTGTGCCCAAGGGCTCGGGGGTTTGTGCCCAGGGCTCGGGGGTTTTGTGCCCAAGGGCTCGGGATTTGTGCCCAAGGGCTCGGGGGTTCGTGCCCAGGGCTCGGGGGTTTTGTGCCCCAGGGCTCGGGTGCCCAAGGGCTCGGGGGTTGTGCCCAGGGCTCGGGGGTTTTGTCCAAGGGCTCGGAGTTTGTGCCCAAGGGCTCGGGGGTTCTGTGCCCCAGGGCTCGGGGGTTTTGTGCCCCAGGGCTCGGGTGCCCAAGGGCTCGGGGGTTCGGTGCCAAGGGCTCGGGGGTTTTGTGCCCAAGGGCTCGGGGGTTTTGTGCCCAGGGCTCGGGGGTTTGTGCCAGGGCTCGGTGCCCAGGGCTCGGGGGTTGTGCCCAAGGGCTCGGGGGTTTTGTGCCAAGGCTCGGGGTTTTGTGCCCAGGGCTCGGGGGTTTTGTGCCCAAGGGCTCGGGGGTTTTGTGCCCAAGGGCTCGGGGGTTCTGTGCCAGGGCTCGGGGGTTTTGTGCCCAGGGCTCGGGGATTTTGTGCCCAAGGGCTCGGGGGTTTTGTGCCCAGGGCTCGGGGGTTTTGTGCCCCAGGGCTCGGGGGTTCTGTGCTCAAGGGCTCGGGGGTTTTGTGCCCAAGAGCTCGGGACTCAGGTGCCCAAGGTGCCCAAAATCTCAGTTTCCCAGGTGCTCTGGTGCCCAGTTTATCAGGTACTCATGTGCCCAAATTCTCATGAGCCCTGTGCCCAGTGCCTGTCTGCCCAGTCCCCAGGTGCCCATCTGCCCAGTGCCCAACTGCCTCACGCCCTGCTGGGGACCCTGTGCACCTTCACCACTCACTCCTGCTCCAAGCAGAGCCACTGCTGCCTCGTCCCCTCAGGACACCCCTGTCACCTGCAGGGATTTCAGCAATCCCCGGGTACCGCAGCCCCTGCCCTGACTCCCTGGTGCTGCTTCACTTTGTGCCATCGCACACACGGACACGGCGCCCTCCATTTCCCAAAAAGGTGCCGCCTGAGTGCCATCCTCGTGCCCACATCCCCGGGCCGTGCCCTCCAGGTGCCTCCCACCACCTTCCCAGCCCAGGGCTGCCTCCCTCCAGCATCTCCTGTGAGGTGTACTCGGCTGCCAAGCTGGCTGTGCCCATCCTGTGCCCTCGGGGTGCCACGCTCATACGGGCAAGCTCCAGCCCGCGGGGTCCTGCACGGGGACGGTCACCAGGTAGCTGGAGGGCACGTAGCCCCTCTGGCCGTTCACCTCCACCAGGCTCCACTCCGTGCTCCCTTTCTTGTCGTGGGGCTCCAGCACCAGCACGGGCTGCCCTGCCTGCAGGGTCACCTCCTGCGGGCTCCTGGCTGCGAAGGAGAAGCCGGCCACCACCTGGAGAAGGCAGGGAGGGAGGGAGGAATGCCCTGCTGGAGCTGGGAGTTGAGGGGGGAAGGATGGGCAGGACAGGCCATTCTGAGAGGGCAGAGCAGCAGGGCCATGGATGGAGGGATGGGGACACAGCAGGAACAAACCCTCGGGGACCTGCAGGACACGGACACACACTGGGCATGGGGCCTGGCACACGCAGGACCAGCTGGAGGACACAGCATGGACACTCTGGATGGTGCCTGGCACGGCACAGCAGCCCTGCCCAAACTACTCCAACATAAGGGGATATCCAGGAGAAAAAAAACCCAAAAAGGAATTCCTTATGTTTCTGTGTGCACAGATCCTCCTTCCCCAGCCATGGCACTTCACGAGTGCTCCTTTTGGGAACGACTCAGGAAACCTGAACCCTACAGCTGATGGCAAAGCTGAGTGGGCTTGGGCTGAGCCCAGCCTGGAAGGGAGGAGAGCATGGGCTGCTGTTCACCCAGGATAAGGAAAGGGTTCAGGTGGATCCTGAACTGGGAGAGGCTGCCCACAGTGCCCACGGTACCTCCAGCATCCACCAGCCAGCGGCTCGTGTTGCCCTTGGTGTCGGCGCCCTGCAGCAGAGCCACAATCTGGCCCCGGAGCAGGGTCAGGTCCAGCTCCCTGGTGCCGCTGACATTGCTGGTCACCTGGTAAAGCTTGTCCGGGCCGTGCTTGCTGACCAGGGAAAGGACCTTCCTCTCCTCTGCAGGGGTCAGGGGCTGCAGGAGCGACAGACAGGGGAGCACTTGGTGACACACTCAGGGAACTGAGGCCATGCAGGTGCTGTCCTTTGTCACACCCCAGGGACAGCTTAGGGGAACAAACTCCTTCCCAATCCCTGCTCCACCCCCAGGTTTGGAGAGGAGTGTCCAGAACCAGCAGGGTTGAGCTGGTTCATCCCGGGTCATTTCCAGCCAGCTGCACTCAGGGGTTGGGGGAAATCCTGTGGCAACCCCCTGGGCCACTTGCTGAGCCAGCAAGGGGGATTTTCTGCACTGGGAAGCCACAGTCCAATCTCTCTTTATCCAGCTGGCCTGAGACCTGCCCCTGGCAGCCCCTACCTGTGTGCCAGGGCTCGGTGTGACCGTGTCAAAGGCCTGGCAGAAGGAACGGAGCTGAGCGCCCGACTGCTGCAGGGTGTCTTCCATCAGCTTCCAGAAACTGGGCAGGGCCAAGTGGCCATGGGGCAGCTGTGGAGATAGACCCAGGTCAGGGAGAGCCCTGAAGAGCAGAGCTCTGGTGGGTCAGAAGGGAAGAAGGAGGAAGAAAAGGGGTGAGAAAGCAAGAGGCCAGACCTGGCCGCTAAATTCACCTGGAATATGGGATCAAAGCTGCTCCTCTCTGGTTTGAGCTGCCCCTTGTTCTCACCCTGCTCCTGTGCTCCAGCCCAGGGCATTTGACAGCCCTCCCTCTCCACATTTACATCAGGGAGGAGTCAGGGAGACAGCTCCCAGGGGATGGGGTGGAGGGAGGCTGTTCCCCAGCCCAGAGTTGCTTTTCTGCTCCCTGCCTTGCTGGCATGGAGCTCTCAGGAGCTCGGAGCTCACACTGATCTCTCAGGCAACAGCACACCAATAAATCACCAGCAGTGCCCACAGAGAGAAAGCAGAACAGTCCCTGGCAGTGCAGAAGGGAAAATTTGGCTTTCCCCAGGCAGGAAAGAAGAGAGATCCTTACAAATGTGTCTGTGAGAGCAGGTGGGACACAGCAAAGTCACCTCCTGGAGACTGGGAGACTCCCAAACCTAAGGAAGGGTGCCTGGAGGGTCCCACTCACCTGCTGCAGCTCCTTCTGTCCCTGCTGCAGCACCTGAGCAGCCAAGTCCAGCTGCAGGGCCCCGAAGGAGCGCAGGATCTGCCCCAGGAGCTGCAGGGCTCCCTGGTTGAAGCGCGGCAGCTCGGCCACCAGCAGCTCGTTGATGGCCAGGTAGGTGTTCATGGCCGCCTCCTCGTCGTAGCTCACGCTGCCCATCTCGCTCTTCCTCTCCTGGATCTCCTCGTAGTCCAGCAGCTTGTCCAGGCGCTTCTTGACCAGCTGCTGGGGCCCCTCCAGCGTGTCTGAGAGGCTGCACAGGGGCTGCCACACCAGCCTGTCCATGCGCTGCTTCTGCAGGGGACAGAACCCCGATTTCCACGTCAGCCCCCCAGACAGGAGCAGCTGCCTGTGCTGGGACAGGGGGAAGGAGCTGGGGACACTGGGGACACCTTTCCCCGAGGGCACATGGATGCCAGCCCCAGGATGCCTCCCTTGGTGGGGAGCAGTCAAGCCTGACACAATTCCAAGCTTGTGCTCCATGGAAAGAGCAGGACAGGGCCCTTTCATGGCTCAGCCCAGCCTCAGCTGAGTTTGTCCCCATATCCCTGCCCAGAGCCCATTTAGGGCCCTCTGCCCCTGCCTGGGGCTGCTCTGGTTCCTCTGTGTCTCCCGTGGGTGGCCCAGCTCCTGGAGGCACCCATGGGACACACACTGCAGCTCACCCCAGCCCTGCAGCTGCTGCAGTTGTGTCTCTGCCCTCCCTCCCTCCCTCCCTGGAGCTGCTCCCTCTCCTCACGTGTCAGGAATTGCTGATGGATCCCATTATTCGCTCCTGGCTCTGCCTCCACCATTGGGCTCTGGGGACACTGAGGACACTGCTCTGGGGACTGGGGGAGCAGCCAGTGCCCTTGTGGGAGAGCTGAAGGAGATGTGCAGAGAAGGAGCACTCACAAACTCTGGGAAAACAGCGCTCTGGAGGTGCTGGGAGAGGCGGCGACACTGCTGGGCAGGTCCCTCGTCCATCTGCAGGTCACACTGGTGTGGGGTGGGCAGCAGGAATGCCTGCAGGGGAGGAAAAATCACTCAGCTCCCTGCCAACCCTGCGTGGGGAGCCCGTGTCAGTCTGCTCCTGACCAGCTCCTTCCAGCCCAGAATTGCTGCTGAGCCCTCGGCCGTTCCGAGCCTTTCCTGACAATGCCGTGTCTGGGGATTGCATGTTTTGCTAGCACTCAGACTTTCATTTCCCTCAGATGCCCCAAGGGATTTCCATGAGAAAATCGTAGCAGCTGCTGACCCAGGTGATTTCAGAAGGGAAATCTGCTGTCAGGACTGATCTGGGGACATTTCTGCCTTATACACATTGCTGAATTGAATTCCCAGGCTGAACAACAGCCAGCCTTTTCAATCATTTAAGACCTTGAAATAATGGTAACTTTAAGGCCAGATTATTCTCACATGACACTGGCTCAGTCTTGTCAAAGCTCAGCTTTGGTTCAGGCTGCCCTGGACCTGAGCAATCCTGGGATGTTGTGCAACTCCCTGACACAACAGCACATCTCAGCTGAGCTGCGAGTCCAGAACATCCCCACCAGCTGCTGGAAGCATCCTACAATCCCAAGGAGCAGCTCCTGAGGCCTGGATGGAGCCATCCCCTGGCCAGAGGTGAAGATTTTACCTCCAAGTGCCCCATGTAGGATGCCACGTTCTCCTTCAGCGTGGCCACGCTGGATGCCACACACTGGAACTTCTCTTCCAGCTCGTCATACTCCTTGTCCTCTGTCTGCAAGGGGAGAGGCAGCTTGTCACCAACCAGGGCAGTCACTGGGGGCTGAAACAGCAGCCTGGCACCTGCCTGGAGCTCACGGGGCTGGGGACAGGCAGGGCAGACCCTAAAGGACTCTGTGAATGTGGAAAGGGGCCAAAGTGCCAAGGGTGCAGGCAGTGATGAGGCTCTTGATGAGTGATCACTCTCAGTGATGAGGCTCTTGGTGTGGTTGCGGTGCTGGGGAACACTGGGGTGTCTTTCCTTTTGCTGGGGATCCTTTGAGGATCCTGGAGGTCCCTGCCATGCTCTGGGATGGGCAGTGAGGTGTCCCTGTGTCCCTCCTGTCCCCCAGACCTTGGGATGATGGAGGAGCAGCAGGAAGCACCAGCCACCCCACCCCACTCCATGCTGGCCCCGTGCTCCCCGTTCCCCTCTCGAGGCACTTCAGGAGCAGCAAAAAGCCCCAGGAATGAGCCAGAAGGGGCAGGCAGGGGGTGAGGGCTGCCCACCTTGGCCACGATGCCAGCCTCGTGCATGAGCAGTCGGCTGAGGCGCGTGGTTTTCTTGGCGATGGAGTGGGTGTTGAGGCGCGCCAGCCGCTCCCGCAGCGTCAGGTGCTCGGCCTTGTTGTATTTGGTCGCTGCCTCGGGTGGGAGGACACAAAATAGGGGGAAAGAAGATCAGAAGAGGAGACTTCGTGGCTGAGCAGGCAATGAGGGTGAGCAGCACAATGGGGCTGATCAACAGGATAAGCACGAGCCACATTAAAGAGGGAAAGGAGAAGGAGAACCAAAAAGAAGGGCGAGCTCCCATCTGTGGGGAGCCTGATTTCTCCTATCCCAAGGGCAGCACTGTTATTCCCAGTTCTCCAGACCCAGGAATGTGGACAGACTGGTTTTGTCCTCAGCCCCCCATGCCACCCTGCAGCCTTCAGGTCTTGCCCAGAGTGGCGTTTACAGAACCAGAGCAGTTCCAGGAGCTGTCTGCACGAATCTGTGGCACGGTGGGTGGAGGGCAGGAAAGATTTGAATGGATTTAAATGGGAATTAGTGCCCAGGACACGACTGGGGCTGGGCTGGGATCCACTCCCCCGCTGCACCGAGCCCCCGAGCACTCACCCACTTCCCGGCGCCGTTTGTACTCGTTGATGTTGGCATTGACCTGGGCCATGGCACGAACCGCTGCCTGCAGGGCAGAGTGGGCACTGGCACTGCTCGGGGTGTTCTCCAGGATCTTCCCCAGCAGCAGAGGGTATTTGGTGACCCTCTGCACCGGCATCACCAGGAAGAAGCTGAGGTCTGATGCGCCCGTGTGAGGCCTGGCAGGGAGGGGAGCTGCTCAGGGTTGGTGTGCAGGGCTGCCTTCCTGCCCTGCTGCTGCTTCTCTGGGGGTGTTTGGGGGGGAGAGCAGCCCAGAAGTTGTGGAGGGTTCTGGCTGTGACCCCTTGGTCCCCTGCCAGCCCCGAGGGCAGTGCCAGCCCCTGCTGGGTGCCCTGCCTCCCTGAGCAGGGCATGGGGGTCAGTGCTTGTTCTGTGGGCAGCAGGGAGTGGGGTGCTGACAAAGTGATTCCCTTTCCACCCACAGGGAATCTCTCATTTGGGAATTGCATGGCCTGGCCCTGAGCAAACCCCACTGCCACTCCTGCTCTGCCCGCTCTGGGAGTTTGTGACCCCCAAACAGTTCAAGTCCCCCAGATGAGCCAGTGTCTCTCTGGTCAATGTGGGGAGCTTGTGCCCTCCCCTGGGGGTGGCAGCAGTTGTGGATTTATTTTCAGTCCCTACAAAGGATTGCAGCCCCAAGGATGCAGGACAGGCTGCCAGGGATGACACCAGGAAATGCCACAGAGGTGGTGGCCACGCTGTGACACCCAGCCTGGTGACACAGATCCACGCAGGAGAAGGGTAAAGCCAGGATGGAAGAGGGGCCAGGGAGGTGGCAGACACCTACACGGTGACGTTCAGGGTGTCCAGGATCTCCTCCTGCAGCCGTGGCTCCCTGCGGTAGCTCTCCACCAGCTGCAGGGCATGCTCGTAGCTGGCACAGTAGGTTTTGTAGACAGCCTCCATCTCCTCCTTGAACTCCTGGAACAGGGTGCCTGGGGAAGGAGGGCGAGGCTGGGGAGGAGGGTCCCTCTCTGGGGCTCCGAGGAAGGCAGGGGCTCCCCCAGCCTGCTGGAAGGGTGCAGCCAGCAGAGGAATGCCAGCCTGGCATGCCAGGCTGTGCTCTGCCCTCCTGATGTCCCCATCACCATTGCAGGCTGGGCAGGCCAGCCTTGCCCCTGGGTGGACAAAGCTGTGGTGGCACCAGCTCTTCCCAGAGCCGAGGCAGGGCCAGGAGGTGCCAGGGCAGGGGGCTGGGCTGGCACAGACCCCCATGGTGGGCACGGGCAGCCCCTGGCACTGCAGCACTTACTGATACTGAGCAGCTGCTCCTGCCCACGGCCAGCTGTGTCCTCCAGGCCCTTCAGGAAACGTTGGGACATGTGGAGGATGTCATCAGTGTTAGAGAAGAGTCCTTCCAGATCCAGCTCGGGCAGCTGAAGGAACAAAGATGGCCCAGGCTAAGCCAGGCAGCTCAGAGATGATCGTGTGTTTTAGAGGCACCCTCAGTGACCTTCCTTCCATCTGCCCCAGGACACCCCAGCAGCTGCAGCAATGTCTGTTCAGGAGATTTTGGGAATGCTGAGCCCTGCCTGTGCTCCCAGCTAGGCCAGGGTTAAAGTCATGGGGTGGCTGTACTGGGTCAGAGGCAATGTCCATCCACCCCTGACCCCGGTGGCTCAGGGGGAGCCCAGGAGGGTGGAAGGTGAGCACACAGTGATCTCCCTGGTGATTTGGGTATGTCACATTCACCCTCCAGTCCCCAGCCCCTGGGCAGGGGTAGCCTGTGTCACCTGCTTCTTCTGGAGGTGTGCCCGGATGTCCGACACGCAGAGCTGGAGGTTGTGCACGTAGCTGGCCTCGGTGGTGATGAGCTCCTCCACGGCCAGGCGCTGGCTCAGCTCCATCTTGTCACTGGGCATCACCTCTTCAGTGGCCTCTTCGGTGGCCTCTTCAGCGTCAGCTGCATCCTCAGAGCTGGGCTCTGCACTCGCCATCTCAGTGGAGCACTGCAGGGGTGGCAAAGGCAGCCTGGGACTGGCACTGTGGTACCCAGCCCAGCTCAGTGCCAGTGCTCCCTCCCCTGTGCCCATGGCACCCCACAGCTCATCCCCAGTGACACTGAACCCATCTGCATGAACCAGCAGGGCACAGATGACACTCGGAAACCATAAAACCATCAAGTGCTGCCAGGCAGGAGCAGGAAGGTGGAGACACCCACGTGTGGCGGGCAGGGACTCGCCACACACACATGTCCACACTCCAGTGACCACGTGTGGGGCTGGGGGGGTACACAAGGAAGCCCCCAGGTGCCAGCAGGGGTCTGGCAGCTCCCCCCAGCACTGGCACTCTGGTTTGCCACCCCTGCTCCAGCTCCTCGCTGCCGGGACAGTTCCCTCCCCGCCTTGGCTGTCAGCGCCTGGCACCTCGCCTGGCATTCAAAGGTCCTGCTCAAAGTACAAAGAGTGGCTCTGCAGTGCTTGAACAAGAGATGTTTCTGTGACAGCGAGAGCTGCTTTAAAAGCCACCAGGACGGGGGGAGAAGTGGGCAGAGCTGCTGACGCCTCTGCCAGATGCACTGGCAGCCCTTGGTACGCAATGCCAGTGCCCTGCGTGGCACAGCACCCTCCCCTCTCTCTCTGCCGTGGAAAATCTGAGCTGATCCCTGATGTTTTCTTCTCAGGACTCATGCTCTGCTCTAACTGATACCAGGGAGGGTGAATCAGGGCCCAGAGCATCACAAACAGCGCTTGGTTCCTGGCAGGAAGGCCTGGAGAGAGAGAGGCGTGGCACAGCTGGGCTGGGTCCAGAGCCCGGCCGGACGGGCAGGAATGCTGCCAGGCCTCCCGCTGCCTGCGGAGGAGGAGGTGGACAGCAAAGGCAAGGCAGAGGTGGCCCGGCAGGGTGAAAGACAGATGGCACAAGCAGCAGCAGCACGGCCTTTGCCCTGCTAGGCTGCCACACGCTGGGTGCCTGCCCGGAGGCTGCAGCCCCGCTCCCGCTCCCACCGGCTCCGGCTATTAAGGGACTGATGTGGCTGCGAGCCGTGGGCAGGGCCACTGGCCCCTCCTGGCACACGCCCACTGCTGTGCTGGAGGAGAGCTGGCCTTGGCACAGCACGCCAAGTGAGATGGCATCGGACCTCCTCCTGCCTGAGCGGGCATGTCACCCTGCCAGCTGTCATCCCTGCCCTCTGCGATTTGGCTGCCTCCCCTGCCCGTGGCGTGGCATTGGCTGCTCTGGGACACAGAAAACAGGGGACTTTCCGGGACTCCTCTGGGTGCTTCCGACGTGTGCAGGCAAAAGGATCCCCTGTCCCATCAAGGACTGTTGGACAAACTCAGTGTCCTCTGCCTGGGGTGACAGCAAAGTCCTTATTCAGTGGAAGGGTTGTAAGGAAAGCCCTGACCTGAAACATCCCCCGAGCCCGGGAGGGAAGCCCTGCAGCTCAAGGCATGCCAGTATTGGGGTGTCCCTGGTCCTGCAGCATCATCCCTGAGGCACACGCTGCCCTGGAGGCTTTCCCCAGCCTGAGAAAACCTCCCAGCCTTCCCTCACCCCCCTGGCCTGAGACCTCAGAGGGACAAGGGAACGGTGAAAAACTGGAACGCAGCATTTCTGGGCAGCGCTGGACCGGGCACAGAGCGCAGAGCAGGTTTCGCTTTCCCAGCGCCCCCTCCCAGGCAGCTTCCCGCATTTGAGCTGTCACTTCTGCCTCGGCGGCTGCAGGCATCCCCGTCCGTGAGGGGGGCTCCGGGCATCCCTATCCATAACTGGGGGGCTCCGGGCATCCCTGTCCGTGAGGGGGCTCGGAGCATCCCTGTCGGTAACGGGGGGCTCCGGGCATCCCTGTCAGTAAGAAGGGAGACCCCATAACACGGGGGCTTTGAACATCCCTGCCCATAACACGGGGCTCTGAACATCCTTGTCCATAACGCGGACACCCGGCCGCTCCCGGCCCTCCCCGACACCCGCGCACTGGGGTCTCCGGTTCCTTGCCCGCGGCTCCCACCGCGTCCCCAGGGTGTCAGCCCCGCTCCTCAGCCAGCCCAGCCTCTCCTCTGCGCCCCGAAACCCCCGGCCCGGCTCTTACCTGCGGAGCGGGCGGGGTTGCGCAGGTCGCTGTGCCCGGCCGCGGCCGCGCTGCTGTTGCTGCGGGCGGTGACACCGCAGCCGCACCGGGCTGGAACGGGGGGATCCCGAGCCGGGGATGATCCCGAGCAGGGAATGATGCCGAACGGGGCTGATCCCACCCAGGGGGGCCCGGCCCCGCCGTCCCGCCCGCGGCAGCGCAGCCGCTCGGTCGCAGGCTCAGCGGGGCGGTCCCTGCGCACGCCCGGCGGGCGGCGGGGCTGCGGCTGGCCCGGCTGGCACCGGCTGTCCCCGAGCGCACCGCCCCCACCGGCACCGGCAGCCGACATGGGCTCCCATCCGCCAGAGCTGACGATTCCCCAGCGCCGGGAACGCGTCTGGATCGGTCCCGGCTCCATCTGCACCCCGCCGTGCGCGGCAGCCCCCGGTGCGCTGGGGACAGCAGGGGACGGACCGGGAGAGCAGGAGAGACACCGGGAGTGCTGGGGACACACCGGGAGGGCAGGGGACGGACAGACCGGGGGAGCAGGGGACGGACCGGGGGAACAGGGGACAGACACACCGGGAGAGCAGGGGACACAGGGGGAGCAGGGGACACAGCCCGCCTCCCCCCTCCCGCCAATAACAGACATAGGTCCCCGGTGTCTCCTCGGCCTTGTTGCCTCTCCAATGCACAGCCCCGGCGATGCCCCGCTGTTCCCACAGCCCATCCACAAATGCACAGGATTCCCGCCGTGTTATCCCAAGGTCAGGCATGTCCCCGGCACTGCCCCTCTGCTCTGCCGTCCCTTAGCAGCTGCTCAGCCACGGGAACGGGGGCAGAGGAAACAGAAATGAAAATATAAGCGAGGAATTGGTTGCCAAGATTAGGGCATGGGGAGTCAGTGGCTATTTGGCACGAAGTTTGGTTTTATTTCTTGCTGAGGTGTTTGCATCGTTATAAACAAGCTATTGAGAGGAGAGGCTGATCCTTGGCCAACTCCCGCTGGGAGTTCAGCCTTGTCCTGACCACAGGGAGGGGATGGCAGCACCTGGCTTTTTCCAGGCTGACCCGCAGAGTGCAAAAATGTCACTGAAGAAGGACTCGGAGTTTTTCAGTGACTCATTCCTCACTGCCATGTCCAACAAAGCCATCAAGACACATCACAGCTGCTTTGCTCCCATCAGCACATTGTGGATGGTCACACCAGGACAGGAACCACGCTCCAGTGGCTGCCGAGGGAGTCCCTGTAGAGCATTTCTCCGTCCTCCCCAAACACCTTCATCCCGCTGGAGCAGCACAGCAGGACCAGAGCAGCATCCCCAGCCCCGGCTCCACCCGGCCAGCTCACAGCACGGGTGTTCCCTCAGGCAAATTTCCCATTCCCGTCCAGTTTTTCAGAGGCTGAATAGCCTGGCTCCAGCGAGTTCCTTGCAGGATAGGCTTGTCCTCCTTCCTGACAGCTCCTTCCCTCAGCACTGCTGTTTCCTTCCTGCCTCGCTGCTGGTACCACACACCTCCCGAGCAGCCCTGGATGGGACTGCGGCTCTGTCACCTCACCTGGGTGGCTCAGGGAGCACCGGGAGCAGTGTGGCAGTGCTGTCACCACTCCAGGGCTCCCAGGAGGAGTGAGACCAGGCTGGCTGCCCTGGCCGGCTCTCCTTACACGAGGAAAACAAACAGGCGCCGCCTGGTCGAGCACAAGTGTTTGTGTCCCAGGGCTGTGCTCAGAACCCAAACTGAAGTGTCCCAGCAGGGTGGGCTGTCCCCTGGCAGTGCCGGCACTGGCACCTTGCTGGGTGTGCTCCCACCCTGCCAACACAAACCTGGCACTGCCACCCTGGGATCTCCCGTGGGTGGGATCACTGTGCAGCTGCGGAGCCAGGCAGGACTGGCTTCTCCTGCGACAGAGCCAGCTTTGTGCAACCCCATTGCAAAACTGTTTCTCACCGAGCAAGGGTGAGCCACCTCCACCTCCATTGCCACTGCCACAGCAGGAGTGCTCTGCCAGCCCTTTTCTGGCTGTATTTAAGGAAAAAAACAACCCCATGGGACTGGTGAGACTCGATCCCCTGTGACACTCCTTGAGTGATGAGCACAGCCTCAGTCCAGAGAAACACCTGATGATGGCTCCGTGCTCCAGCTCAAAATAGCATGTGGTGAAAGCCTCAGGAACAGGGAGGTGGATGGGAAACAGGAACATTTGTCTGCCCATTCAGGCAGGGAGCATCACCTCACCCTGGAAAGGGTTATTGCCTCCCCACATCTCATCCTGAACTTGCTGGCTGCTGGAAAATCTTTTGCTGTTTTGCCTTTTCCCAACTACTGTAAATGTTGATGCTCGGGATATTGGGATGAAAGCTGAAGCCATCAGGGGGCTCTCTGGGAACGCAGCAGACAAGCTCGCTCAGAAAATAAACACAGCTTCCAGCCATGCAAAGCACCACAGTTCAGGCTCTGCCTAAGAACAGCAGGCGGGGCTCCTCTCCCGGCAGCAGGTTTGCACAGGAAAGTTCCATTTCCTCTATTTAATCTCTTCCATTATTACTGCTCTTTGG
Organism: Malurus cyaneus samueli; assembly: GCA_009741485.1. NCBI lineage: Eukaryota > Metazoa > Chordata > Aves > Passeriformes > Maluridae > Malurus > Malurus cyaneus. The sequence continues at coordinate 17,294,749 of CM019226.1, read as the reverse complement.
ATTTTCTTTCCCGTCTAGAGAGGACCCGGTGACCACAGGCTGTTATCGGCCATTCAGGGTGGAAAGGAAAACACGGGGAGAAAAACAGCAGCTCAAGAATGTGCTCCCAGGTGCGTCCTAATCTCACAACTTCCTCCCACACTGCAGGGCTTGGAAGTGAACTTTGCCTGCAGCCCCACCGCCTGTGCGTGCTGGGCAAGGCAGGGCAGCTCCAGCCACTGGAAAGGAGGAAAAACCTTCGAAATGAAAGGTTTGCATTCTGCTGAGCTCGCCATCAGCTCCTGAAAAACCACACAGATGTCATTCCTCCCTCTTCCTTCTTCCCTTCCTGGCTAATGTGCTTAAGAGGGAAGGAGGGCTGTGCCTGCCTGCTCGGGATAATCCCATGCAGGTACTCGGCAGGTGGAAATGGTGTCAGCCTCAGTGGTCTGGGTGAGGGGCAGGCTCCAGCCTGCACCACGAGGCAGAGCACGGCCTAAAAATGAGCAGACAGGATTTGATCCAGGCAGAATAAATGAAGAGTCAGCTCTTTATTCTCAAGAGGGTTATTTAGGGGCCTTGCATGGGCTTCCTTCATGGAGGAGGCTTCAGAACCTCTTGGGCTTTCCAAGGCTACAGCAGCACAAGCTTCCTGTATTCAGGTTTTTGTGGTTGAAGCTTCATGTCGTCCAGCTTCTGTGGTCCTTCCCTCTCTGCTCTGCTGCCTTGCCTTGCTTTTCCTATCCCAAAATCCCCATTTCCCTCCCAGGGCAGATGACTCTGTGCCTTTCACCCATTTGTCCCAAGTCCCTGCTGCCAGCTGAGCCAGCTGGTGGTGACAACAGCTCAAGGAGAAAGCCAAAGGCAGATGAGGGCACTGAATCCTGAGATATCCCTATTTCTGCCCTGACAGAGGATCCTGCTCTCTCAGGACCGGTGTGGAGGATGCAGAGGTGTGCACAGTCCTGGCAGGAATGCAGGGTGAGATGGAGGTGTCTGCAGCACCGTGCAGCTCTGGGAGGAAGGACAGATATCTCCAGTCCAGTCCAGTCCCAAATGGGGCCACCCGCACCCCATCATGGGACAGTGCCAGTGACAACAGTCCTGGCCCAAAGCATCCCCCAGGGCACCCCACTGAGGACCTTCTGCCTGCAGCAAGGAGGTAACAAGACATGAGGAAAGCAGGAAGAGTTCAGAAGATTCTGGTGGCTTCTGCTGATTACTCATTTCCACTGATCCAACCAACATCTCCTCCCTGCCTGACTTTGTAGGATTTGTGCTCCTGCCGCGTCATCACAACCACCCACCCATGGAGCTGGAGCTCCACGTGAGCTCCTCCTCCTCCTCCTCCTCCTCCCTGTGGGCACCCCGGGCACCCCCTGCCCACAGCCACCCCCGGGTGCTGCCAATCCCCTGTGCAAGGTGAGGGCGTGAGAAACCAAGCAGAGGAACATCCCCAAGAGAGTCACCTCCTCCTTTGGGATCAGACACCGCTGGAGTCCCACCAGCTCCTCCAGGCAAATTCCTGCTGGAGTGGTAATTCTGGAGTCACAGCAGCAGCTGCTGCCTGCGCAGGAGGAGCTGCAGGAGCTGACTTCTCTTGCTTCAGAGAGAAATGAGGGGTGGGAGGGAGATGAGAGCCCCTGAAAGCTGCCGAGCCAGTCCCTGCGCAATCTCCCCATCCCTTTTCCCTCTGACGCACCCAGGAATGCCTGTGCCATGACAGGGCTTGTGCCAGCTGCTCCTTGAGAGGATCACTGGGTGCTTGTTTCACTGCTGGAGGCACAAACCCAGCCCAGGGGGCTCGGCCGGGTCTCACACCCAAAGAAAGACCTCACAGGTCACCAGCTGCATGTTCTGTTGGGAAGGAGAGCAGGGGTGGGCAGCCCGGAGCTTTGTGCTACACTGGGGAAATTCACGGACAAAAGACTTTTCATGGGAGCAGCCTAATCCTGGGTCCTCTTTCATTTTGGGAGAAATAATCACTGGAGGTTTCGGAGAGCTGGGACTGGTGGGGCTGCCAGGTGTCAAGGCTGAAAACAGAGAGATGAGGCTGCACAAAGCCACAAGGGATGAAAAGAGCTTGAGGTGAGGTGGAAGGAGAGATGCAAAGGGCTCTGGAGCCCCAGGAGCAGCAGCAGAGAGGCTGCAGGGCCAGCTCACGGCGTTGCCCACACATCCTCCTCTCCTCACCACGTCACACCACGGCAAGGAGCATGTTTCACTGGGGAGGAGTTTGTTGTGGAAAAACCGCAGCAGCTCCTGCCATGGAGTATAAAATGATGACCAGCAATCCTGTATCTGTGGCACTGAGGTCTGGCAGCTCAGCCTGGGTGCCAGGAACAGCTCAGGATCCCCCATAGCTGTGGGGTTATCCCATCTCTGGCAGTGTGGAGTTCCCTGCCAAAGCAGCAGCCCCTGACTGAGGTTGCTCTGCCCATCTGCTGCAAGCAGAGCTCCCCTGTGTGCCAGCAGCCACTGCCTCACCCCTTCCCTGCAGCCACAGGATGACTGCAGTGTCAGAGGCCGTCTCCATAATTCATGGGTCTCCATTATTAATGAGATCCCAGCTCCTGCAGCCGCCCTGACTCACAGCCCACGCCCCAGCTCCAGGTCTCCTCCCCAGGCCATGGAGGTGGGAGGCACAGCCGTGACATCCTCTGGCTCCTGCTCATGGCCAAGGGGGATCATGGGGCCATCCTGCAAGAATTGGGGAAGGAAAGCTCCTTTGTGAAAGGAAAACTCGTTTGTGACATGTCCTGCCAGGCCTCCCACCAGAGCTCCTCAGGGAACATGGGAAGGAGGGAGGAAAAACCTGCCAGGCAGAGCAGTTGTTACAGGCAGGAAAGGAAGAGCTGAAATGCAGGTTTTATTTTATTTTTACAGTTAGGGGATGTTACCTGTTGGGAGCCATTGAGTGTTCACAAATTATCTGGAAAAGGGCAGGGACAGCCAAGTGACCAGGGTTGGAACAAACACAGAGCTCTTTAGAACTGCAAGAAACTCCTCAAGCCTGAGCTTGAGTGGGACTCCAAGGCAGCCAAAGGAACTCAGGAAAAAGCAGAAAAAGCACATTTAAAACCAGTCTTAACACTGGGAGCCCAGCGATGGGCTCTGGTGCATCCCCTCCTAGGAAGGGAATCTTGGGGGTTGTGCTTAATGGTGTTTCCAAAACGCCTGGAGCGGAGAAAGCAGAAAATTGAACGTTGGAAATGAGCGGGGAAGGAGCAGAGGATGAGAAAGGAAGCACTGGCACTGTGTGAGCTGGTGCTGTGCCCACGCTGAGGATGCTGCCTGCAGCTCTCGCCGCTTCCTCGTCTCCAGAGGGATGGGAAGAGGCTCAGAGATGGGAAGCAGGAATGCCCCAAGCTCTGCAGCAGCCTCTGCGTGAGGAATGGCACCGTGGCCAGGAGAAGGGATGAGAGGGAGGATGATACAGTTCTGCCCTGCCTTGGGAGGCGTGTGGGGGCATGGAGGGGTGATTATTCACCAGCTCTGCCACTGCAGGAGCGCAGGCTCCAAATGAAATTACCTGCAGGGAAGCTTGGAACAAGGAAAAGGAAGTGGTTCTGGGTGCAATGTATGGTTAAACCATGGAGCTCTCTGCCACAGGATGTGACAGATGCAAAGCATTAAACAGGAACTGGATGAATTCATGGAAGAAAAATCCTTTGGGTTATTAAAGACAAAGAACCACCACCTCTTGCTAAAGGCTGGAGGTCTGGGGGGAGCTGAGGGGCTATTCTTGGGAAAAGAATACTGCAAACATCTGCTGCGGGCCACAGCTGGAGCCGGGGTATGGGTGAGCTGACACACGGCTCTCACATGTTATCCCGAGGTGGAACCACAACCAGGAGCTCCCCAGGAACACGGCACACCACATCCTTACCCCAGGAATCCTGTCACCTGCTGCACCCCATGGCTGAAGCAAGTCCACCCTTGTGTGAACACAGAGAGCTCATTTTCCTTCCCTTTTGAATGGAGAGCTTTTTTGTCTCCCTGTAGAGGAGGAAAACGGACATGTCTGAATTTTCTTGAGAAGCTTCACATTGAAAAATCACCTCATGAGATGGCGAGTTGGATGAACACAGACTTTTTGTGGGGAATCACTGCTCAGCCACCACACACTCAGTGTCCCTCTGGAGGCAGGACCACAGGACACCTCGGGACAGCACAGGAACTGCATCACTTGGGAGAGAGGTGATGAGTCTTGTGCCTGAGTCACACACGAGATTTTATCTGCTCCCCAGGTACCAGTGGGGTTTGGATCGGACCAGCAGCACCTGGGATGGGGGTGAGGTGTCTTTGCTGGGTGACATTCCTGTGCCAGGCAGCAGCCACCACCTCGCAGAGCCACAGGAGCTGGCTCAGAACGGAGTGTGGGTGCACACAGGGATCACACAGTGACAGATCACTCTGTATTTTCAGCCACTCTCAGTGCCAGCGAGGCCAGGCAGTGACCAGCAGAGCTCTGCTCCCATCACAAAGCCACTCTGCAGCTAAATCTGGTCCCTCCAGCCCTGCTGGGGACCAGCCCCTGCCAGGACCTGCTGCCCCTCGGCAGAGGATGTGCAGAGGGAGCTGTGCTGCGTGTGCCAGAGCTGCAGCCAGAGGTTGGGGTGTCCCCATCTCAGAGCCATCCATAAACCCCTCAGAGCCACTCCTGGGGTGCCTCAATATTGGCTGGAGCATCCCACACGGACAGGACTGCAAACCATGGCCCTGCTCTGTGCTGAGCTGCTGATCATCAGCGCTGCAATCAGCTCAGGACCCATGGGTGAAGGAGCCCTTGGCAGAGCTCATCCAGAGTGCACCCAAACGGCACAGCCCGTTCCCTTTTCATCTGCTCGTTCCCTTTTCATCTGCTCCTTCTGCTCCTCAGCTCCTCAAGTGGGACCACACGTCCTGAGGGGCCCTGGGGCACCGCCTCGTGCATCAAGGGCTGATTGATTGGGTAGTGATATTTCCAGTGCTGTGCTGACAATAACATGTGATGAGCCTTTCCCCTTAGCTGGCACTTTCCACCCTGTGCTCTTCCCAAACGCAAATGAACCGGAGCTCGTGATGATCTTTGGAGGAGGGGAGAGAATAAATCCAGGCATAATCAAACAGCATCTCTCAGCCCATTGTTGGGCTTATTTTAATCTCAGCAAGCATCAGCTTTTGAATGACCTGAAAAGCTGATCCATTGAGCAGAGAGGATGTTCAGGCCTGCAGGTGGCTGCTGGAAGGGGCAAGACACGAGCAGATCTTATCCCTGGGAGGACACCAAGGGGCTGGAGGACACCAGGTTTTCTTAAGCCACGATTTGTCTGGAATCAGCTACTCCAGCCTGAGTCCAAATCCTGGGATGCTTTGCTCGGTAGCTCCCCAATGCCATGCCCTTGGGCCAGCACACAGCATCTGGCAGAGCTTGTCTTCTGCCAGTCTCCCCCAGGATTCACAAATCAGGAGGGTGGCTTAGGAAATATGATATTTAAAAATGACAGGGACATTTTACAAATGAGCCCCAGGAGGGATGGGGCTCCTTTCCTCTGCCCTGTGCTCTCCAGGCTCTCTGGGTTGCTCTCTCTTTCCAATTTTGGGAGGACAATCTTAAAAAAAAAAAAGAAAATACTGTAATGTCCTGAGAGGGAACTCAGCCTCTGCTCCAGCTCCACACAATTTCTCCCCCAATGTGTAAAGAGCACCCCAAAAAGAGAATGATGGGGCCACTGGGACAGACTGAGGTCAGCTGGCTCCTGCCACTGGAGAGCAGCAATGTCCAGCAAGCACAGCCAGAGCCTGCCAGGACCAGCAGCAGACACTGCAGCAGCAGCTTTTGTTCCTCTTCTCCTCCCTGGCATCCCAAACCACAGCACATGACATGTATAAAAGCCATGTTCTCTGAAATGGTTGGAGCAGTTGTGCTTAGGAGGATGATTTACTCGCAGGTGCATCAGCTGTCATCCAGCAGCTGAATTATTTCGTGTTAGAGCAGACTCACCTCAGTGATTTGAACCTGACTGATTTAAGCAGCCACAGAGGAAATGTGCCTTGGCTGCCAAATACCAGAACTCTGCACACCAGCAGGGTAATTAATTCCAAAGCACCAGAGAAGCTGCTGCTGAAGACTTCTCCACAGCACTTGACATGCAGTGAATCAGCTCTGCTGCCATTTGCATCTTTTTTGGCCCATAACTTCTTCAGAGTCTCTTGCCTCACCTCCCAGGGCATCCACTCGAGCACTTGAAGCAATTTCAAGTTTGACATCACTGGAAAGTTTGCACTTCAGCTTCACACACTCTGCAGGAAAGTTTTCCAGGGAACAAGTTCATTGGTGTAGCTTCAGCTGTGCACTGACAACATTTTCTGTGAATCATCCAAATTATTTGAAAGCCCCCTTGTCCTCCCCCCTCTAAAAAAAAAAAAAAAAAAAAAAAGAGAAAGAAGGAAAAAGAAAAAAGGAAAAAAGAAAAAGGAAAAAAGGAGGAAGAGGAAGAGGAAGAGGAAGAGGAAGAGGAAGAGGAAGGGGAAGGGGAAGGGGAAGGGGAAGAGGAAGAGGAAGAGGAAGAGGAAGAGGAAGAGGGAAGAGAAGGGAGGAGAGAGGAGAGGAAGGGAGAGGAAGAGGAAGAGGGAAGAGGAAGGGGAAGGGGAAGAGGAAGGGGAAGGGAAGGGAAGAGGAGGGAGGGAAAGGGAAAAGGAAAAGGAAAAGGAAAAGGAAAAAAGGAAAAGTTCCTCTCTCCAAACAGCCAAGAGTGTACCAGACTGCAGAATTCTCCTCTAATTTCTTACTGGCTTGGAAGTGGCACCGTTGGCTCCCTGGACACAGAGATCTCTGGTTCAACCCAAGCCCTGCAAGAGTGAGATTTGTCCCACTGCTCCCAAAGCCACGTCCCATCTCCAGGGCCTGTTGTGTCCTTTCCCTGCTGGAGGACAAGCAAGGCACAATGGCTGTGGGTGCTGGGATCCGGCTGGAGACACGATGTGCTCAAGAAAAAAGGTTTGTTTTAGTGGGGGAGTGTTGTCCCAGCCTTGTCTCCACTGTCCTCTCCTGCAGCAGTGCTGCAGATGAAATCCCATGATTTCATGGCTGCTCATATCCCTGCTGAGGCAAAAAGGCATTGCCTGAGCTGGCTCTGACTGCAGGGGCTGACAACTTTCTGAGGTTGCGTGCAAACACTTAAAACAGGCGCCCTTGCCAAAAATAATGGTGCCTCTTGCCTCATGCCAGCACTGGCATTGAAACTTTGCACTGAGATCCAGCCTGGCAAAGGCTGCCAGTGTCAGACTGTTCCGGAAAAACGGAGTTATTTTCAAGCTGGAGCAGTTCCCCGGGCTGGCTCCCCACGGCCCTGTGCCAGCGCAGGGGAGGGAACACAGGAGGACAGGGACAAGTGGCTCTGGCAGGGGTGGCCAGCAGCACCTCTGCGGTGCCACCGGGTGCCCTTGGCGTGGGTGGGTGTCCAGCAGGACACTGCCCATGGAATGTGGAGGGACTGGATCCCTCCTGCCACGCTGCAATGTCCTGGTGAGCCCCAGGTCACCCTGCAATGTCCTGGTGAGCCCCACATCACCCTGCAATGTCCTGGTGAGCCCCACATCACCCTACAATGTCCTGGTGAGCCCCATGTCACCCTGCAATGTCCTGGTGAGCCCCATGTCGCCCTGCAATGTCCTGGTGAGCCCCATGTCACCCTGCTCTCTCTGCAAGATGCACCAGGAGGGTTTGGCCAGGTGGGTGGCACAGCCACCTTTCCTTGGGCAGGAGCAGTGAAGATGAGCTCCCCAGAGTGAGCCTGCTCTGGTTCCTGCTGGCACAAGCTGCTCCTCTCCAGCCCTTCTCCCAAACACCATAAGCTCTGCTAAAAATAGCTGGGTGGAGGATGAGCTGAGGTCAGCTCAAAGCTGTGGCAGGGGCTTGGAAGGGAGGGCAGAGGTCCCTGCGTGAAGGACACGCTGCTGGTGGGAGGTGTGGGCAGATGCCAGGGCAGAGAGGGTGTCCCAGAGCACATCTGGCTGAGCACACATCCCTTGGCCGTGCCAGAAGCTCATTTGCCCCTCCTGGCAAAGGGCAGAGGGATTCTGAGGTGATTTTGGCTGCCCAGGATTCAGTGACACCCATTGGGGGTGTCTTGGTTTCGTCTGCACCTGGGTTTTGCTCACTCACAGGGAAAATGGGGTAAAACTGCCTTGGGTTCTCTATCACTCTGAAAGAATAAACAGAGAGAAGGTCAGAGCTCAGGCTGAAGGTGAGAGCTGCTCACTCTGGAGCCTTGGACACGCTGCAGGACTCTTGTCTTGCCTTTTGGAGAGGGAAGAGAGGATTTATTCCTTTCACTCTCTCACGTAATGCAGACATAAAGATGTTTTCATTGTCTCAGTGGCCCTGAAAGATGTGAAAAATAATAATGGGCGGGAGGTTGGTGTTCCCCTGGTCAGGAGGGAATTCAGAGGTTCTCATGCTCTCCTATGGGTACCTGCAGAGCTCCTTTCCAGGCAGTGGGGGATGTTCCTTCAGTTTTCCTTCCTGTCTGTCGTTAACCTCGACAACCCTTCCACCGTCCCCTGATCAGAGTCACCAGCCTGGCAGAACATTAGCCCAGAAAAAATACCAGAAGAAACCATCTGGGCAGTTTTCTGTAGGTTTGGAGAGCTGAGCTGACCATGAAGGGTCTGATGAACTGCCAGAGCTGGGCAGTGGAAGGGGTGAGCAGAAGGGAAAGAGGATGAAGGAGGTGAAGGAGATAAAGGAGAGATACCATGCTGTATGAGCAGCAGTGAGGCCTCAATTCAGCTCAGCTTGAAATTCCCCTCCCAATTTACATTTTCAGTGCTATTTAACCAGAATTTAAATCCAATCTCTGGACACAGAGCTGTCCCCAGGACACAGAGCTGTCCCTTGGACATTGAGCTGTCCCCTGCACAAGGAGTTACTGGCTGGACACAGAGGTGTCCCCTGGACACTGAGCTGTCCCCAGGACACAGAGGTGTCCCCAGCAGGCAGGAGGTGGCAGCATTGCCCAGCCCAGCAGATCCTGCTCTCCCGCATACCCAGGCACAGGGGTTCTTTCCTGGCCCAGCAGCTCCAGACCTGTTTTTCCAGCTCCTCCAAGGGTACGTGACTCAAACCCAACGCCTCAGATCCCATCCAGAGCCACCATTAAAAACAACTCAGCCCCAACGGGCGACAGAGGCACATCAGCCCTGAGCTGTCTGCAAATCACCGGGGGCACCTGAGGACACGGGGCTCTGCTTTCAGGAACGGCTGTGATGTTCAAAGATACCTCATTTGCCCTTGAAACTCCAGCCCCCTGAAGGAGTGTGTGATGCATCCCAGATCCCCCACACAAGATCCACAATCCCCGTGAGTGACAAGAGTGCGGATATTCTTGCCTGCACAAATGCTCCCTGACAGAGCCGAGGTGGGAATGAGTTGGAGGCCAGCTCGTTCTCGGAGCATCGTTTCCCTTCTGGTGCATCTGGCTGATTTTGAGTCATTTGCATTTTCATTTTTCTATCAGAGACGCGGAGAGAGCTGTAGTAAAACCTTGGATCAAAGCTCCCTGAAACACAGGGGGAACTTGGAGATGATTTTTGCCATGCAGGGCATTGCTGAGTGCCAATCTTCCCTCTCCAATCCTCCTGGTCTCTCGCTGTGGAGTCATCTGGAGCTCACTGAGTCCACCATGGGAAGAAACTCAGGCAAATCACAGATTTCCCCTCCTGCCTCACAGCCAAATGGACACAAGCCAGGGCTCTTTTGCACTTGTACAGGCAGAAAGTGTTTTTTTACCAAGCTAGGAAGCAACATGGTGAGTGCAAGAAAAGCTTCTTCCACCGTGTGGATGCTGTTCTGTGAGAGAACTCCTCCACCTTCATATCCTGCTGATATGTCCTAACCCGGACCTCTCAATCTCACTTTTCTCCAAAGCAGTTAGCTATTAAAAAAAAAAATCTGAGCATAGAACAGTCTTAAAATCCATATTTTTATTATTTCCATGGCTTTGGGTGCACCAGGCAAGCTGGGAAGCAGTTTCTGCCTGCCTTCAGACACCCTGAGTAGGCTTTCCTTCTACATCCATGAGCTGCATTACTGGAGGAGCTTTCTCTCTCCTGCAGACTGAATCATTTCCCAAATGTAGCCCTGCACGGCAGAAGACGCCGCTGTGACAGGGAGTGATGATGAGTCACCGGGAATTCACAGTTTGGTGTTCCTGCAAAGGGAAAACTCAGAGCGCTGAGAGAGAGAGAGCGAGCCAGGGGGCAACGGAGGAGATTTCTCTTGTGACAGAGAGCAAGGAGCAGCCCCTGGAGCACGAGATGCTGGGTCAGGGTGACCCTGGCTAGGGGTAGGGGCCACGTGAAGGGCTGCAGGATGAGGGATGTGGATGTGATGGGAGGTTCTGCTGATGGTGTCCTTGTCAGGGGGTCACGGGGTGTTCCTGGGTGCTCACCTGGAGTGATAAACCAAGAGCTGCATGGTTGTGCATGGCGACAGGCCCAGGGTGAGGGGTGAATTGTGGAGCAGAGAAGGGTGATGGAGCACGCTGTGTGTGCACAGGAGTGTGCAAGGCTCAGCCCCACCATCCCCCTGTGGATATGGGCGGGGGAAAGGAGGCTGCGGATTTTGGAGAATCACATTTGTTAGGGCTGGAAGTGACCTCTGGAGATGGTCCAGGCCTGGAATGGGGGACACAGGAATGGGGATGATGTCCAGGTGGGTTTGGAATGTCTCCAGAGTGGGTTTGGAATGTCTCCAGAGTGGGTTTGGAATGTCTCACCACAGCACCCCATGGCAGCTGTTCCAGAGCTTTGCTGTTCCACCCTCGTGGGGATCACTGAGGCTGGAAAAGATCTCCAAGATCATTGAGACCCACCTATACTGACCCCCACCTTGTGATTCGCAGCAGAGCACTGGGTGCAACACCCAGCTTTTCTTTAAACACCTCCATGGAACGAAGTTGTTGGGTATTTATTTATCCACAAACCAACCCGTTAACACACACCCAGGTTGGGGCCTGGGCTTTGAGAAGAGCCTGGGCACACCTCCATGTGAGGGGTGGCATGTCAACAGTGAGTTACCCAGAGCCAGAGCCAGCCCCTGTGCGGGACCCCGCGGTGCCTCAGGGCCGGGTGGGCAGCGCTGGCACCGCAAACACCCCCGAACTGCCCCCCGACCCCCGCCTGCTGCCGCCGCCTGCCCCCTTAAGAACAACTGAGGGCACGACCGCTCTCCCCGCCTTCTTCCGCCCAGACTCGCAGCGTGGCGCTGCACGCATGCGCACCCCCACCGAGCAGCCAATCGCCGCGCTCGGCTGGGGGGCGGAGCGCTGAGCGAGGGCGGTGATTGGAGCAGCGTCGCGAGGGGGCTGGTCCCCGCGGCAGCGCCCCGCCTTTCCCAGCGTGCCCCGCGCGGTGAAGAAGCGGCGGCCGCGCGCCGGGGGCATTTTGTGTCGGCGGCGGCTGCTCAGGCACAAGATGGCGGCGGCGGCCGAGTGAGCGGCCGGCGGCCGCCGCGACCCCGCGAGTCCCCCCCTTTCCCCTCCCTGCTCATAAGCACCTCGGGGGCCGCTTCTCGTGTTTCTGGAGCGCGCCGAGAGCCGGGGAGCGGCGCACAGCCGCGCAGGAGGGGCGCCCGCCCGAGGGGCCCGGCTGAGCTGAGTGCGGGGACCGTCCTTGGCTGCGCCGTTCTCCTCGCTCCAGCCCCTTTCCCTTCCTCGGGAGCGGCCGTAGAACCTTCGTTGTCCCGCCGAGCCGGCCGGGAGGGCCCGAGAGCCGCCCCTCGCCATGGCGAGCAGCAGCGGCTCCAAGGCCGAGTTCATTGTCGGAGGCAAATACAAGCTGGTGCGGAAGATCGGCTCGGGCTCCTTCGGGGACATCTATTTGGCGATCAACATCACCAACGGGGAGGTAAGGGCCGCTCGCATTTCCCCCTCCGCTACCCGGGGGTAGGGGGGCACCAGCCATCGCCACCTCGAGCCCCACCTGCCCCGGGCTGTGCTCCCCGTGTCCCCCGGGAAGGGGGTCTTCCTTCCCCCCCCGAGGGTCTTCCTTCCTCCCTTCTCTCCCCTCTCCCAGGGGCTTTCATTTCTCCCCTTTCCCCCGAGGGTCTTCATCCCCCCATTCCCGAGGGTTTTCCTCGCTGCCCCTTCCACAGCAGAGCCCTGCGGTCATGGGCTGCCCTCACCCAGCACTTGGGAGAGGAGCAAAGAGGCGAAAGCCATTGTGGGAAAACGTATTTAAACGTATTTGTGTTTTATGAGCGGCCAAAGTCGTCGTCCCTCGCCCGCCATTCATCTCCTCATCTGCCTCAGTTGGGGAACACTTTGTATCTCGTTTCATCAACACTAATAGAAACAAAGAAGATCCCCCTGTTTTTCCAGCTTTTCCTTTGGGTTTTTTTTTTCTTTTCTTCCTCCCCCTCACGGCTCTGAGCTGTAAAGAAGAAACACCCACGTATGTTCTTCCTCACTTTAATGATTCTGAAGACTCCACATTTCTAGCTTGCATGACCCGGCATGGATATTTATGTACAAATCACCGCGATGTGGATATTATTCGAAGACGCGGACAAAACGCAGCACGTCGAGCTCGGAAATAAATAAATAATATACCTGAAAGCGTTTGCATCAGGGGTGTGTGGGGGATGTGGAAGTGCTGTGCCCCTTAAAGCAAAAGTGCTCGGTGGACGCTCTGCCCTGACTCCTTGTTCCCTCTCACTGCAGGAAGTTGCTGTGAAGTTGGAGTCTCAGAAGGCTCGGCATCCCCAGCTGCTCTATGAAAGCAAACTCTACAAGATCCTGCAGGGAGGAGTTGGCATCCCACATATACGGTAGGAATCAGCCCTGTGTGCCAGTGGCTTTTCTGTATTGTCGGTGTGAGTTTTTTTGTCATGCTTATTAGTCTATTTTGGGAGTTGTTGGGTACTTTTTAGTGTGAGGCAGGACACCACCGTGAAAAGAATTTAATCCATGAGGGATTTGGGGTGGTCAGGGGGGCAAGCTCCATTCCAAGCTCTCCAGCTCGCTGGGTTCCGCAGAGCTGCTGTCTTTATGGAGAGCGAGATGCCCAGCAGCCCCTGAGCTGCGAGAAATTCTCGTGGCCATTAGAAACAAAGTGTGAGGAGGCTTTTTCTCCGAGAGGCCGAGAGTTGTGAGCCGGCCCTGGAAATGGCTGCTTTCTTTTGTTGCCTCATGTCTTCCTGCTCCGCTCAGAAAATGGCGGCTGTACGTGATTAACCCTTCCCCTTCTCCTGGTGGGACAAGGGACGTGCTCGGGCTTGTGCCTTTTTCCTTTCATAGTCCTGAGCCTCCAGCCTTGAGACTGCGGAGAACCTGGAGCAGGAATGAAATGGCAGCAGCTCCTCTCTGCTGCCCGCAACAGATGCGTCACCAGGCTTTCCTTACGGGTTAAAGTGCCGGTATTAATGCCTCCCAGTTCCTCATTATTGTGGCTCCTTATTTCGTCTTCCCGCAGAAACTTTCGGCAGGGTTTCATAATTTCCTGATCTGGAAGAAAATCGCTAGTGTGGGGCATCAGGAGGGGTTACTTCTCATGGGATTATCGAGGTGTTACCCTGGGGTAGTGCCCAACACTTGAATCTGGGCATCTAGGAGTTACATGAAACTTCAGTTTTCTCCAGGGAGACTTTGTACGAGCTGTTCTTTTTGTTTGAAACTTTGTTAATAATTGTTTTTAAAGTTAGTATTTTTTCCTTTTGCACAATGGCATAAAGGATTTTTGTTCCTTGAGTTGCACAAACTATTCCAGTTTAGGTTTTGTATCAAACTGTGGATTCCATTTAATTTAACCCTTCCTGACTTTGTACAGAATCAATAGAGACATTTATGGTCTGTTTTAAAGTTCTAGTGATGACAAAACCAAGATCCTGTATTAATTTGAACACTGCCTTGTATAAATCTGCATTTCTGAGGTTAATAGTTCCCTCCTCCTTCCCCCAAACACAACTGGCTCTGATGGTGAATGTGAGCTGGAGGAGACAGTGTTGTCCTGACCATCTGTCCTCATTCACTCCAGCCTTTTGCAGGGATACAATCAGCATACCTGAATTAAATATTTGCAGCTCAAACAGACTTGCTGATGTGAAAACAGATGCAGTCTTTCTTTTGGACTACAGTTTCCTTCTTTTCTCAAATGGGGCTGCCTTTATTTCACAACTGAAAGAATAAGAATTGCATTTTGGAAAGCTTTCACAGTCTAGTTGCATGCTAAAACAGGGATAACTGGGAAAACAGCCAGAGCAGGCAGATATCAGGTGTTTCATCGCAGAACTGGAAAAGCAGGCATTCTTGAACTACTTTTTTGGAAAAGTAAATGTGTGAGTAGTGCTCTAATGAGGCGCGAGTTGCAAATTTTTGGCTTTTCTACTGAGAAACTGTTTAATTCCTGGGATTTGGTTAAAATGCCCTGTGAAATACTGATGATAATCTTGCATATTGAGAAACTTGCCTCAACCTTCAGCTACAACTTTCTTCTGTATTTGGTGTTCTTGTCCCCCCTAAAAATAATACAAGATTACTAAAATTTGAGAACAGATAAATGAGGCAAAACGCAACAAATGGATTCATAAACTCATTGTGCTAAAGGTGTGTGATGGATTGGATAATGTCAGTCAGTCCTTTCAGGTTCTCACAATATTAATCTTTCTAGTATTTTTCTAGAAAAGTATATTGTAGGGAATTTTTGGAAATACCCTTTTTATTTTCAGAAACAGAGATAATTGTAAATCTATTATTATGTGTCAGATGCTGTTTGAGAGGTTCTCTGAGCTGCTGGTATTGGATGTTACCTTGCTGTGTGGATCTTGTGATTCTTTAGGAGTTCTAAATCAGCATTCTCAGTTTTATCTTCTTTAACAGCAAGCTGAGTGAGGGACTCAGCACATTTCTTGTGACAAATGTTAAAATGTTCTGTGTTTAGTAGAAATAGAATCCATGGCACTGTGAATCCGAGTCAATACTTAGGTCACTTTGCATGTGTCATTGATAATCCATGTGCCGCCATTGTTTTATAATAATATGCTGTCACGTTGGAATAAGCTGTTCCTAGCTCAGTGTATTCACAAGGATGAATCAAGCTGAAGGAAAGTCAATACATTTGGTAAAATTTCTGTAATATGACGCCTTTAAACAACAGCAATGCCAGAATTTGATAGGAAATGAAGGAATTATGCCAAGCTTTCCCCATTGCCATGCTTTATAAAGTGAGCTCAGCAGCTCTTTTATCTCAGTGCTGCACATCTTGGACACATCAGCGTGAAAATTTGTATTCCTCGTTTAAGAGTGAGGGACTTTTGCTCTATTTTTCACCTACTTAAGTGATGCAGTGGCCAAGATCAACTTCCTGGAAGTTGCATGATGTGACTTTGCCTCACTCAAGTGGTCTCTGCTGTGGTTTTGTGACTCACAGCATTGGGAGAATAACTGAGGTATGGAATGTTCATTCATCTGGGGGCTCCTGTTCCCAAAGCTGTGTTCTGCTTTTAGGTGGGATTGCCAACTTAAAATTACAAGAACGCATGTCTGGAGTATTGCTTAAGTTATCTTGAACCGAGCACTTTGTTTTTTTACAGCCTTTAAGGTTGATTTGATGGACTTTCTGTCTGATTGCAAGAAACTAATGAGCAAAAATCTCAGTTTTGGAGTTAAAAGTTTAATGTTTCCTCTGTTGGGGTCAATACTGAATCTTCATCTGTTGGGAAGGGTGAACAAGGGCTCTTGCTGCTTAATTCTACTAGAATAGAACGTGTTGTTTGCACAGAAAATAGCAAAAAAAAAAGAGAGTGTAATGAATGAGTTGGAAATTTTATTCCTTGAATGTTCCAAACCCTTTTAGATCTTTGCTGCTTATTCTTTCCTGGAAGAATAGCAAAGTTTCTGAACTTGTCCCTGAAGTTTTCCAAAACCTTCCATAAATACTCCACAGATTTTTTTTCAAGCTGTGGTTTATTCTTGATATCCAAATTTTGCTTCATAATTATATTAATTTTCACAAAAGGCTCTTGAACCAAGCTTAACATTGTGACAGTTTGCTGTGCCTTTAGGACACAATGGCCAGGCCTCAGCATTCTGCTGGGCTTATTCTCATTGTTCTCACTCATCAGCTGGCCTCTGCTTTTTTTCCTCTCTTTTTCAGTGACAAAGCATTTTGAGCTGTAATCTTGTTAACTGGGCACTGATCCTATTAGTTGGGACTATCCACCTTTATTCCCCAATTGCTGGTTCTGCCTTGGAGGAATGCAGCAGTTTGTGTTTGATTTTTGGGGTGTTTGTCCACAGTGTAACTCCGTTAAAGCTCTGTTCACAAAAGCAATTATTCAAATTACCTGGGACAGCCACTCTTGGTTTTTTTTTGCCATTTATGGTGTTCATCAACTCTTGGTTGTATCCTTGATGAAGATCAGCTATTTCTAAGTTTAAAAACAAAAAAAACTACTGACTCAGTGGTTTTTGTGGGTTTTTTTTTTTTTMCAAAGTTCTCTTCCAAGTTAATCTCTACATTTCTGAATTTTTCAATGCAGTACTTGCAAATATTTTGATGTTGAGAAATTCAGAAAGAAATTCTCAATTGAGTTGTTTTCTGGAAAAGAAAATAAAATTATCTACAATATTTGTCCTTCTGGTTGATTACTGCCATATTGCTGAATATTAACAACAGAATCTACCCTTACACATCTTTGTTAAATACTACTTGTAACGGGGAAAATGTAGTCAAGGTTGGTAATCTAAGACTTCTCAAAACTGATTTTGCCTTAAGTACTTGAAATACTGTTTTTTTGAGCACTGCTCAAAAACCTGTAAGTACACCTCTCAAACACTTCCATTTTAAACTGTTTTCTCAGTAACTTCCTGCAGCATAAACCCCCCCAACCAACCACCAAAAAAAACCCCAAACCACCATGAACAAAACAGAAAAATACCCACTAAACCCTCAAGATACCCCACTACCCTCTCAAAAAAAGATTCTGTCAGTAAAGCCTACTATTAATTAACTCTGTTATTACTTAATTCTGCATACTGAAGGGTAGAACCATCTGATAGGTAACCAGAAGCCTCTTGTTCTCGTGACTCTTAAATGAATTATTTTAATGAATACCTACAGTTCCTCTACGGAGAAAAGAAATATATTTAATTTTTTTCCTGTTTTCTGACAATCTAAACTCTTGTCTTAATTGGTCTTTGTGGACTCTCAAAACATCCAAGAGAGACCAGAGTTTGATATTTTTTCTCCTTTACTCTGTTTTTGGAGTTTGAGGTCAGTTTTACTCCTATTTGAAACAAATGATCAGCAGAGATAATACTAAAATATTCTTTTCCTCAGTGGTATTTCCTGCCGCCACTGTGGATTAATGGTTCACCTTTTCACTTTGCAGGGGAAACTCAACTCCTCACTTCCTCCCAGGTGTGAATGTAGTTTATTAAACAGCTCAGCAAAACAGGGAGTCAGCTGCATGTTTGCAACATAACACTGGGCAGATGAAAGCACCTCCTTGCTGAGAGGATGAGTTGTGCTGGCATACTTCATGTATTGCTCTCAGAACTGTACAAAAAGTGATACAGAATTTTATTTATAGAGTGGAGCCAACTCCATAGCGTAGGGTGTTCATGGCTGTTTCTTTATTTAGTACTTGGGTGGCCTAATTCATGCTCTCCATGGCAACTAACGTTAGGTGACATCTGCTAAATATTCCACTTCAGGATTTCAGTCATGCCACATTATGTGAAGTTCATTTATATTACTCGTAGCTGGCTAACAGTTAAGTGCTTTTCCAGTTTCAGGGGAGATAAAGCAGAAATATAAAATATGTGTCAATTTAGACATGAATCTTTGATGGATTATATTTCTTTTATGTGTTGCTTCAATGTCTGTGAGACTCAGTATATTTTTACAGACATAATACACTTTGCAATTCGTCTGCGGTGTCATGGTTTGTCAGGAGATGTCTGTGCTGAGAACGTGGGAGAACATGGGAGCAGAAGGGTCTGAATCAGTCAGGTGCAACATCACAACTTTCTAGGCCAACAGGACAGTGCTCATGATTCTGTTGTTGGACAGAGAGAGCCAGAGAGCTGTGCTTACAGATAATGCTCGTACCCATAGGCAGTCAACTGCCAGTTATTTTTCCCCTGATTTTTGTTAATAACATTCTCCCTCTTCTCATCCTCCTGTATCTATAAAGAATAATTGCATAACTGCCTTGCTGAGCTGTTTAAATGCATGATTGCAGAGGTCACAATCTTTCTTGAAGTCTCTTCTCTGCCCTTGTAGGGATTTGGATTTCCTTTCCTGAGTGTTGGTGACAGGGCTTGCAGCAGTGATCCCAATTTACAGGTTCTGTGTGGAACAGCTGCACTTTGCCTGCTCAGGATTCCTTGGGATATTTTTCAGGGATATTAGAGCTGTGTAATTACAGGGAGGTCAGTGTTTTCTCTTCAGTCCATCATTTGACTAATGCCCAGTTCAGAGACTTGTGTAGATGACTTAGGGCTGGCAGGAATGGAATCCAGTTCCAGAGTATTCATCAGATCAGTGCCATTTGGATTTCTGTAGGATGTCTTAATCCTTTGTGTCCATGAGGCCTTCCAGACTTGCATATTCTCCCTCATGGGCCTGCTGACTTATTCAAACTTAATAATTAGGTGATCTCAGGTAGTTCTATTAGCAAGTTCTTTCCAGCTTGCTTTTTCACTCTACATTTTTCTTCTAAGAGCTTTTTTATCCACTGTAATTCTTCTGAAAATCTCCATTTTTGTCACGAGAACTCTTTCACTTGTTGCGTGAAACTGGGAAACTTAATTACATAGGATTACACAGAGTAATCATAGGGTCACATACTGTAATTTATGAAAATGGCAAAAGCTAATGTAATGTCAAAGAAGTCAAATCACCCTTTTTGTAATGTGAATATAAACGTTTCTGGAAGTGTAAAGGTTTAAATGTTCCAGTCTTGGAAGCACTGTTGTTCCCTGCAGTGAGGCACCAGGAGATATTTTTTGTCTCACAAAAGCACAACCTCCTGTAGTTGTGTTTGTAATTCCAGGTTGCCAGAGCCCCTGTGGGAATAGTCAGTGATGGAGCTGACAGAAGCTTTTAGTGGAGGATGGGTTACCTGGCAAAGCAGCTGTTGATTGAGGAGAGCTTTTATTAAGTTGTAACAAAATGGTCTTGTCATGGTTTGTCTGGTGGTGGGAGCAGTTTCATGTGACACTGAGCTCATATTCTGGGTTTTATGGTAAGCTGTAGGCAAAGCCAGGTGCCTTGAATCTTCTGAATCCTTTCATTTATTTCTCACACATTTTTGGTACTTGTACTGAATTGTTACCTTGCTGTAATTATTATAATTGCCAGTGTAGTGGATGAAACTGCAGGTTATTGACTGGAATTGTGTGAGTGGCACAGTAGTGTGAAACTGGGTTGGAATTTCATGGCACGTGTGTGCATTCTGTTAGCCCTTCACCCCTCTTTCTCTTTTATTTGGCCTAGTTCTGTTTGACCCTTTTAAAGGAAAAAAAATACTATAATAACCAAATGAAATGTTTTCTTAGGTAAAACAAATAAAAAATCCGAACAAAACGAACCAAGCTAGTAACAAACACTTCCTCAAACATTTCTTTTGTCCTTGACATTATTTACAAAATATGCAGTTGCTGAAATAGGCATTATTGATTTTTGAAATACGCAGCTCTGAAAAGGCAAAAGGCTTTTAAGTTTGGGTAGAGCTGACTACAGTATTTGCTACCAAGTACTAGATATGCATCAAGGCTTCACTTCCTTGTCTTAAGGTTAATCAAGAGAATGAAATAAACCACCCCATGTCAGTTCAAGTAAACATCCATGTGCATATCATATGACTTGACATACCTGCTTTATTGTGTGTTATTTGGAAATGAAACTTTCCAACCACACTGTGGTGTGATTTAGATGTTCCCACAGAGCTCAAATACTGAGATCCTAGATGTTAGAAAATTTCAGCTCTGTGCTGATTTTGGGACAAAAGATCAGGGCTCAAACCACATGAATTGGAAACTTGGTGACGTGGCCAGTATTGGTCTTTCTCATAGACAAGTCACTGAAGTCAAATTAAGGTCACTGTGCTCAGCCTTTAACCATACTCTGATAGAAAGCTTCATAAAAAAGCTTTACTATATTCTGACTAACTGGAATAGTTTGATACGTAGTTTTAACGAGATCAGTCAAGGGAGAATGATGAAGCATTTTCCTGCCTGGGAACTTGGGCACACCTTGAAGCTCCAGTAGGTTTGTGACATCTGTATCAGATGTTTGTGTGACTCTGCCTGTTCAAGGTTAAACTGAGTTATTCCTCATGATTGTCTCCTGTAAATGTTTTGTGTAAGGATGTAAAGCACAGTAGGAATCAATTAGAGAAGGACTAGGAGAACTTCATGTAAATTAGCTTGTCTTGAAATAATACTTTGTATGTAACTAAATCAGAGTCATTACCCACCCAAATTGCGCTCTGAAGTGCTGGAATCTCTGGCTCCCACTTTTCGCTCCCTTCCAAAACCCTCCTTGCTTAAAAATGTGTTGTTTCCTCAACTTTAGTATGAGGGAAGGGACTTCTGAGTGTGCTGACTGACGTCCTTGGAGCTCTGTCAGACTCAGACGTGTGGGGACATTTTGATTCTGAGGTCCCAGTGTCACCTAACAGTTGCCCCAGCTTTGTATGGATCATTCCCTCATATTAGTAGTTCATTCCAAGTTTCCCTGCTGATACGGTGTTAGAACTTGGGAAGATCTCTTTTTGGGACACCAGCTTTTATATATCCTAATATCCAAATTTTCCTAAGAAAAGCCAAGACTACCATTGTTCTTTCATTCTGAGCTGCCATTAATAGCAGCTCCTACACCTTGAATGAATATGATGTAGCCTTAATCCCATTTTCCCTGGAAATTTTCCAAGGGAAATGAAAACTTACTTGGAGTGTTAGCAGAGTAAATAAAACTCAAGTTACTCTGATAGCTTGGAAGAAGTTCCAGATGCCAGTAGTGAAATGAAGAGGTGTCACAGTCTTCTGTGAGTAATTGCAGGCAGGTAAACATGGAAATGAAATGTTAAGAGGTTCTGTCTTATTTCTTTGTCTTGGGGAATCGAATGTGCTTTCCACCAGTGCAGAATGGTCAGGAGATGAGAATTTTCATGTGCATACATAGAAATAGGCCAAACGGAGGGTGTGCAATCATCCTCAATTACTGCACTTACTCAGCAGACAGATCCCTGTGGAGTAGCAAAAAGCTTTTTAAAATGTACCTTCCAGGGTGGGCTTCCTTTGTACCAGCTTCACCTTGTCTGTGAGGCTGTAACTGAACTTCCTTAGCTCAAGTGAAGGCTGATCTTTGATCCTTTTCCCTTACACTGCATCTCATAGGCACTGAACCATTGCTGTGCTGAACATTTACGCTCAGCATCTCAATTAGAATTCCATCCCTTGAAGAAAATAATACTTTATCTAGATCTTGATTTACTCTGTAGAATTCTTCAGTTCAGCCCATTACTGTCTTGTTTTCCTTCACAACAAACCTAAATTTTTGTAGGTCAGAATACCTAGCCAGGTCATTTGGTTTAATTTTCATTACTTCATGTGACCATAATGTTTCATTTTCACCTGTGATCCCTGGTTTTTTATGTTTATAGAGCTGTTCTGTTGACATTTCATTTGAATGACTGCTTTCCAAATACATATTTTCTGCATCCCTTTTTGGTGTAGGGAATGAATAAAGATCCTAGACTGATCTATAAAACAAGGAGTGGGAGCCACACTCATTTATAACTTTTATCAGATTTATAACAATGCAGGATGAAGGGCGTGGTTTCTACTAGAATCCAGACAGTGGGAAGGTACAGGCCAGTAGTTCCTGAAACAAATCCAAATATAGACTCTTTTCTCTTTGGTTTTGTAAACATTTTATTTTACTACCCCAGCTAAGCTTGGAATCCTGTGAGTACCAAGGAATTTGTTGACTTTTTCAGTGGTAACTGTTTTCCAGACAACCATGCATTGGTGTACTGGAGTCATTGCCTAAAGTGGAAATACAGTGTCTGTACAGATATTTAAGCCCCAGCTGCTACTTTAGTTGAATCCTGACTTTTTTTTTTTTTTTTTTAATCTGCATGCACTTCTTATGAGGTACATCCTTGGAGTACATTGTGCCACTGGTGTTGGGAAATTGAGGGAAATTCTCCCTGGAGTATTGGCAGTAGGTCCTTGTCATAAGGACCAGCAGTTTAGAAGAGGCAAAATTGCAGCCTTCTGATCAGTCAGGTGTCGTGTCAGCTTCCAAACCAGTTTTTTACACACAGCTGCCACTTAACTGTAGTTATCTGGGACGTGCAGAAGGGCTGCAGAGGAGAATATTCCAGCCCTATCTTTCCGTGGCCATTTGAAGTGTGGAGATGTGCAGGAGTCCAGGGTGTGGCTCAGGCAGCTTAGGTGGGGAGATACTACCCCCAGTTGCAGATACCATAAAGTAGAGCTGTGCTGGAAGTGCTAAACATGGATTGAAAGGAAAAATATCCATGGAAGGACTTCTGCTTGTCCTCACAGCATTGTTAGCCTTTATTTTTGCCCAAAATTGGTGTATTCGGCACTTAAAGGTGATTATCACAGTATAGCAATTAGTATTTTGTTATATTTCTACTTTTGCTTTTCTCACACTTAAATGCTTCTTTCTCTATGATGTTGAAAACCTGATAAAAACCCTCGATATTCCCCTTACTGGACAGTAGAACTCAACTGTCATTCTTTAAATTGGGAAATAAATTAAGAAGTATATGAGTGAGCTGCTTTGGTGTGATGCAGAGAAGTCGAACCTGAAAACAAAGCCTAAAGCATGTCAAGATGGATTTGTGAAATGAAATGATGCAGGATCAATGACTGTAAGGTGTCCTGCAGAGGAATTTCAGTCCAGGTGTTGTACACACCCCTCAGAATATGGACACTGCTGCTTTGTCTGCATTTTCATTCTAGTGTTTGGTATTTTGGTTGTAGTAATGTTTCCTCTTCAGGGAAAATTGCCAGCTTGTGTGTTCTGGTTTGTGCTCAGACTTTTGTTTCCAGGAAAAATAAGACACTAGCAGCATTAATTTCTCGTTAGCTTTCAAGATGGAACATTAGTCAGCAGCGTGCCCTTGCAGCTGAGAGCACTGATGGTATCCTGGGCTGCATTCGGATTCCTGCTAATGCTGGATCATTTCCTTTGTTGCAGGTGGTATGGTCAAGAAAAGGACTACAATGTTCTAGTCATGGATCTTCTGGGGCCCAGCCTGGAAGACCTCTTCAACTTCTGTTCTCGCAGGTTTACCATGAAAACCGTACTTATGCTAGCAGACCAGGTATGTGCACACCTTGGTGGGAGCAGCTTCAGAGCCCTGAGGGACTCTGCAGAGTGGGTTAAATAATTGATGCAGTGTTTTATACATCTAAGTGAACACTTGACCTAAATAAGGACAAAGTAGTGGTGGTTTCTGTGCGCTCTGCCCTACAAAATGCACGGAGTGGGAGCGCACTGCAGCTCCCAATTCCTTTGTGCTGTTGCTTTGAGGACAACTTCATGAAAATATTAAAACTGTTCTGGTGGATTCACTGCCAGTATCACCATGGGTTGTGGTAGGGGGGCTGAAACAGCCTCCAGTTGTGGTTGATCTGATTCAATGGGACCTGTGGTGACAACATGCAAATCTGTCCCTGTTCTTATTGCCTGTCCCCATGCTCTCACACCCTCCTGTAGCCTCTGGGAGCAGACAGTGAGCTAATAATAACTGTCTTGTGCTTATTTGGTACTCACAGACAGTTCTTAAAGCTGTTACTGAGATGCCACTTTGCCTCCAACATAACCAAAGCCTCTAAAACTGAGGTCTCTTAAGTCTTTTTTTATAGCTGTTGATATTTTTCCAACTTGGTCATGAGAATACAGCATTTGAAATGAGCAGCCATATTTATTTCTTGCTACTTAATAAATAGCTTGATTGTGCTGCCTTCAGCTCCTTGAAAAGCAGTGAGGGTTTTTCAAGTTGAATTTTTCAATGATAGTTGAAATTTCATCTAATATTACGTAATTGATGTCAGTACGAAGTTGTCACTTAGCCAGATGCTCGTAGAATCCCAGGCTCTTGGCCAAGGAAGCTCAAGGCATTTGTCTGGAGACAAGGTCAGCTGTCCCTGTTCTCAGCTGCCCTAAGAGGGTGATGTGCTTGCTTTAGAGAGCCATTTGCCTGCTCACTTAAGCCAGAGTCTGGGTGTGACAGCATCTCCAGGGAATCCACAAGGGTTTTGTGCAGTATTCCTTTGGATGATAAACACTAATTAGCTGTCAGCTGGGAAACAGGCAGAAATGGGGGATATCAGTGCTCAGAAGTGGCTTTTGGGGCATAGTCCAGCAAACAGCTGTCAGGGGGATGATGTAACAATTCAGCTCAAGCAAGAGGAGAGTTTGAGGAGCGGGAGGAGTGTTTGAGGAGCTGCAGAGCTGTGCCACGTAACCATGGGCTGTGATCTCATACACAGGAAATGGTGTGGCCCTATATGATGACACAGATGTGCCAGAGTTTCTCCATGCCTCCAGATATTCCGGGATAGTGGTAGCCTAGATATGACAGGATGGGCCATCATCAAGTTATGACTTGCTCCATGAAAACTGTTACCTGGAAAAGTGATGCTTGATGAATGAATAACCAGATGAATGAGTAACTGGGACAAGGGGGAGGGAGTGAGCTTTAAAATTGGCTTGTGGTAGTTATAAAACCTTTTAAGTAAGGGAAAAAATTACTTTTTAATAGGATGCTATGGTTAGAAACATGAACTTCAATATCAAGGAAATAGCTCAGGTGTTTAATCTGCCAGTTTCTGACCAAGATTATGGAATTTTAGCATTCAAGAAAGGTAAGTATATACAGACAGCATTTAAAAAATGGTTTTCATTAAGCAAATACATAAACTGATGTTGCAGAGGAAGTTAACACTAAAAATTCATGCTTTCTTTGAAGGTTTAAGTGAATTGTCTTGCTCTCTTTGAAATCTTACATGTTGCTGGTTTTTTTTACAGATGATCAGTAGAATTGAATATGTGCACACAAAGAATTTTATACACAGAGACATTAAACCAGATAACTTCCTAATGGGTATTGGGCGTCACTGTAATAAGGTTAGTCCAAAGCTCTTTGTTTCCAAGATCCAGAGGGAATGAATGCCTGTGTGATTTGATTCCAGCTGCACAACTTCTATGAAATTCATTGCTAAAACTGCTATTTTGGATGCTAAACCACAGTTCTTGGATATGAGAACTTGGTTTTCTTGGTGTCCACTTGTAAATGCAGTGGGTCTGTGACCCACCCTGGGAGATGCACTTGATTGCAAGGTGATTTCTAGACTTGCAACAAGATTATCAACTAACTCTAGAGAACACTTGACTGCTTCTATCAAGATGCCTGTTGTCGTAGCATTTTTTTCCTCTATGATAAAAGTCAAATCTTACCTTTGGCTTTGGGGCTGACTTCCCAGGATGAAAACAGTTTGTGCCGACGTGGGATCTCCTGACCTGCCAGTCAGCAGGGTATTAAATCTTACAGTGACAGACTGGTAAAGTCTCTTCAGCCATCAGAATTATGGATAAGACCAAGAGCCAACATGCAGATGCCTTTATAAATAAAAGAAATGATGCAAATATTGGTGGAAAACTGTTAAGCTGTAGAATACCTGTTGTACAACAAAAAATTTGTCTCAGTTTACTTTTGGGGGGAAATAGCTGGGGGTGGTGGGAGTGGGCTGCGGTTGTTATACTTTTTGGGATGGGTAAACATAGTCAGAAGTGCATGTTTCTGCCTAGAAGGCAACTTTTTAATTTTATTTTTAGTTTTCTTGAGTGCAATATGCTTAATCCTGCAATTTGTATGTCGAGCTCGGGCAGACAGGCAGCATTGGCAATGCATTAAGCATGCTACTGATTAGAAATTACCTTCAGGACAAATGTATGTGATCAAGCTGTTTATTGGAAGCAAGATTCCCACTTATCTTGTCTATATGCCATCCCAGGATGTCTCATCTGGTTAGGCACTACCAGTAATCAAAATGTTTACCTTTGTTTGCCTGTATGAATGCCAACTTCAGGGCCATGAGCATTAGAAGGGGAAAGCTTGAATAATGTGAGATAACAGCTCTTGTCTGAAGAGGTGCAATGCACTGAGTGTTTAGAGACAACCATTGTTGGAAAAGCTTGTAATTCCAGCTAAAAGACAGTCTTTATGTAATCCTGTTGCTGTTAAACTTTGTTTGTTCCCAAGTTTCATACTTTCACTCTGTACAGCTCTATTTTTCTCTGCTGTGTTGAGCAGTTTAGGCTCCTTAATTTTCTGGCATGACTCTAAATAGAACTTGAAAACTTTTATTTTGGTTTTTTCCTAGTTTTAGTTTCTGATTTCCAATTGTTCTTTTTGGGCCATTTTTCTATACTTTTGCACAGTCATGCTAGGTTGGCATTGCTGCACTCCAGTTCATCTTGGTGTGGATTAATGGCCTAGAAATTGCTGCTGTGCTTACTTTAGAGAAGGAACACATTAGATTTGCATCACCTGTAATGAAAGACAAAATTATCTATAAACCATTAGATTTTTTCCCCATCAAGTAGCCCAGTTAGGGAGCCATGCAATGATATGGTGGTAAAACATTGTCTATAGGCATGGGCTTCATTTATAATTTAGGGGATTAGAAATTTAGGGAGATAGTTCCTGACCCAAGTGCAAATTAATAGTTTTGCATGAGCAAAATGTGGAATGGGTTCCTTCAGTTTGGAATCAAGTGCTTTGTCTAGGAAACACTTGCCACCATACAGTATTTCATGTTTCTTTTTGTAACTAAGTGTAGATTTTGGGTTTTTAGACGTGACTCTACACAGTTCAAAGAAAATCAGTTACAAAGACTAGAGCAGCATGGTAATCTTGTTCCAGTAGCTTCCTGTCAGTTATATTAAAAAAAAAATTCAATTGATTTTTTTTCCAAATTTTAATTTGGTGTTTGGGAGAAATTTTGCTCCCGCCTTAAAAGATGAATTTCCAGCTCTGCTAGAAATAAGCCCTGCATGCTTATGAAAGTAAACTTTAAGGTGACTAAATGCCTTCTACCTCTTCCTTACTGAAGATTTACTTTTTCTAAATATCTCTTGGGGGAAGGGCAGTTTGTGGAACCAAAGGCTGCTTTTGTAAGCAAAACCCTGAAATTTCCTTTTTTAATAGAGCCAAATGTCACCATTGCTATCCCTGGTTAAGGCAGTGCCATTTTGGAGCGGCTCACAGTTGAAATTTACCTTGTCCCATCTGTCAAATTTTCTCCTTGGAAAAAAAAAACTACTACCATAATAATCAAAATAATACTCAAAAAAGATGGAAACATAGAGTTTTTTTGAAAAGTACAGTGCTTGGTGGAAGAAGGATGGCATTTGGCTACCCTGTTCTTTCTCGAACGCCTCGGTGTTGCCTGTCTGCGCCGGCCAATGTTGCAATGTAAGCAAGACTGTTTGATGCACTGCCACCCTCTATTGTTTGTTCAGTGTTTAGAATCTCCAGTGGGGAAGAGGAAAAGAAGCATGACTGTTAGTACTTCTCAGGACCCATCTTTCTCAGGATTAAACCAGGTCTGAACTGTCTCCTATTCCAACCTCAACCCCAAATTCATGTGCTTTATTTTTTGTTTTGGTTTTTTTTTTGGTTTGGTTTGGTTAATTTCGTTTTTCTGGAGAATGTAGACCTTGCAAAAGCACCTCTTATGTTGGCATTATTCAGACATACTTGGCAAACATGTAACATTACTAAGATGTTTCCCTGTGGCGCTTGTTTAAATTGTGGAATTATTTCTAAACTTTGATAGGGCTGAATGTACATGCTTGATTTCAGGTGCAGGTTTTATTTTTGGTGTTTCCAACTCAAAAGGCAATCTCCTGAATGTGGTGAAGGATAGACCCTGGTGAAATAGCAGGGCTCCTGCTTGCCTTCCTGAAGGGCTCCTGCAGTTTCTATGGATGCACATGGAGAAGTTCTGTTATTGTTTCAGCCAGACTCCTCCCTGGGCAGTTTTTGTTCAAAATCACCCCAAATATGTAATGAAGACTTCAATAATTTCATCTGTTGTGCTTTAAAAATGAAATTACTCTGACAAGCAGTGTCTTGGAGAAGCAGGAGCTTAGCTTGTAGTGTACAGTGTATTTCTGACGTTTGAAGAGAAGATGAATTGGAGAGAGAGGAAGACATTTGCCAGCTGGTAGCAGGACAGCTGGAAATTGCTGAATATGAATCACTGCTCAGGAGCTTGGCCATTGGTCCACAGCTTTCCACAACAGTCTCCATGGATTAAATCCCGGGCGGATTCCCGCTGTACACAACCTGACAGGCTTCTGTTGTCTGCTTCTGAAACTTTCTTATCAGAGGCACAGACTTTGATCTACTTCTCTCGTTTGCTCTTGGCAAAAATCGTGCCCTACTTCTCCAGTTTCCTGCTGATAGTGCAACAAATAGAATGAAGGTGGTGTGAGGTTATTTGGGAATGTGTTCCTGAGGGCTGGCATTGGGACGTTCTGTGCTCATCCAAATTGGGCTGTGTCTCCCAGCTTCATTCTTCTCCAGGAGGAACTCACTCCTTTGCCTTCCACCCATGCACAGGGAAATACAGACTAATCCTGTGCTAGAGAACAGAGTAAACTTCCCCAGGGAAGCTGCTGCTGTAAAATAATATCCAGTTACAAGTCTGTGTTGTGGACCTAATTAGAAAATAAGGGATTGCATTTGAGCTCAGGCTTTGCTTCTAGGAAAGCTGCAGCACAGTAATCACATAGAGCTTTATCCTGTCTGCTTTGGGATTCAACATCAAATATTTCCTGGCATATCAAGTGATTTCCTGGTAGCTGAGAATATATCCATGGTCTCAGAGTAACTACCTGTAGTGGCAGATCTGGTGGGTGCAACACAGCCAAGACCCACAGCATTTAAAAACTTGAGTTTATGTCTTTGCTCCCAATATTCTGGGCTTTCAGGGCGGCTTTCCCCAGAACAGCAAATGCAGCACTGCTGTGCCTTGTGTTTGCATATAAATCATGGCAAGACTTCAACCCTGCTTTTCTGCTCTGACGCCAGTAGTTTTGAGAGGTTTCTGGTTTTGCATTTTTCTGTCTCGACTGCTGTAGTTGGTAAATCTTTCTGAATTAGAATTCTAAACCATAGCTACTGTGCCATTCAGAAACTTTCAGTATCTTGGATACTTCCATGTTGAGTGCAAGTTCACAGCACTTCCAGTGTGCCAGTGACCCCCCCCCTTTTCAGCCTTGGATGTATTTTAATTTTCACTTTGCTTTTAGAGATGCAGCTTCAGTTCTGGAAGCAACTTAAGGTGATACTGAGTTGGTTTTTACTGAGACTTTAAATGTCTTCTTTCCATCACGTTCTTACCCCACTCGAGTTAGTTTTGCAGCATTGCTCAGTTGTATAGATTATAGTCTTTGATCCTGTAGCATTAATCCAGTGCTGGAATCAGGATTTGTAGCTTGAAGACTGAGTGCTAGAATTTGAAATGTTCCTTATGTGCTTCTTTCTGCCTCAGCTTTTTTTACCTAGTCCTGAAATCTTGTCCGAGAAGGTGCAGCCTGGGTTACCCTTTGTAGGTGGGCTGGCTGGCAGCACACTGATTACCACACACTAATTACCACACTCAGATTGCTAAATCCCAAATCATTGGGCAAGCTTGGTTATTAGAAACCCAAACTGGATCCCATTCCTTGGCTCCCGCTTCCTGGCTGTGTTAAATCTAGCGAGTTTGTCCTGACGCTGCCACAGTGTTCGGGGAGCCTTAAAATAAGCCAAGAACAAGCTGTCTTGTTTGCTGTGGAAGGTTTTGGCCTTGTGCTCTGCAGAAGGGCCACTGTTCTTTGAGGCAGGAGGTTGCAGGATGTGCCTAATGAGCATTAAGCTGCTTTTAGCTCCGTGTGTGTGACCTGCTCCAGTGCCAGTGGGGTTCGGGGTGTGTTCACACATCTTCCTCCCTCAGCTGTGCACTGCAGTCATCAAACTACAATTATAATAGAGAATAGATGTAGAACTAAGCTACAGATGCTGAGGAGCATTATCTAATCTGTTCCAGGGGATTGAGAAAGGGCTAGAACTAATTCACCATTAAGTTTTTTACTGACTAGTTAAAGCTGGTTGCGCCTGTTACTGCACTGTTACTTTGCTTCTTTTACCTGTAGGCTGTTACATTGTCTGGGTGTCTTAAAACATAGCTAATGCCTAGTGAAAGAAGTTGGGAATTTTGGGGATTGAACAGGAATCTAACCTTTTTTCATTTTTCTTGAAGTTATTCCTTATTGACTTTGGTTTGGCCAAAAAGTACCGGGACAACAGGACAAGGCAACACATACCATACAGAGAAGACAAAAATCTCACTGGCACAGCTCGATATGCCAGCATCAATGCACACCTTGGCATTGAGCAGAGGTGAGTGCAACGTTCTGGAGGGGGCAGGGTGATCTTTGTAAACTTCTGAAGAGCCTGAACTCATTTTGTATGAGAAATGTATCCATGCCTTTGCACGTGTTCTTCCTTTTGGCTGCTTGTGCAAGGATTGGGGAAAAAATCCAAGCACCTAATTTGCTTCATGAAGAGACTGTGTGTCTTGCAGACATGAGGTGGATGTTCTGCATATTATTTTGTCTTTTTAAAGGCTAAGCCAAACTTTGATGTGGGTCTGCCTTCACAAATAAAATGGTGCACTTGGTGATGTGTTGGTACCTGTTGGCACCACTGCTGACTGGCTGGAGAGGCCTTTCTGTAACCAGACAGGGTGTTCTAAAGCTGCTGTTTGTGTCCTATTTTCTCATTCTCTTCAAGTTAGTAAACTATTATTTCTCCTTCTGCCTGCAAGCAAATCTTAAAAATCTTCAGTCACACTGTATTTTAGTTTCTGTTGTAGTCATGTCTATAGGTATGTACATGTATATATATTTATATGCTTGAGTGTTGCTTCATCAACATTTTATTGTGTTGATCAAAAGCATATTGTTCCTACAGAATCCTAGCATTGGTCCTGTGGAGACAGCACTCAGATATAAAGTTTGGAAGTGTTGGGTACTCATGGGAGATAAAGGGATACCTCTCTTTCTTCCTTACATCTGTGCCTGAATATTGTCATGTATAACTGCAGTAGTGTGGCTTTACCTCTCTTGGATAGTTAAAACTACCAGGAATGTCTGTGCCTCTGACCTTTGTTTTCATCAAGATGAGAATGACAAAATTTCTAATGGTCAACTTCAACAGAACACATAACCCACAAATGGTGCTTTGTAATGCTCCATGATTCCTTTTTAACTTTTTAATTTCTTTAAGGTCCCTTAAGGGTATTTTATTGTCTGTCAATGTCATTATTTGAGCCAGCTTGGCATGTGGCTCAGGGAGGTAAATGACAGAGGTCACTTCTGAAATAAGTGATTTCTTAGATCCCAAACAGTTCTGATACAGGAATATCTGTGCTCACACCTGGGAGTGAGGGAGGGATCGATGAAGAATGTTGCTTTTGAATTTACTTCAAAATTGGACACCATAAATTGAATTTAGTTGGATTTTACACCATATCTGCTGGTAATGGGAATTCTGTTATAATTAGAAATGTAGGTTGGTGCTTGCTAAAGGCTGCTAAACTGTCTAGGTCACTGCCAGCAGTGAGGCAAAGAAGTAATGCATTCCTGTAATCAAGAGAAACCAGTTCTGGAGCTTATGGTAGAGTATTTCAACCTCTAGTCCTGTACTTTTAACTGTTACAGAACATGTTTTCCTGTAGTTAATGACAGCTGTGCCCAAGGAGCTATTTGCAATGTTACCCATTTTAATAATGGAGAGGATTGTCCTGTTTTCCAAATTCAGAAAACTGCTTTTATCAATATATTCTCAAATGTAATGTACCCATTACACATTTACAGAACTAAATGTTTTCTACTACAAGATCATGACATTAAGCATTAAAACAATCAACTGGAGGGGGAATGGAAACTCTTAATCCCTTTATTGCTTCTGAATTTATCACTGCCTTCTCTGTGAAAACACAGTTTTATGTCAGGGCCCTATACAGGTTCACAGAATGCTGTTGGTGATTAAGATCTGCAGTTCTAAATAGAATTAGCAAGTTCTGCAGGCTGGAATTTGTGGGCTCAGTATCATTTTTCATCCCTTTGTCTGTGGTTTCATGTTGCAGCTGAGATGATCTCAGAGGTAGCTGCTGCTGAGGGGAGGGAACCAATCCTCTCTTCCGTGGGCACGGCAGTGCTTTTCTGGCCTTGTGCTAAAAGCTTTAGGGAGCCAAGCTGATTTTCTCCTGGGATAGCTTTTCCTTTGTTTGCCCAAGGGTCAGAGAACTGGCACATGAGCTGAGGAGGAGCCAGGCTGTTCTGGTTATATTGGCTTGGCTGGAACACAAAACATCCCCAATTTCTTTCTTCTCGTACCAAGATCTGCAGATAGATCAGGTTACAGCTTGTTCCCACTTCTGGGGAGCTGTTTTGCCCTCTTCTTTGTGTGTAATCCTGTTTGCAATACCACTTTGAGCCTTTTGATGCCTTGTTGGGATAGTAGGTGTAGAGTCTGTCCTGCCACACTTTAAATCCTTTTCTGGGTGGCAGAGGAGCAGCAAAATCCACCAGGCTGTCCTCATAAGGGAACTGGGAGAAGAAAAAGAAGTTATTTTTCTGCCTCCTATTAAATAGATGTCAGCTGCAGAGGGGCAGTCAGAGGAAAAATCTGATTTTACCACAGCTGGGAAGAGGCAGCTTTGCCAAGAGGCAAAAAATTCCTGGAGTGGGTTTTCCACTTCAGTGAACTGTGCTGGTTGTGGTACTCAGAAAAGCTATGAGCAAAGTGCAGTGGTGTTCATGTGGCCAGAGTGAGGATGTGGAACATGTGCAGGGCAGAAAACATTTGAAGCCTTTTGCGTGAGAGTTTCTGTGCAAGTTCTTGGTGAAATCTGTGGATGGATCATTTGGAGTTCTCCAGCTGCCTTGGGACAGACTTTCGTGGGAAGAAAGCAGAGGGACCTCTCAGATTGATGCACCTTTAGGAATATCACTGCCTTTTAAATCACAGACAGCTCAGGGGGTTTTGACAGAAGGGAAGGAAGAAAGGAGCAATGTCCTTTTGGTGCCAGATGGTCAGGATTGATCCCAGACTGAGCCAGGGTTCAGGGAAAAAATTTACTTACATGATGTTACAGCCTGATTGACCTCATTAACCTCATTCTCTCCTACAATGCATTCCACAGTTCCTACAGGAAAATCTTTAGTTTCTATCCAAGCTACTTAAGAAGGCAGGAAAGCCATTTAATATTTCTTTTTGTTTCATATTCCAGAGTTTTTGTTTCCCAAATCAGAGTAACTACTGATGAAAACTTAGAACACACAACACCTCTAGAGTATTCCTTGATTGAAAAATGAACAGGATCTCTTCTATCTTAGGGTTCTCTTAGGGTTTATTTCTTCATTATTTTTTTCAATTTAAATTTTTGAATGCTCACGCTATGGAATAAAGTATGAAATGCCAGAATTTGTAATTCTTTGTGTTCCTCCCTTCCTGCAGTCGTCGGGATGACATGGAGTCTCTAGGCTATGTATTGATGTACTTTAACAGAACCAGTCTGCCTTGGCAAGGATTAAAGGTAGGTTATGGTGCTTTTTTTCCCTCCCCCACCCTTTTAATATTTTTTTTCATGTTTGGTATCATGCTTCTGCCTGCTAGGTGGGTTTATAGAATGTTTAGCCTCAGTTGTACAAAGCAGCTTTTCCCAAAGCTTGGTATTTATAGTCTGTGGGTTCTGCCTCTTACGCAGCAGGCAAAATGTGCATTGTTGGACTCTCTTAAAATTTATCCTAAACAATAGCTGACATCATCTTTGCCAGTTATTATCCTGTTGCAGGCTGAGGCCCTTCTGGGAAATAGAAAATACCATTTTTAGTGGCTTTTTGAATTTCTGGAGAGAGCATGGAAATAATCTCTTGCTTGGCAAGCTCAGCCTCAGTGGTATCTTCAGTCCAGGTTATGGCACAAGTGAATAATTATTAACTGCAGCAGGCTCACTCAGGATTCCCATGTATGGGAGCCAGCTCCAAATGTGGCAGATATTTCTTATTTCACTTATTTAGACTCCAGGGATTGGTTTTCATGTTTTAATTGTTTTTTTTCCTCCGTGTGAGAGTTGTGCAATCCCACTGGTGTTGCAGCTGCACGTTTGTAAAAAGGCAGCAGCTTGTGGGACCCTGGAACTCTTCAGCTGCCAATGAATGTAAGGGCTGCTGAACCACCAGGCAACCCTGAATGGGGCACTGAGTGGGAATTAATACAACTTTGGCAAATGTAGCTGCAAGTCTGGTGTGTTTAATGGACAAAAGCAGCAGCTAGAACTACACGAGCTGTGCCATGTGATGGAAGCATTAGACTGCGACAAATGGTATTAAACTGTGTCCAAATCTTAATACCAGATTGACCTTCATTCTCTTTGCAATAAGTGTGTGGGACTTGGAGATTTCACATAAAATACTTACGGTTGACCAAAGGATTTTTGTCATTTTTTTTTGCTGCTGTCCTTGTTAATCCAGTGTTGCACAATATCTCTTATATTGTGACCTACATGTTCCACAGGCTGCAACAAAGAAGCAAAAGTATGAAAAGATTAGTGAAAAGAAAATGTCCACTCCTGTTGAGGTTTTGTGTAAGGTAAGAGTTTCCAAGTGATGTCATACTGTGAAGTGGAAATTCTTTCCTTGTTTGTTTTGTTGTTTGTTGTTTTTTTTCTAAACCAGAGCCAATATATTAAATAGACTCACATGGCATTTGCTGCTGAATAATACTGCTTTGGCAGGCACTGGGTGCCTCGTGTTTGGCCACCCAGCAAGACTGGGAATGTGTGTAACAGGGCAGCATTTGCTGCTGTTCCTTGGCAAAGTTCATGCCACCATCATTCAGCTCCTGCTGACTGTGGGCTGGGCGAGCTCAGAGCTCTCTTAGGTGAGGCTTGTTCAGTTTGTCAGCTTTTACAGTGCAGGTTTTACATGCAGAAGTAAATAAGTAACCAAGGTGGAGCTGGCATGCCCACATCCACTTTCTGCCTCTTCAGGAGGGTTCATGTTGTCTGCCCTAGCTCAGGTAGAGGCTGAAGTGGAATTGGATCTTTGTTATTCCAACATTTTCTTTTGAGTCTTCAAATTCCGCTTGCACTGTGGCATCCAAGTGCTTCTTAATAAAGATTCTTGAGAATATGATGGGGCTTTTGCACCTCAGACAGCAGCACCAGGGACTGCACTTTCTAGTCTGCACATCTCAGTCCCCAGTGTTCAGAGACTCATGGAATGGTTTGGGTTGGAAAGGATCTTAAAAGTCATCCCGTTCCAAGGCCCTGCTCTGGGCAAGGATACCTTCCACTAGTCCAGCTTGCTCCAAGCTCCTTCCAGTCCTTGAACACTCCCAAGGATGTTACACTCTGTAATTTTTTACCTATTGCAGGTGGGCTTTGATACAGCATTAAATGTATAAAAATGTAAAATAGCATATCTTTAAAGCTTTCAAAATTTAACTTTTCACACTTAATACTGTTAAATGACCTTGTCTCTACTATGTTCAAGTAGATTACTAAGGAAACAAGAGTGAACCTCATATTAGATAATTATCAGTTATTTTAGAGACTTAGTTAATAAGAGCAAGGTTTAATTAGGATGAATGAAGTGTTTTATAAATGAGTTGTATATTGAAGGTTTTGTTAGCAGAGAATTTATGATTGCAAACCATGCATGAGGTAACAACTCTGGGGAAGGAATGTGTACCTGGGCTCTTGCTGATCAAACCCAGGTGCTGAAATACAGAATAAATTAACAACCAGGGGCAAAGTGGAATGAATTTACAAATCTTCAGCCAGCTTTTCTCTGCTGTTATAGACAGATGTACATCTTTTTGCCTTTGTTAGAAGGTTTTTGCTGCAAGCCATGGCTTGATGAACGCTGTTGATTTACAGGGGTTCCCTGCAGAATTTGCCATGTATCTGAACTACTGTCGTGGCCTGCGCTTTGAAGAGGCACCAGATTACATGTATCTGAGGCAATTATTCCGTATTCTTTTCAGGTCAGTCTCCAAGTGGAAAAGTACAGAAACTTCTCAGGGTTCCGGTTGGGAACTGCTCTGGGGACTGGCACTGCAGAGAGCAGCTCCATGTGTGTGGTGTAGGGAGTTCTGCTGGGATTTTCTTTCATTTCAGAGCTTCAAAAGCTGTTTAAAGGACCTGAAAATTATTGTTCAATGTTAAACACAGAGGGAAAAAGTTCTCTTGTTTTTGCACTCTGTGATCTGACCAGAGGGTTGAGCCTGTGCTTCAGGTTCTTTTGCAAGTACCTTAAGAAGCTGACCCCTTGGTAGAAACCTTTGAAGCTTTTTATGTTTGGAAATTGGTGATGGGCCCAGCAGTGGTTCCCAGGAGATAAATTTCAGTGGAGGAGAGTAGTGCTGCTTCATTGAGCTTGTTAGAGCCACTGGAACATGAATTCACCTTGTGCAGTGAGCAGCATCTGACAAAAGAAGGGCTGGTACTGATCTCTTGAGTCTCCCCCCAGGTTTCTGGAATCTAAAGCAATTCCTATTCAATAATGTACAATACTGCAGTCCCTCCTTGAAATGATATATTTATATATTTAAAAAAAAAAAAGTTCAGAAGCTCAGTGCAGAGAGTGGGTGAGCTGGGCTGGGAGGAAGTGCTGCTTCCACAAGTGCAGACCTTTGTGTAAGCAGTGAGTAAATGCTGCTGGCCAGTATTTGGGCTTGCTGCAAGAATCCCTTTAAGTTAGTAACACTTAGCATTTCTATACCATTCATAATCTCTAAAGCAGCTTACCAAAGGAGCTATCCCCTAGTTCTGGGATTTCAGGCTGGGCTTGGTGTTAGCTCGGATGTGTTACAGCAGAATATTTCCCTCTGTTGCAGGACCTTGAACCACCAGTATGACTACACATTCGACTGGACAATGTTAAAGCAGAAAGCAGCACAGCAGGCAGCCTCTTCCAGTGGGCAGGGGCAGCAGGCCCAAACCCCCACAGGCAAGCAAACTGACAAATCCAAGAGTAACATGAAAGGTTAGTAGCCAAGAACCAAGTGACGTTACAGGAAAAACAAAAATTACACTAATTTGGACAACAGCGGCAATTCAAGTGTTAGATCAAGGAGGTGGTTTAAAAACTACATTTGGCTCTTAAATTCAAAAGCAAAACCAAAAGACGTCCTTGGAGAATTTGACTACTAACTTTATACCAAAATGTCCTTGTTATTCATATCATTTCTTCTGGGGATGTTGGGTCATTTTTAACCACTGCATCTTTTGCTCCCGCATTAACCACTTTCCAAAAACAAGAAACTGACTTGGTGTTGGGAATGTGACATTTTTATTTATTTTGATTTATATATATACATATATACATCCTTATATATGTATAAATATATAATGCAATCCAAAATCCTAGACCTAACACTTCTTAAGGGATAATTCTCATGGACCAGGCAAGGATCTAGAGACTTTGGGTTCTGCTCTGTTGCAGCTGGTACAATGCTGTGGGTTTGCTTCTGTTCTGTATGCCTCAAACACTGGGAACAGAAAATTGTGAATGCTCTGGCTTCCTCCAGTGGGTTTACATTGAGACATTTGGTCCAGAGTTCAAGGAGGGGACCAGTGAGCTCAAAATGCTTTGTCTAAATCAAGCAGTAACCCCAAACTGCTGTGGACTGCCAACTCACAATTTTCTGAAGTATCTGGGTGCTCTGGGGTGGAGCTTTGGGTTTCCTGATGATTTTTTGATGTTTCTAGGTTATGGTTTCAAAGGGAAATGTTGTGACATGTTCAAATGAATTGTGTAATAACTGAAAACTGAGTTTGGAAAAGACACAATTTTTTTTTACACTGTCTAGAAGCTTTTAAAGTCCTTTTTTTTTGTGATATAAATGTGCTGGTGTGAGTCTGGTAAGTCCCTAGGATGAAACTGTCACATCTGTGCCAGTCTTGCCATGAAACCAATTCCTCAAGCTGAGCTGTGCATAAAATTGAAGCGAATGTGATTGTGTGACTGAGAATAGAGAAGCAAGGCTTAAATTCTGTACTGAGGCATTGCTGTTCTTCAATAGCTCTTGTCTGTCGTTTTTATATGTATAAAATTGTATGCTTGGCTACCATGACAATCCTGGACATCAAAGAAATGCAGAAGTGTTTACAATAAACGTAACAAACATTGTTCTTTATGTATTGTGGCAGCATTCAAACTTTACCAGGTGTCTTTAGTGAAAATAGCTATCAAAAACCACATTT
Source organism: Malurus cyaneus samueli (assembly GCA_009741485.1). NCBI lineage: Eukaryota > Metazoa > Chordata > Aves > Passeriformes > Maluridae > Malurus > Malurus cyaneus. The sequence goes on along the minus strand of CM019226.1, from coordinate 17,256,407 downwards.
CATGAAGAACAAGTGAAGGAGTAAAATACTTGCTGCTTTTTCCAGGATTTAAGTGGTTTCTTGAAAAAAAGAAAAATTCATAGATGCCATTCAGTGTCAGATTTTGGCTTAAAGAGTGCAGCTTGTGAGGCTATAAACCAGTTCCTTCAGCTGTAGCACCAGTAGCAAACTGGGTGATTAAGCACCTGGGCTTGGACTGCTTCCTGAAATAGAGAAACTCTGACTGAAGTTCAGAACCCAGCCCAATTTGGGGTGTGGAGAGATTCTTCTCTGTTAGAGCAGAAGAGAATTTGAGCAAAAATGCACATTCTTCACAACTGCCCATGCTCAAAGTGAAGGCTTTGCAGGAGGTGATGATCCAAAAGTGGAACCTGCCCTGAAAATCAAGTTGGAGCTAGTGAAGCACAGTTTTGCTGAAGTGTTCTGAGGTTTATTGTGCTGCTCTCCTGGCTCAGACAGTTTCTGACCAATTGCTGTGTGTAAAGAAAGAAAAGGTCATTAAAATTATCTACCTGCACTTTGAAGTGATGCTTCAGTCCCAGAGAGCAGAGTTGGGCTCACTGACAGACACGAGGAGCAGGGAAGCTTTGCCATGGAGCCTTAGACCATTTACAGGATTCCTTATCACCCTGTCCTTCAGCAGAGATCCATTGCTGTAGCTAAGGTGAAATTCCTGGGGTTTTAACACAATTTGAGTGGCTTTTTTTGGGGAATGACTCTTCTCTTCCCTCCCCATCACCAAGAAAGGCTTGTGACCTTGGGATCGATCAAGCTGTAATGTCAGCAGAGCATTAAAGCAGTGCTTGGCAAACATCTGAAGACTTCTGAGGCTTCATCTCATCATCAAAGTAAAGATTTCCAGATTTCTAAGATCCTACATGTCTTTTTGTGGGGAATTTTGCCTATTAATGAAGACTTTTTTGAACGCAGCTAAGCTTGAGGAAGCTGTGTAGCTTGGATGCTCTGTCTCACTGGAGATAATGGTTATTTTTTCTGGAGTTCAGGTACATTCTTTCATAGGTGTTGTGGCAAAGCCTGTGTGGAAGTGGCTTAAAAGGTTTTGTGGTATCAAATGTTACCCCTTTGGTGACTATGTCCATTCAACAAGAGTCTGTACCTCCAGGTTCATTTATTTAGGAACTGCTCTTGAAGATGTGCATCAGGGCAGGGTGATGCAGAGAAGTACAGCCTTAGACTGTCCAGTGTGCTCATTAACAGATATTCCTGACTTCCCTAACTCAGATCCATGTTAAATTATATCACTGTATCCCGAAGTTTATTCAGGCTAAATATTCTGCTTAGTTCCAGAATAACCTGTTCTGTCAAGCAGCCTTTTTTCTCTTCTTTTTTTTTTTTTCCCTGCCCCTCTCTGGAACTCTGTGCAGTGTCTTTTGTAACAGCCAGATCAGCTGGTTTGGAACTTGGGAGAGGTGAACTGTTCCAACAGACAGAGCTCTGCTGACTCTGGGAAGTTGGGCTGGCTCTCTTTTGCCAGTGCAGCATTTGTTCAGGTGTTATTTGTAACTGTGCTTACACTCAGCTTCTCTCAGTCATAAAAGTGACTCAAGCAGTCAATCTGCAGGATAAAGTCTACCAGTTCCATTTGGGAGAGGTGTTTTTAATTCCTGGCAGTGGAGAGTTCGGGGAGGCTGTCAGCAGCTCCATTAAAATTCGCTGGACGCCTGTGGTGGTGGCAGATTTCTGAGAACAGATGAGACTTCTCTACTGCTTGAGAATTAGAATTATTGACAACTAAATACTCCTCAGTGCTTGTCTAGAGAATAGATAAAGTCTGAGCATTTCCAGTTGAAGAGATTTTTAGTGTGATACTACAGTTGCTGCTCCCCCATCAATCACATCTGCAGCCATGGTAATAATAAAGCATCATCCCTCATGTAGCACAGAGATTTTCAGAGATTTGGGTAACACCTCAAGAGGGACAAGGAATGATGATTTGGCTGTGTATGGAGTGAAGATCTGTGGAGGACACTCCACCATAAACTCTTGAGCACGTTCCTCATAGCAGCCATGCTCTGTGTGCTCCACAAGTGTCTCTGTCTCCTTGGACAGCTGTTTCTTAACAGGACTCCCAGGGGATGTTTTGTGTAAAATCCAGCTCCCTGTTGCTCTCTGTAGCTGTGAATGGACATTCTCCTGCCCACATCACCTTGGGTTTGAGGTGTTCTAACAAACAGCAGCAGATCATTTGTTGGGCTGTCCTTTGTCCTCAGGTTCAGCTCCCATTTCTTGTGAAATGTTCAGGCTTCTGAAGAAATGAGTGGATCTATTTCTTTCCAGACTCTCCTTTGTTGACTTTGTTTTGGCTGCTTTGATGGAGAAAGTGGTTCAGATGATGAATCAGTGTTCTCTGCTGAACACACTGAATGGAAAAACAGCATAACTTTGGTTGTGTGCATCAAGCAGGGATTAGGGAACTCAGGAATCACTGGACTTTCTGTGGGAATTTGCACTCAAGTGGGAATGGCTGTCTTGATTCTGGTGCAGGATTATTTTTAATATGACCGGTGCTGGATAAAGAGAACTGTTCTGCAGTACATGAAGATTAGCTTTGAACAAAGTTATTGAACCTCTTTGAAATTACCCTCAGCCAGTTCTGGGAGAGTTAAAGCTGTTTCCTGGGTGCACTCCAGACACATTTTTGGATAGAATGTCAGGCTAGTAAGGCTTGTTTGCACTTGCTTCTCTCTGGATGACAGCACAAGCTATAGCTGAGGTCAGCTCTGTCTGCGTTTCACTGTGAAGAGATTTCTGTTGCAAAAACTCAGAGCTGTTGCTCTGCTGAATTCCCCCATGGGCAGAACCATCCTGTCTGGAGGGCATCCAGAACGGAAACTTGCTTGGCAAAGTGATCTTTGGTTGAGGCTCCTGTTACCCCTGTAGAGCACAGCCCTGCCACCTGAGACACCAGAGAGGGGCACCAGGAGAGGACTGGCATAGCCTGCAGTAACAGGTTCTTGGAGATTTGTGTGTGTTTTTTGCTCTCCCGATCCCCCAATGTCATTTGGAATACTGAACATGAAAAGAACTGCTGTCTGTGCGTCACCTCCCCTGGCACGCCAGTCAGCACTTGTCCTTGTAGAGACAGAGCTCTGCTGCTTCCCAAATCACTGTCACAGGTTTTGCCTTCTGTCCTGGCTGCCCAGAAGGTGCTCCTGTGGCTTTGTGGTGGCCCCAGTTACTGGAAGGTGAGTTATCCCCTGCCTTGCTTCTGTCCGTGTGACACTGCCGTACTGCGTCTCTGGAGAGCACCCTGCAGTCAGATGACAGCTTGACATTCAGGGATATAAACATGAGCCACTGCAGACAAGTAGAAAACAATCCTATGAAATTACATCCTGTTTCCTAGTGGCAATAACACAGCTTGTTTTCAAACTGTTGGGCTGAATTCCTGCTGGAGGAATGTGGCATCCAGCTGGTGCATTAAGCCTGTTTTCCAGTGCAGCACTAGGTGTGAGTGAGAGGTGTGTGAGCTCCAGAACTGTGGCAAATGCCGGTTACCTTTGGAAATGGACACCAGGAACTCTGCAATTCCCAGCTGGAGCAGCATTTTCCCCTTTGAATGACCATAACTGCTGTTTAATTCTCCTCCTGTGAAGGCTGTTGCTCGTTTCCATCCCGTATCAGTAAGTTGCCCTTGTGTTTATCTTGCAGGTTTCTGAGCATGACGAGGATGGGACAAAGCAGAGCAGATCGGAGCAGGACTTGTCACTCCCCAAATCCTAGAAATTTTAGTTCATACACTTGCCAGTGGCTGTGGGCAACCATTTCCTTGGTGTAAAGAACTTAATATCAGTATAAACTGGCTCTGGGCAGTGTCAGTGATGCTGCACTTTGAGTTGTAGCAGCTGTAATTGTGAATATTACTGAGATAGTGAAACATGGTGTCCAGTTTTCTATTGCATTTTTTTCAAGTGGAAAAGTTGACTAATGGTTGACACACAAGTGGAGAAAATTGTGCATATGCCAATTTTTGTTACCTTTTTACTTTGAACTACACTGCTTATGAGATCTCATTGTTTTGGAAGAATGGCATGAACAGTCTTCGGCAACAGTTGTGATAATTGTAAATGCTCACAATTGTGCACTCCTTTCTGGTTATTCCTCCCTGGGTTTTGAAAGTTGTACACTTAAAACATTCTTAAAGTTGTTGGCTTCTATGTGCAACATACCAAGCCAGCTGACATGGTAGTAACCAAAGATTCCAGTTTTTAAGCATATGAAAGACTCTGCCTGCTTACCTGTGCTAGAAATAACAGCATCTAAAGTGAAGACTTAAGAGAAACTTAGCGACTACTAGATAATCTTTAGGACTCTGCATTAACTCTATAATGTTCTTGGTATAAAAGGAAAAACAGCATATTTGTCACGAAATTTAGTTAACATCTTACAACTGAACCTGTATGTAAGTTGCTTAGATAAATGTAATCACTGTAAACATCTATATGATCTGGGATTTTGTTTTTATTTTGAAGCGGGAGCTTTTTTGTTTACAAGTTCATTAAAAACTAAAAACTGTTTCTGTAAGGAAATGAGATTTTTTTAATTTGCCTTGTTAATTCAGTTTAAGAAATTTACATTACCCTGGTTTTGAACCAAGTTTTAAGGCCATTTGTTAAGCAAAAGAAGTCATATTTCTTTCTAAATCATTTTAGATTTAGTGTTGTAACTCTTCCTCATTTTGTTTTTAAATAAATTTTGTATTTTTTCCTTGAGGGGGAAGGGGCAGTCTTGCATTTTTATAACCTGTTGTATGAGACCAGCCCTCTATAATAAGATCGGAATTTTTTTAAAATGAAATGGCATCTTTTGCAGACCCGGGATTGGCAGCCTCCAAGCATTGCCATGTCCTGCCTCGGCTGGACTAACTTGTGATTGCTGCTTTGGAGAAAAAATTGGAATGGTTTGAAAAAAAAAAAAAATTTGGATGGTTTTAAACCAAGGCATTTTCTTTCAAGTTCTTGTGAAGTGGATATGACCAGATTTCCTCTTGTTCTTGGGGGCAGCCTCGCACCATGCAGAGTTCACATTGGTTACTGCCCCAGGCTGTCTTCCTTCTCACTCCTATTCTAGCCCAGCTGAAAGAAAGAAATACTTTTATTGCTGGTAATTCTTTAACAGTGTAATTTATTCCTTTATAGCATGTCAGAATAAATTAAAAAAAATGTCTGAAAATGCTGCCAGATGCCTATTGTGTAAATGTTGTTTGTATGTTTGCTTTTTAGACGGTTTTCATGCATGGAGCAGAGTTCCTGCTCGCAGTTCATCTTTTTTACTGTTGGAAAAGGTCTTTCTTTCCTTTTGAAAACAGTTTCTTCAGGAGCATAAGACACTGTGCACTCGTGGAATGGTGATTTGGATCAAGGCTCCCCTGCCCTCTGGCCAAGAAGGATCTGCCCTGAGATGTTACACTTTAGGTGGAGAACGCCGTGTGCTCATAAACACTGGGGTAGATAATCTGAGAGTGTAGGGAGGCAGAGAGGCTGCTGGCTTCAGAGATAACTGTGCCCACTTGGCAAATCCTGAGGCACAGCAGCTTCCTGCAGGGTGGAAGAAAAAATGGAGCTGGTTCTCTTGGCCAGGATGGGCTCCCAAACTCCCCAAGTGTTGTCCCATCCAAATAAGGATGGTTTTCAAGCAGTGCCTCCTCTGAAAACCAGTCTGTTCCTAAGAGCTGGTATCTGGAGCACTGTGTGATGTCCTTTTCCATGATTTCTGCTGTCTAGGCAACGTGTCTGACAACACACATTGGCAGGAGGGGAAGAAGCATCAATGAAATGCCTTCTTGGCAGCTGTTCTTGGAGAGGCTGCTCGGAATCGTTGTGGTATCACTTTTCCTGCTTTGACACGAGATACGCACTGAAAAGTTGGAGAAAATCATTTGGTTTCAGGAGAATAAATTGTTTTCTCTGTCCATGAAATTTGCTCATGACTTTGAGGGGGGTTTAGAAACAAAACTGTTCTTGAGCTCTGTAAGAAAGAGTAAATACATTCGGGGTGTCACAATGCTTTGGTTTGTAGTTTTGGGAGCTGCAGGTGCTTTGGAGGAGCTTGGAGCCCAGTCAGCCTTGCAGATGTGTGTGAATAGAATTTATTTTTGCACAGGAGTATGGGCCAAATACTCTGTGGCCATGGCCTGTGCCAGATGTGCTGGCCAGGGATGAGGTGCCCACCTTAAAGAGACTCTTGTGGCGCCAAACACCCAATCTGAAACATGAACAAAGACTAAAACGTGAAAGATTTAAACCCTGTGGATCCTGACTGCTGCTTGCAGCTCTGCAAAGGTTCTGTGTTGATTCACCTGCAAAGTCCATAGTTCTGCAAGCAGTCCCAGGCCCTTGACAAGGAATCATCGTTTGAACAAGAGGCTGTAAAGCTCAAGATCTCCAGCCTCGTGCTCCTTGGAAAGTGCCAGAATCCGGGTAATGAGCTGTGACAACAGCTCCTTAGTCACCTCACTAAGCTGCGTCCAGGGTTTCAAAGCAATTTATTAACCTCCTTATACCGACTCTGAGAGGCTTCCTAAGGCCACCTTTTAAAGGAGAGCTTAATTGGGAGCACGGAGTGCTCATGTGCACGGTGCTGCTTCATTATTTTTAACCTATTTAAGCCATTCCTTGTTAGAAGCAGTTGAGAGCCTTTTTCTCCCATAAAGGCTCTGCAAAGAGACAACTCTGTCTCTCAGTTATTACCAACGTCACTCCTTGGCTGCTCTTGTGTGTGGTGTTGGTAACAAGTGACAAACACAACCCCTGGCTGTGTTAAAAACACTTGATGTGTCTCTGGTAGGTCTGGAGCCTGTCCAGCATGTGCCACACGATTTTTTTTTTCTGATTTCTGTTCAGTTCTGTCTTTGTGGGGGTTGTTTTTCAAGCTCAAGTGTTGACTCAGTTGCAGTGTTGTGCCTATTCTCTCTTGGCTTTTTCAGGTGTTTCTTGTTGGGAGCTTGCCCATGCTTTGTGCTGTGGTTTTCCTGAACTGAAATGCTTCAGTCCAGTTCCACTGCTCTGACCGGGAGCTTGGGCTGGATGCCTCCCTTCAGTCCCTCCCATCTGGAATTTTTCTGCCATCCCAAGTTGGCTTTTTGCGCAAGGCTTTAATTTCTCTTGACAGCGTTCTCCAATTTAGAAGATTTGTTGCTTAGCCAGCTCCTTCAGCCCCATCTGCTCCTGCCTTAATTGCAGTGAAATCATCATGATTTCATATCAGCTTGATGTCATAGCACACGTTGGTGAGCACGGCAGGCTCCAGACAAAAAGGAAAAGTGGCCTGGGAGGAAGAGCTGTCTGAGCCTCTGGAAAGATGACACACAGGAAATGCTCTCCCTCCTAATAGGGCCTGAGTGGAAGGACTGCGTCCGTGGCCTGGTCTAATGTGGAAATGGCTCTTTAATGTGATCCTCGTTAGCCAGGGCTCGGCAGGAAAGGGGGAGGGTGGGACCAGGGCTGTCTGTGAGGAATTGAGATTGACTCTCGTGTTGTTAATGAGCCCTTCCAAACACACGCAGGACTGGCCCTGTGTTTAAAGGGACTAAGCAGTCTCAGCTGCTTTGTAAAGCTCAGTCCTAAAGGTGTGAAATCCATTACATGAAGATGCTAATGTGACTTTTTACACTGTGTGAGATGTTCTTCCATCTGACTGGCGGTAGTGCTGGAGTTTGGTAGCTGGAAATCGGGAGGAGCCAGGGAATATTCTCACACCAGACTCAGAGTGGGTTTCCAAGTATTTGTGCTCATAAATAACTGAAGGTTGATGTAGCTCCTCTCTCTGAGAAGAGCTTGGGGTTTTGCTATCAAGGATTGCTGCTGGAAGTACCTGAGCACACTGAGCCCTCCCTGTTCTGCCTTCCCTCCCCGGGAGCCTTTTGTTCCTGTTGATAATGTGGGTTGTTTTTTGTAAACACAGCTGATAAACTGCATTTCTTCCCCCCTCTGAGTCTGCAGGAAGGCATCGATGTGCCTGGCTGGAGCAGGAGCTGTGTGTACCCTGTTTGTGTCCCAGGAGCTCCAAGGTTCCTGCTGCTCCCTGTTCCCACCCTTGCAGTAACACCGAGCCTGGAGCTGCTTTGCAGTTTGCAGACTTTGAACTTTTTCTGAATGGAAGCAATTTGAGCCGGTCGGGAGGCCTTGAAGGAGTGTACATGTTGTCCTACAGGGTGGACTGGCTTTCCTGCTGCACTCAGCCGCTGTGTGCATGACAAAACCAGCCCTTCACTTTACAGCCCCGGCACTGCCCAGGGCTGCTGCCTGACTCGGCACAATCCTGGGCCTGGCACAGGTGGGGCTGGGGAAACTTGTGTGACTCAGCTTTGTGGGAGCTCTGAGCCACCAGACTGGGGCCACCAGGAGCAAATCCTCCCTGTCTTTCCTCATAGCTCAGGTGAGTCTCTTGTGTGTTGCTGTGGCACATTCTGATGCCAAAGCAGTGCCCTGGGACTTCCCAGCTGAGACCATCCTGTGTTTAACTGGCAATCTCCTGGCCTGAGCTTGCCCTTGATGTGTCTGACTCCCCTGAGCCGCTGCCCTTCCTTCTCCCAGGTTTTATGTGCCCCTCTGCTCAACCCAGTGATGAATTAACAATCCTTGAGCCCATCTCTGGGTGACTGCAAGGCTATTTCACAAATCCTGCTGTCTCCAGGTGGGCACAGTGGAATCCAGGACCAGCCTGGGGCTTGCAGCTGCCTCTGGTGTTGAGCAGCCCAACCCACGCTGAGTGACCTCTGCTGATGGCATCTGCCACATCCTCATCTGCTGATGGCATCTGCCACATCCTCATCTCTGGGGGCTGTGGGTTTGCCCAGATGGGGCACAGAGGAGCAGGGAGAATTCTCCTGCTGTAGCAGTGGGGGAGGAGAGCTGAGAGGTGAAGCTTGAAACTGGTGCAAGGCCTTTGAGCTGAGAAAAACCACTTAGGCAGCAAATGGAATCATTCTCATGTGCCGACAGCTTCCCCCCGGCACAGCCCTGCCTCATGCTGAGCTCTGCCTTTCTCCTCCTCCTCCTCCTCCCTGGCTGGTGTTGGGCCAGCGCTGTTTGTGCCACTGGGTCAGGGTCACCTGGGGGGCAGAGCGTGTGAACAGCTCTGGGAGGGTGGGCACGGTGGATGGGGGTCTCAGGGGGTCTCGGTGCTCCTTCAGTGCCACTCATACCTTTGTGCACTGCTGGAACAGCAGATACAGCCAGAAATCCCTGCTGGGCATCCTGGAAGCGCCAGCTTTCCTTGCCAAGCCTCCTTTCTTTGGGGAGGAAAGGTAAGGAACCCAGCTGTGGTCATCCTTTGCTTGTCCTCCATCCTGTCCCAGCCCCCTTTTTGGGGGGGAGAAAGGTGAGGAAGGTCACTGGGGCCATCCTTTCTGTCCCAAGCCTCCTTCCTTTGGGGAAGAAAGGTGAGGAACGTTGCTGGGGCCATCCTTTCTGTCCCAAGCCTTCTTTCTTTGGGGAGGAAAGGTGAGGAACGTGGCTGTGGCCATAGTTTCTGTCCCAAGCCCCCTCTCTTTAGGGAGGAAAGGGAGGAACAGGCTCTGGCCACCCTTCCTTTCACATGCCCCTCTCTTTGGGGTGGAAGGGTGAGGAACCGGCTGTGCCCATTGCTCCCTTGGGCTGCTGGCATTCCTGGGATGTGTTTGTGCTGTGCTGGCAGTGCCCAGGGAGCTGGGGAGGGTTCCCAACCCCTGCCAGGGCTGCACCCCTGGCGTGGGAAGGTGGAGCTGTGCTGACGCCGTTCCCAGCCCCGGCCTGAAGCTGCTCACAAATCCCATAAACTGATTACGGGTGTTAAGTCCCTGCTCAGTGACCTTTCTCCCTCTCACTGACAGCTTTTAACATGGTGCCTGCTGCCCTCCCCGAGCTGCTGGCGGGGGTTTGGGGCAGCAGGGTGGGTGTGAGCGGGCATGGGCTCTCCCTGGCAGTGTGATGCTGATTGCAAGTGGCTTCTTTTTGCTTCTCGACATGCAAACAGCTCATGGGCTCCTCTGCTGAGGAGAGGTGAGGAGAGGGACGGGAGAAAGGCCCTGGCTCTGCTGTGTGTGGGGTGCAGTGGGATCATCACCCCAGTGCTGGCAGGTGATGGCAGAGGAAGGCAGTGCTGGAGCAATCGTGCTGCCCTAAATAACTGCCCAGCTGCTGGTGTTTGTTAGCGGGGCCCCGCCGGGGGCCGGCAGGAATGGGAGGTACTCCCGGACTGGGGAATGCTGTGGGATGGCAAGGAATCCCAAATGCCAGGAGACACTTTCCAGGAAAGAAGTGTTTGTGTCCAAATCCCATTTCTGGAAGGTCAGGGCAGCCTCCTCTTTGGTCAGGGCAGCCTCTGGCTCTTTGCTTTTATTTTTGCTGTGGTAGCTGAGAGCTGGGGCTGATCCCAGCATTTGTGGGAGCTGAGGCTGACCCAGCCCCACAGCAGCACTGCCACAGCTGCCCTGGAGCTCGCTCTGGTCACTGCAGGGTGAGCACTGCCCTGGTCACTGCAGGGTGGGCACTGCCCTGGTCACTGCAGGGTGGGCAGTGCTCTGGTCACTGCAGGGTGTGCTCTGGTCACTGCAGGGTGGGCACGGCCCTGGTCACTGCAGTGGGCTCACAAGCACTGGCAAAGCTCAGTCCCACCCACACTCTGCTCCCCCTGCCCCGCTGGGGTCCTCACCTTGCTGTGGGGGAGCAGCAGGGAGCACCCCTGGGTGGGGACAGCTGCTGTGGGGGTGGCACTGGGGCTGGTGACAGCTCTGTCTGCTCCCAGGGCAGTGGGAAAGCTGGGGTTATCCCAACCTTGAACCTGGACCTCGGGGAAAAGCCCTGATTGTGCCAAACCCCACTGTGGCTGATCCTGGGTGAACACAAAGCACCCTGAGGTGTCACCCCTGGGCCTGTGACAGCCCATAGAGGGTGCCCCAAGTGGGACAGTTGTTGGGGATCTGTCCTACCTTTTTTCCCCTCAAGAAAAATGTTTTCAGCGGTGCTTTGAGTGCAGCGTGGGGTTTGGAGGGGCAGCTGTGCCAGGAGAGATTCAACAGCTCCTGGAGGATCCAGGAGAGGTCTGGCAGCGTGGGCAGAGCGTGGCACAGCCAGGTCAGGGCTTGCATCCTCCTGGAGTGGGCCAGGTGAGCTGAGAAAACCTGCCTGGACAACCTGTGGCTGCAATTTGGGTGCAGACAAAGCGGGTGTGGTGCCCTGCACATCCTTTTGAAGTGAACTATTGCATGTATTTCACATCTGCTGGGCAGCACAGCTCAGCCTGGCTGTTCTCTCCAATCCAACCACCCCATTCCTGGCTCTGAACCTCTCAGCTCCAAAGGGGAAAAGCTGCTCCATCCTTGGAGGAACGTGATAAATCGGTGCTGTGTGGCCTGGCTGTGCCCGATAGCTCGGAGATGCTGCTGATGGGAGGCTGAGCGCTGTGGAAGCGCTGTGAATGCACTTTTGGCTCTCTGAGGTGTGAGTGCTGCCCCAGCCCCTTCCTGCAGAGCCGCTCCGGGTGCGGTGGCAGCTCCTGCCGGGCTCGGGCGGCTTTCCCAGGAGGAAAGGCAGCGGCAGGAGAGGCTGCCAGCTCCGGGAGGCAGAGCTTGGGCAGGCACAAACGCCTCTGACTCGCATGTCCTGTCAGATAAGCGCTTCTGCTCTCAACCTGCTCCCCGACCAACGCCTTCTTTTCAAAGCTGCCACGGAGCCGAGACACCGCTGCTGCTGTCAGCAGGATTCCAGCAGGAAAACACGGGCTCTGCGCCCTGGGGACCGTCCCCACCTCGGCATCGAGAGCACCCAGACACTGCTGGGCCACCCTGAGCCCCTCTGCTACCCCTCCACCTGCCTGGAGCCCTGTGACAGGGAATGTCCCCTGGTTGTGGCAGTGAATGTCCCCTGGCTATGGCAGGGAATGTCCCCTCTGCTGGGCTCAGCAAGGAACGTGCACCATGAGGCTCTTTCCAGACTGGGCATCTCTTCACCAGCAATAAAAACTTTGAGGGCAGTTCTCAAAACGCTCTGAACTGGCTTCTGTGTCCCGAGCGGCTCTGGAGCGCCAGGCTCGGGCTGTTTTGTGCCCCGCCAAGCAGCCGATTCCAGCTCCTTCATCCCACTTAGCCCAGATTTTCTTCTAAATAGGTCACTCGTTAATTGAGGGCAAGTACAAAGTTGCTGTGTTTCTCCTTGTTCTCCAGGCCGGGCAGACCCACTTGAGGAGCTGCCAGAGCTGGGGCAAGGCTGAATGCTGAAATCCTCGTGGGCTGCGGCCGCTCGGCCCGGACGGGGCAGTTCTGGGGCTGTGCAGGGCAGGCTGGGGCTGCCTCTCGCCCTCCAAGGCCGTGTGAAAGCCCAGCCCTGGCTCGTCTGCTGGGGGAGAGGCTGGTAAAGTCTGGGTTGTGGCTGCTGGCACCGAGGGAGCAGGTCCGGTCTGGCGGGATGGGGTTTTCTCCTGTGTGGTGGAGGAGAACAAATCCTGTGTGAGTTCCTGCCCTGGATACCTGCTCAGCTCAGGGCTGAGGTGACACCGGGGGCTGGGGAGGTGACACTGGAGCGCAGAGTCCAGCAGGACTGTGCTGGGGACAGGGGACACTGAGCTGGGGACAGGGACACTGAGCTGGACAGGGACACTGTGAGCTGGGGACAGGGGCACTGTGAGCTGGGGACAGGGGACACTGAGCTGGCAGGGGACACTGATCTGGGATGGGGGACACTGTGAGCTGAAGGGACACTGTGAGCTGGGACAGGGGACACTGGAGCTGGACACAGGGACACTGAGCTGGGGACAGGGGACACTGTGAGCTGGGGACAGGGGACACTGTAGCTGGGACAGGACACTGAGCTGGGGACAGGGGACACTTGAGCTGGGGACAGGGACACTGTGAGTGGGAAGGGACGAGTGGACGGGACACTGTGAGCTGGGCATGGGGACACTGTGAGCTGGGGACAGGGGACACTGTGAGCTGGGGAGGGGACACTGAGTGGACACAGGGGACACTGAGCTGGACAGGGGACACGTGAGCTGGGGCAGGGGACACTGTGAGCTGGGGACAGGGGACAGGGGACACTGTGAGCTGTGCTGTTCCCGCTGTCACCAGGCTGAGCAGAGCCCAGGGGTGCCCCCGCTCCAAGGGGATCCCACAGGGCCCATCCCAGCAGCTCCTGCTCCTGCCCCGTGCGGGTTCTGCCTCTCCTCTCTGTGTCTGGGTGTGTTTAACCTGCCCTGCTCGTTTCCAGGCGGATGGAGGGAGCCAGCTGCAGCCTCTGGTTCCCAGGAGCACGGACCAAAGTCCAGCTGGGAGCACGGGCACAGCCAGCTGGTGGCTTTTCGCTGCCCAGGGAGGATCTGCAGGAGCAGGATGGGGCTTGGCACCACCTTGGTCATGGCACTGCCCTGCTCTGGGTGCTCTGGGGTGGCAGCAGCAGCCCAGGACCGCCTGGCCCCGCACAGGAGCCCATCCTGGGAGCTGATGAGGGATGGAGCTGCTCCCCCAGGGCAGGAGGGGAGATAAAGCTGGAGCCGTGGCGCCGAGGTGGGGCTGTGCCTTGAGTCAATATTGGCTCATGGCAGCCCGTGGGCGCTGGTGACGAGGGCAGGGGCTCAGCCTGTGCCCTGAGCTGTGCCTGGCTCTGCTCCCCAGCGGGATCCCTGCCCAGCCTCAGCCCAGGGCTGGGGGAAGGAGCTGCCCTGGCCTCCTGGGCAGGCTGTGCTTCCCCAGGCTGCGGGGCTGGCAGAGCAGGTTTGGGGCTGGGAGGGCCCCGAGCTGCTGACAGAGGGGCTTTGGGGTCGGGGTGAGGGTGTAGGGCTGTGCTCCCCCGGGACGGGCTGGGCACGGCTCTGGGCACAGCTCTGGGTACCATGGGCTGTGCTGGGGGCTCCCACCGGGACACAGGGCTGGCAGTGCCCAAAGCAGCCCCGCTGTGCTCAGCCTGCCACGGCAGCCGGGTTTGGCTCTGGGTTTGGCACCGCAGGCGTTGGGCGTGCCGGGCAGGGCTGGTGAGCCCGGCTGGGACACGGCCTGCCCGCTGCTGACTCAGCAGGGTGGTGGCTGCCAGCCCGGGATGGGTGGCTGCGGGTGCTGGGCAGGGTGAGCCCCTCGCGGGGACAGTCCGTGCCATACTGCCACCCCGCTGTGACTGGGGGCCATGGATACACCCCCCTCTCCTCCTGCAGCTTCTCATCCATCCCATCCTATGATCCCATGGATCCCATCCCATCCCATCCCATGGATCCCATGGATCCCATCCCATCCCATGGATCCAATTGATCCCATTGATCCCATCCCATTGATCCCATTCCCCCCATGATCCCATGATCCCATCCATGATCCATCCCATGGATCCCATTGATCCCATCCCATTGATCCCATCCCATGATCCCATCCTTGATCCCATCCCATCCCATGGATCCCATTGATCCCATCCCATGGATCCCATTGATCCCATTGATCCCATCCCATCCCAGCCCATCCCATTGATCTCATCCCATCCCATAGATCCCATCCCATCCCCTGCAGAAGGGGCACGAGCTGCCCTGCTGCGGGTGGCAGTGACACACAGGGGTGGCAGTGTCACCTGAGGGCTGTCACAGCAGCACCCAGCCCTCCTCAGACTGCCCGTGTCCCCCTGCAGGGCACTGCCACCCCCCGAGCCCCGAGCCGAGCCCGGGGCCAGCGCAGGACACGCACGGGGATTATTTTTAAGCCGATTGCTGCTGCCCGATGACGAAGTGCTGAGGTACTCGGCTGTGGGCTGTGGGTCACGGGGGGAGCGTGGCCACCATGGGGCTGGCAGTGCCCCCCTGGGACAGGGGGAGGTTTTGCTGTTTCTCCAATCCCTTTGGGTTTGCCAAAAACCTCCCTGAGAGTCTCTAGGAGCGAGGGGAACCATCCTCTGCCCTATCCCGGCCCCTCTGCCCATCTCCACCAGGTGCATCCTGCCTGGCACCGGGATGGCTGTGGGCTCTAAGGGACATTTTTTGGGAGAGATTAGTTTCTGGAGGGATGTGGCACCCAGGAGAGGGAGAGCAGGCAGGGAAGGATGAGCAGGCAGTCCTGGGGACAGGGGAGGGTTTGTGGCCACCGAGTTTCTGCAACATTTGGGATGGCACGAGAGCCAAAGGGGATCAGCTATGTGGGTGCCACAGCTCCTTTAATTAAAACCCCAAGATTTCCCTGCAGGCCCTGGCAGGGAGGCATTGCCAGGGAGCCCTGGGTGTGGGGCCAGCCCAGGATTCTTTGGAAGGGAAAATCTGCCCCAAGGGAGCATGGCAGTTCTGCCTCCCCTCCTGGGTGCTGTGCAGGGAGCAGGGAACGCGTGGAGCTCATGCTGCCGGGGAGGGAGGTGCAGGGAAGCAGCCGGAACCAGACCCTGCTCTGCCACCGCTGCCACCTGTGGCAGTGCCCGGGGCAGTGCCAGCGGCTCCAGGTGCTGCCGGTTCTGCCGGCTGACTCAGACCCCTCCCTTCCCTCCCTCCCTCCCCTCCCCTTCCCGGCACGGGCCCTGCGCAGCATTCCTCGGGGATTGGTGTGCCACACGGGGAAACTGAGGCAGCGAGCCTGTGACGGGTGCAGGGTGGCACCTTGCCCAGGGCACCCTCACCCACAGCATCCCGGGGAGGAGCAGAGCCTTGTCCAGTTTCATGCCTCAGTTTCCCTGTCAGGCGGCCGGGTGTGCGCTCTTGGTGATGCCTTAGGATTTTTAGTTTCTGTATTTTCATGCATCTGTGTTCTTGTAGTTTTCTAGTACAGCACTAAAAATTACTGTTCTCTCATCTTTAGACAAAACAATCCCTCTCTGAGCCTGAATGCAAGGACACCTCAGAGCCCCAAAATGGAAACAACAGCGATTCTAGGGGGGAGTGAGTTTGGGGTGGGTGACATCATCACCTGAAAGATCATTGGAGAATTAAGACCCAATATGTGTAATAGCAGAACTTATAAAAGGGGAAGATCTCGTGACTCGGGGTCCATTTTGGGTGTAATTGTCTGCCCTAATGTACCAGTAGGCCTGTTAGGCCTGGATTAAAGTTGTCTATTCTCATTCTCTGTTTGTCTGGGCTCTGTTTCAGATCAGCCTGATTGATAAGGCATCACTGGGGCTGTGGGCAATCCCTGTGCTCGGAGCTGGATGTACCTGGCACATTCCAGGGGAACCCCCCATGCATGGGGGACTGGGACCAGTTTGGGGCATCCCTGCAGAGCCTGGGGCAGCTGGGAGGCAAGCTGTGGGCAATCAGGAGTTCTTCAATTAAAGGCTTTTTTTTGGCCAGAAATTAATAATATTGCCCACACCTAAATCTCTTGCAGGGACAGGGTCAACCTTGATGTATTTTCTGGCTAAAAAAAGTGGGGGGGGGAATAAAGAAGGAAATAATCAAATCTCTGAGCTGGCATTTCCTGAGCTAAGTGCTGTATTTTTTTAATTTGGGTGTGTGAGAGCCACGGCTTTCCCTCCTGCCCCGGCATGTCCTGCAACCCCCTAACAACCAAAATCAAAACAAATGCTTGGAAAGTGTTGAAACGGAGCCGTTGGAGCCACGGGAAACCAGCAGAGCCGTCACGGGGAGGAGCAGGGCTGGATTTCAGCTTTCCATTTCCAGAGGTTTTGTGATTTCCTTTTGTGGGGCAGGACTGTCCCCATCGCTGCTTTCTCTTGGCTGGGTTTGGGGTGTCCTGCTGGGTGGGTTCTCCCATCCCAGAGACCCCAAATCCCACTGTGGGCCCATTCCATCCCCCCAAACGAGGTCCTGGCAGAGCAGGCAGCCAGGGGAGGTGGGCATGGGGCACACGGGGGGTCCCTCCCCATGTCACTGTCCCCCCTGGGCAGAGTGTGCCCTGCTGACGTCGGTGGGGTGGGCATGGAGGTGGCTGGGCTGGTGACTCCAGGGGATGGGTGGTCTGGCGGTGGATGGTGGGAGGGACGGGATGGGATGATGGGATGGATGGGATGGGATGGATGGGATGGATGGGAGGATGGGAGGATGGGATGGATGGGATGGGATGGGGATGGGATGGGATGGATGATGGGATGGGATGGGATGATGGGATGGATGGGATGGATGATGGGAATGGGATGGGATGGGATGGGATGGGATGGGTGGGATGGGATGGGATGGGAGGGATGGGATGGATGGGATGGGATATGGAGGGATGGATGGGATGGGATGGTGGGATGGGATGGGAATGGGATGGGATGTGGGATGGGATGGGATGATGGATGGGATGGGATGGATGGATGGGATGGGATGGATGGGATGGGTGATGATGGATGAGTGGATGGTGTGGATGGGATTGGGATGGAGTGGGATGATGGGATGGGATGGGATGGGGATGGGATGGGAGTGGGATGGATGGAGGGATGATGAGATGGATGGATGGTGGGATGGATGGGATGGATGGGATGTGGTATGGATGGGATGGGATGATGGGTGGGATGGATGGGATGGATGGATGGGTGGATGAGGATGGATGGGATGGGATGGGATGGGATGGGATGGGATGGGATGGGATGGATGGGATGGGATGGATGGGATGGGATGGCCGGCCCCTCCCGTCGGGCAGCGTGCACCTGCGGCTGCAGCCCTGTCCCTGCACCTGCCTCCTGTGCCAGAGGGACATGAGCAGAATTTCCCCATGGAAAGGTGCTCAAATGGGCAGGGCTGCCCAGGAGGTTTGGAGTGCCCATCCCTGCAGGTGGCACCTGGAGGTGGCACTGAGTTCTCTGGGCTGGTGGCACAGGTTGGACTCAATGGCCTGGGGGGTTTTTCCACCCTAAATGGTTCTGGGATTCTCCTGTGTCCGTCCCGTGCAGGCAGGGATCAGTGCAGGGTGCTCGGGGGGCTGCAGGGAGAGCCCCCAGCCCATCCCAGAGCTGCTGCCTGTGATGCTCTCCGTGCCCCACAGGATCACACATCAGCCCCTTCTGCGGGAGCTCAGCAGGGCTGGGAGTGAGGGGACATGGTGGGGGACAGCACTGAGAGAAGAGCGGCCCCCAGGGTGGTTCGTGTCCCCTCTTTGTGCCCCAAACTGTGCTGGCACCACCCCCTTGGCCCCCACCCCGCTCCCAGTCCCAAAGGATGTCAGGACAGATTCACTTGGGCATGGACACTTTATTGCCTTGGGTGGCCCGGGCAGGGCAGGAGCAGCGTGAGGCCACCTGTCCCTGAGCCACGTCCCCTGGCAGTGATTGGTGACCCACAGCAACATCCAGCCCCCGGTGGGTGCTCCCAGGGGTCCCCGTCCCACCCCACCCCCCCGCGGCCTGCCTCCATTCCCGGCTCTTCCTCAGCAGTGGCTCCCCGGGATGGCTGCCGAGCCGTGGCCCCAAGAACAGTATTTCCAGGAATCCCCAACCTAGTGCCTAAGGGATTCCTGGGAAAACTGGACCCTGAGGACACGGCACCCCAGGCTCTGCGCCGGCCCTGCATGTCCTCTCCGCTGTCCAGGCTCCGTGTGTGATGAGGGGACAGCCAGCACCGTGTCCCCACCCCTCACATCTCCTGGGACCCCTGCTGCTGGTGCCCAGCGCTGGGCTGGGGGTGCTGATGAGCACCAGGGGTCCCTCTGCTGCAAGGAAAACCTCCCCACCCTCCGGAATCCCTGCCTGGGAGCTTTGGATGAGCCCTTTTCCCGCAGGCAGGGCCGAGCTCTCCTCGGTCACTCGTCCCCAGGTGCGCAGTTCCTCCCTTCCCGAGCTACAGTGCTTCATCTCAGACTCCCAATTGACCAGAGATGCAGCACTGCACCTTGGGCTGGGGGACATGGCCGTGGCCGTGCTGCGCCTCCTGCCGTTGGCACGCCAGGCTGAGGGGTCCCCCGCCACCAGAGCTGTGTGACCCTGTCCCCAGCGGGGTGGCAGGACAGGCCTGGGGGACAGGGATACGGACAGGGGATGGATGAGCAGTGGGGCTGCCCCTAAATCCCAAATGCATCTCCCCGGTGCAGAGCTGGGTAAAGGGTGAGGGTGGTGGGAGGGCTGAGGGTGCCACACAGCACGTCCCTCCTGTCCCCTCCCACCCCGGGGCATGAGGAGCATGTAACGCTCCTACTGTCCCTCCCCACCCTCGTTCTTGTCCCTGTCCCCAGGAGAGCCTGCAGCTGTTCAGCACCTGAGCCTGATCCATCCCCAAACTCAAACCTTGTCCTGATCCATCCCCAAACTCAAACCTGTCCTGATCCAGCCCCTACTCAGCCTGATCCTCCCCAAATCAACCTGTCCTGATCCATCCCCAAACTCAAACCTCAGCCTGACATCCCCAAACTCAACCTGGTCCTGATCCTCCCAAACTCAACCTCAGCCTGATCCATCCCCAAACTCAAACCTGGTCCTGATCCATCCCCAAACTCAAACCTCAGCCTGATCCATCCCCAAACTCAAACCTGGTCCTGATCCATCCCCAAACTCAAACCTCAGCCTGATCCATCCCCAAACTCAAACTGGTCGATCCATCCCCATCCACCATCAACTCAAACCTGTCCTGATCCATCCCCAAACTCAACTTGTCATCCATCCCAATCAACCTTCCTGATCCATCCCCAACTCAAACCTCGTCTGATCCATCCCCAAACTCAAACCTCATCCTGATCCATCCCCAGTCTGGCTGAGCCCAGCTCAGCCCTTCCCAAGAGCAAGGACCAGGGGCTGTGGGGCAGCAGCACCCGGATCTGCACCCTTGGGCCTGGATCTGCACCCTTGGGGCTGGCCAGGCTTCAGCCCACCTGGCCGGGAGGGTGAAGATCCGGGGGGAAGCAGAAGGCGAGGGAGGATGGAGGGAGCAGCCGAGCCCAAAAATATCTTTGTCAGGCGAACACTAACATCCTGAGCAGGGCTGGAGCTGATAAACAGCCCATCTATCACAGCCCCAGCAGCCTGATGAGAAGCAGATGCTGCATCTCTGCCGTGAGCCCCAGCATCCGGCCCGGCCCCCCAGCCACGTGCACCCAGCTGGGACTGGGGCAGAAACCACCCCGTGCTCTGGACTGGGCTCCCCTGCTGCTGCCCCTTGTTCTTGGGGAAAAAAGCCCTGTGGAGCCCTGAGATTGCAGCATCCTGTGCTCAGGAACGAGGGTTTGCAGCAGCACGGGGCTGTCTCTGCACCAGCCATGGCCAGCCCTGAGCCCCGGCCAAGTGTGACAGCAGCCACGGGGACCCCGATCCAGGGGAGTTCTGCAGGGACCCTCCTGCCTCTACAGAGCGTCTGGCTGGCCCCTGCACACCCCCAGGAAGGGATTTCTGCAGCAGAGATGTGCAGTGTGCCCTGGGATCCATCAACTGGGATGCATCCCTTGGGATCAATTCCCTGGGCTCCAGCTCCTGGCATGCATTCCTTTGGATCCAGCCCTTGGGATCCAGCCCTGGATCAGCCCATTGGGATCCAGCCCTGGGATCCACCCTGGATCCAGCCCTTGGATCCAGCCCCTGGGATGCATTCCTTGGGATCCATCCTGTGGGATCCAGCCCAGGATCAGCCCCTGGGATCCATCCTGTGGGATCCAGCCCCTGGGATCACCCTGGATGCATTCCTGGAACCAGCCCCTGGATCACCTGGGATCCAGCCCTTGGGATCCAGCCCTTGGGATCCATCCCGTGGGATCCAGCCCCTGGGATCCAGCCCGTGGGATCCATCCCCTGGGATGCATTCCTTGGATCCATCCCGTGGGATCCAGCCCATAGGATCCAGCCCATAGGATCCAGCCCCCTTTGCATGACTGGGCAGGGGAAAATCAGCCCCTGGCCTGTCCCTGCATGTCCCCAGGAAAGGACCTGCAGTGGTGCCCGTGCTGGCAGCATAGTGGCACAGTCAGCTCTGCCCATCGCTCGTGGTGGCCATTCCTGGGGCTGGACCATCCTCTCGTGTGTTCAGCAGTTCCGTATCCCCATGGACACCCGCAGCTGAGCCTGTAAGACACAGAGGGTGGGAGTCAGCACAGTGGTGAAGGGCTGAGTGTGGTGCCACAGGATCTTGGTGCAGTCCTGGGCAGCTGCTGTGGGGGTTCCTGGGGTGCTGAGCACCCCGTGAGCCTGAGGACAGCTCTGTACACACAACAAACCCTACGACAGCCAGTCAAGACCCTCCCTTCGTCGCTCAAATCCACATTCACCCAAAACCCACGGGTGTGGGACACATCTCCTCTCCTGGGAGCAACGTCCAGGACTCCAGGTCTGCACACCGGACCTGGGGATGGTCCTGTCACCCCACTGCCACGGTCCCAGCCCCGGTGAGAAAAGACAGGACAAAGTCTTGTCTGGCCCTGTGGGGACACGGCTGGGAGAGCTCGGCTGCCATCCCCAGGGAGGTGCTGGCGGAGGAAGAAACACCGAGAAAGCCTGGAGGAATGCACCAGGCAGCACATCCCGCCGGGATGGAGGCAAAACATCTGCACAGCTCACCCAGCCCTGCCCGAGAGAGAGCTCAGGTCAGAGAGACACCCAATCCTCCCTTCAGTGTCCCCAAGATGGGACAAAAGCCCAGCACTGCAGCCCTGCAGGGCCTGCCCTTTCCCCCTTTGTTCCCACGCGCGGTTTTCTCCCAGATTGCCATGAAAGCCGCCTGCCACCAGCACGTCACTGGTCACCATGCTCACACTGCTGCTGGGACACCTCTGTGTGGGGACACCGGTGTCCCATGAGCCATGAGAGCCACAGCCC
>CM019226.1:17214577-17229685 GCA_009741485.1 Malurus cyaneus samueli | reverse complement strand
AAAGGGCAGGCACGCAGCCCGGCAGGAGGATGGGAAAGGGAAGGCAGAGCTATTTATAGATGAGCATCAGGACCTCAGCCTGAACCGGGGTTAATCAGCCTGTGAAGCAACAGCATCACCAGGCCTTCTTAGGACCGGGTGGAAGGCATTGGGTGATGCTCAATCCCATACAGGCACCCCTCTTTCCCCTCCTCCTGGCCTCCCCCAAATCCTGACTTCACCAGCCATCAAGAGCCCCATTCCTGCCCCAGACAAGCTTTTACCATCGGCTTCCCAAAACAGCCCTGCTGCCTCCACCAAGGTGGCACCAGGCAAGGTAAATCCTGCCCGGGAGCCCCTCCTGGCTGGTGAGAACTGGGATCATGGAGGAGAACGTGCCCTTGGATGGAAGGATCCACTCAAGCCCAGAAATGTCAGGGCTGAGCCCAGGACAGCTCCTGCTGCCTGTTGGGTCCCTGCAAACAGTGATCACAGGGGATGCTGCCCCCTGGCATTTTGCAGCACGAGTTGGTGCCAGAACGCTCCAGTTCTCCTTCCCACCGGAGCCTTCCAGCTCTCCCAGATTCTCCATCCCATCCCTCAGCCCTCCATACCCGTCCCACAGAGACCACGGTTAGCGCTCTGCGGAGGAAGAGTGTCCAACTGGTCCCTACGCCCACTCTCCCCCCTATCCTCCCTCCTCCTCCGCTCCCTCGCCAGGCGCTGGTATATTAAAGTCAAGAGGTTTATGAGAAAATGGAGGTGGCCAGGTGGTCAGATCCTCGAATCTTGCGTTCACAGGCTGATTAACCCCGAGTCAGGCTGAGGTCCTGCATGCTCATCTATATAATTAAGCTCTGCCTTCCTTTCCCACTCCTCCTGGCGGGCGGCTGCCGAGCTGCGCGCCTCAATGTGACTGTTGGCAACAACGCAGTCAGAGTTTTGGAGCCCTCTGATTGCAAGGCCACCTCCATTGGGTCCACCCCGATCTGGCCTCACTTTGTCTGGAGGATGAGCCAAGGGGGCCCAGGGGGACGCTGCTCCTGCTCGCTGGGTTCTGCTGGGATGAATTATAATGCCAAGAACAAAGGATCAGGTTTGGGGGGCTGCGAGCAGGGGATGGGTGCAGAGGGGAGAGCGCATCTGGTTTGTGGGGCTGGAGCGAGGGAGAAATCACCTAATTTGGTGTCTCTGCAGAGCTGGGATCCTCCACACCCTGCTCGAGGCACAGGGTGGTGGCATGGCAGAGACAAATGAGGCCTCTCCATGTCTGTCACCCTAGGGAAGGGCACCGACCCCGCTGTCCCTGCCAGGCCACCACTGTGCCTGGTTCTGCCATGTGGAACCCACTGGTGCCAGTGGGTGAGTGAGGGGCTGAAACCCTCCAGCACCAGAGCCTGCCCTGGGAGCGAGGAGTCTCTGGAGAGAGATGAGCAGCAGAACAGGGATTTGTGGCTGGACGGAGCCATGGAAGCTATGGAAGAGCCGAGGAACACAGGAGCCTTTCCCACGGCCTCAGCCCTTCCCCGCTGCTGCAGGATCTCGGATCATCCATCCACCATCTCCCCATCCTCCCCCCAGAGCTGCTCCCCTTCCGTGCCTGCTGCCCACCCCACTCTGGAAGGTGTTTTGGGGCTGGGGGACACCGCTGGCACTGGGATCAGCCCCGGGGCACACGGAGCGTGGGATCCCAGGCCGGCAGCATCCTTCCCACTTTGTTTACACGTCACATTCCCGGGCTGCAGGAAGTGGTGCAGGGGTGAAGTCCCAGAGGGGACAGGCCAGCACGTCACCGGGCTGCAGCCGCGCTGGGAAGGGCTGGTGGGAACCAGGAGCGCTGCAGGGAGAGATCCCCATGGACGCTGTTCCCAAGCAGAGTGGGGAGGCTGCTCCAGAGCCCTCCGTGCTCCCGGACTCTGCTCCTCACCCCGGTGGAGTGCTGAGGGGACATTTGGCATGGTGGGCATGCAGGAGCTTCCCAGAGCTGGGAGTTGGAGTGGACAGGGAGCACCAGGCTCCTTCTACTCAGGCACAGGCACATTCCCTCTGAGGAATTCTCCTTCGAGTTGCCATGAATTTGGCTGCTTCTCCCAGTTCTATCACCACCTTATCTCTGCACATCTCCCCCACAGGCTCCCGGTTTTCCCAGTCCAGCCATTCAAACAATAAAAAACAGTGAAATAAAATTACTGAAATGGCTCCAGTTCCCAGCATTCAGGAGATGAGAAGTGGAAAAATGGGGAGTGCAAAAGTTACGTGGGGACTGGTGTAACAGGCATCATTCCTCTGCAGAGCCGCCAGCAGGAATTGTGGGGCTGCAGGTGGGCAAGAACAAAATGAAATTTAAAAAAATGAGGTTGAAAATGGAGAGGAAAAAAAAAAAGAAACACAAATCCCAACATGAGTGATTCCAGTTAAAAAGGCAAGACTGGGAGAGGGATATTGTCCAAAGTGGCAGTGGCCAGTGAGCTGGTCCCACAGCGAGATCAGGGTGACCTTTTGGCCACCATGGGGCACCTGCCCCACCTGTGGCACAGCAGATCCCACAGCCCCGTGCCCAGGCCCTGTCTGCTGCCATCCCTTGTCCGAGGGGAGCTGCTCATCCGCCTCCCATGAGAGCTCACTCCAAGGCAGGGGTGTCCCTGCAGAGAGGGGACACCTGCTCGCTCCCAGGACCCCAGAGCAAAGACACATCACTGGGCAGCACCCACGGACCTTGCTGGCCAGGGTGGGCAGTGTCCAGCACTGCCAGCAGAGTCCAGTCCCTGTGCCCTCCCAGTGCCCGGCTGGCAGGTGCTGCTGCTGGGCACACCCCGCCCCAGTTGCCCCAACATCCCAGAGTGGGCAGGCAGCAGATCCCCAGCACCCCAGAGAGGCCAGAGCCAGGGTTGAGACAGGCTGAGAAGAGCCCTGTGAACACACACAGCCCCGGGCAGGCAAATAGGTTTGGGGTTCTGGAGCAGTGAGCACCCGCAGCACCCACCGGCCTTCAGCCCCAGGACACGCATGGGCTTCACCCACCCCGGCTGGAGCCTTCCCCTGGGCAGCATCTGCCCCATCACTCCCCCCGTGCTCCCAGCCAAGGCCAGGGATGGTGAAACAACCCCAGAGCTCTGATTTCCAGCCTCTTGCCTCATTGCTGGGCTGTCGCTGCCTCTGCCCTGCACAGCTCAGGTGCTGGGGCTGCCCTGGGGACAGCTGGGTCCCCAGCCTGGCACAGACCCTGCACTGTCCACTCTCCTGTCTCTGTCACAGCACTGCCCAGTGCCCTGCTCGTGGGCAGCAGGAGGCAGCAATGCCATGGCCGGAGTCATCACTGACCAGCAGGCAGTGGTGCCATGGCCAGAGCCATCACTGACCAGCAGGCAGCAATGCCATGGCGAGCATCACTGACCAGCAGGCAGTGGTGCCATGGCAGACTGTCACTGACCAGCAGTTAGTGGTGCCATGGCAGAGCTGTCACTGACCAGCAGGCAGTGGTGCCATGGCAGAGCTGTCACTGACCAGCAGGCAGTGGTGCCATGGCAGAGCTGTCACTGACCAGCAGGCAGTGGTGCCATGGCAGAGCTGTCAATGACCAGCAGAGGCGTGCCATGGGCAGAGCTGTCACTGACCAGCAGGCAGTGGTGCCATGGCCAGAGCTGTCACTGACCAGCAGGCAGTGGTGCCATGGCAGAGCTGTCACTGACCAGCAGGCAGGGTGCCATGGCAGAGCTGTCACTGACCAGCAGGCAGTGCCATGGCAGAGCTCACTGACAGCAGTAGTGTGCCATGGCAGAGCTGTACTGACCAGCAGCAGGGTGCCATGGCAGAGCTGTACTGACAGCAGGCAGCATGCCATGGCCGGAGCCATCACTGACCAGCAGGCAGCAGGTGCCATGGGGAGCCATCATGACCAGCAGGCAGCTGCCATGGCAGACTCACTGACCAGCAGGCAGCAGTGCCATGGGCAGACTTCACGCAGAGCAGTGGTGCCATGGCCGGAGCCATCACTGACCAGCAGGCAGCGGTGCCATGGGCAGAGCTATCACTGACCAGCAGGCAGTGGTGCCACAGTCGGAGCCATCACTGACCAGCAGGCAGTGGTGCCATGGCAGAGCTGTCACTGACCAGCAGTTAGTGGTGCCATGGCAGAGCTGTCACTGACCAGCAGGCAGTGGTGCCATGGGCAGAGCTGTCACTGACCAGCAGGCAGCAATGCCATGGCTGGAGCCATCACTGACCAGCAGGCAGTGGTGCCACAGTCGGAGCCATCACTGACCAGCAGGCAGCAATGCCATGGCCGGAGCCATCACTGACCAGCAGGCAGCAGTGCCATGGGCAGAGGGAGTGGCTCACCCCAGCCCTGCTCTCCCGGAGCCACCCTGGGATGATCCGCTGGCTCTTCCCGCACAGCCCCAGGAGAGGAGCAGGAGAACAGGGGTGAGCAGAGGCTCAACCCCAGGTTTATCCTGGAACAAGCCTCGGAAAAGCCTGATCGGGGACAAGGGTGGCTTTTGGACAGAAAAGAGACCAAAAGGGAAAAAAGGGCTCTTAATCATCTGCAGACCATCTCTCCACAAGTGCAGAGGGAAATGCCACGCTATCCAGCAGCCACCCAGAGCTGCAGCCTGTCTAGACACTGCCTTTCCCAAATTCCTGCTGATAACTGCTTGGGAAATCTTTGGCCGAGGCGTCTGCCTGAGTTTGTCCAAAGTTGACTTCTCTCCCACCGGCCGGCGGTGGGGAGGCAGTTCCACTGTCCTTTGGAGATGGTGCACGGGGTCTGGAGAGCCAGGCTGTGCACAGGCAGGATAGCCCTGTGCTGGGGACACTGCCCGTGGCATGGGGACACAGGTCATGTCCCACCAGCGGCTCCCCAAGCCCGTGTGCAGTGTCCCTGTGCCAGGATGATGCCGCTTCCCAAAGAGCAGCAGCGGGGAGCTCCTGAGGAACAGCAGAATGGGGACAAACTGGGACCGTGATGGTCACAGCTGTCCTGAGAGGCTGCAGTGCCCTGCTCAGTGTCACTGTCCCATTGCAGAGGGACACGGAGCCCATACAGAACCTGTGCCCTCAGGGGTGGCATCGTGCCCTGGCTGTACCCGCTGTCCCTGCAAGGTGATTGTCCCTGCAGGGGAAGGAGGCAGGGGCACATGGCACCTTGCAGCCACCGGGCACAATGTCCCCAGGTGACCCACATGGAGGGGACAGCCACTGCCAGAGCTTTAGGAGCAGAGGGACAGCCCAGAGCCCCATAAACCCCAAAAGGCAGCACTGAGAGAGGAGTGCGTTCCTTTGCGAGTCCATCAGCCCTGCTGGCCATCACCTGCTGCCCTCCCCTGCGGCCAGGACAGGGCTCAGCCCCCGCAGGATCACCCACTCTGCAGCCACCTCGGCAGCTCCGGGGCTTTGAGGATGCAGCCACCATTCCCTCGGAGAGCAATGGGGCTGGGGAAGCGCCAGGGCTGGGATAACACCAGCGGGGACAGAGCCCTGAGCGACAGAGCCACTGCCGTGCGTCAGAATGACAGCCCCATTGGCAAACCCGCGAGCCCCGGGCAGAGGCGAACATATGGTTTTGGGGTTCTGGAGCGACCCGTCTGGGAAGCGGATCGACAGCCTCCGCGCGAGAGCAACCGGCATACAACCACGTCCCTGCTGGGTTCAGCCTTCTGACCAAGCTCCTCCCCGCGAGCCGACAGACTGCATGCGACCGACTTCCACCCCAGCGACTGCCCCCGGCGGTGGACGGGGCCTTGCCGACCGGCTGACAGCTCATGCGTCCATGGGCGAGCAAGCCCATCTGCCCCGCATCCTCTACTGCTGCGCTCATGACGTCGTGTCCATGGCAACACTGCCTCTGTCAGTGATAGCTGCTGCTGACATGGGGCATGGCTGCGTGCTTGGTCAGTGGATGCTCTGGCCATGGCATTGTCTAGCCGCTGGTCAGTGATGGTTGGCCATGATGGCACCCGAGCTGGGCCTGCTGGTCATGATACATCCGGCATCGGCAATAGCGCTCCTGCTGCTCACAGGCAGGCGCAACGGCAGTGCGTGAACAAAGAGACAGAAGTCGACAGTGCAATAGGTGCTGTGCCCAGGCTGGACCAGCTCTATATCAGCTGTCTTGTGCAGGGGGGTAAGAACCAATAGATTTACAGGGTACAGCTGTTCCGCCGAACTCTACTTTCTTCCTTGCTTGAATGAGAAAGATGCAACCAGGAGCCATAGCACGAACAGTGCACGCGTGTCATGCCGTAAGCAGAGGCATAGCCGGACACAGAAGGAACCGAAGCAACACTAGTGCACATTTTGGAAGGGAAAAGTGTTGGGGGCAAACAAATCGAGTTCAAACCAACAGAAACAACACACACAGAACAATGAGCCAAAGCAGGGACCACTGGATCCAAGAGCTACTTGGGGTTTGGTTTCACACACCATCCCATACAGCATCCAAGTGCATTCCGATGGGTCAGCCACGCGGGATGTGGAATGGGGGCAGGAACCCTCTGCTGCTGCCCCAGCCAAAGGCCAGGGATGCGTGAAAACAAGCGGCCACAAGAGCTCTGAAGTGCCATGCCCTCAATTGCCTCAGTTGGCTCCGGGTGGTGAGGATCCCCATGGGCGTGTCGCCTGCGTGTCCCTGTCGCACAGGTCTCGCCCCTGCACAGCGGTGTTGCAGGTTGCCTGTGCGGTGGCAACCTCACTGCTCCCCATGAGGACACCACCTCGGGAATCATACCTACCTATTGCCGTCGGCCTGCCACCGAGGGAGCCTCCGTTGTGCTACCTGTACCACACTTCTCCTGTCTCTGTCACATGCAACTAGCCGGCAGGCTGCCCTCCTGGCTCGAGTGGCACGCCTGAGGATCACGCATCGAACAAACCCATGCTGCCGAGTGCATCCATCTCTGTCGAACCAGTCTCGAGGGGCAGTGGTGCCATGGCCAGAGCCATCACTGACCCATGGGCAAGGATCTGGCTGCCTGCCCGACAGCAATGCGTCCAGGGCCAGAGACCATGCATCTGGGAACCAGCCAACCAGTGGGGGGCGAGGGGGCGTAATGGTGCGCAATCCCACAGG
Source organism: Malurus cyaneus samueli (assembly GCA_009741485.1). Classification (NCBI taxonomy): domain Eukaryota; kingdom Metazoa; phylum Chordata; class Aves; order Passeriformes; family Maluridae; genus Malurus; species Malurus cyaneus. The sequence goes on along the minus strand of CM019226.1, from coordinate 17,222,640 downwards.
CCAGACGCTAATCAACCTGCACCATGCCCAGCCAGCGGGCACTGGGGAGGCACCAAGGATGCGCCGACTCACTAGCGTCTACGGTAGGGCCATGTGTCCAAGCGTCTAAGACCAGCGGAAGGCAGTGACATAGCCCCTAGGCAGCGACACGCCGTCACACGACCCCAGATGTGCCAGACAAGTCCGCAGGCAAAGGTGGGGTGCCGCTGCCAGTAATGTTCCTAATGGCAGGATGCTGTCACTCGAACCAGCAGTGCGAGCTCTAGTGGGGCTCTGGGAGCCTAGCCGCAATGATGCAGAGGCTGTCTACTAGAATCCGGAGCCCTACCTCTGCAAGGACAGCCAGGCAGTGGTGCCATGGCAGCACACGCTCGTCACTGCCTTAGGAAGGAGTGAGGACCTCCAAGTCAGTGGGAGAGTGGTTCCGGAGTGATGAAGCAGCGCCCAGAGCCTCGTCACTTCGAGCACGCAGACAGGCCAGTGTCCAATGGCAAAGAGAGCGTCAACACGTCGAGAAACCAGACAGGGCAGGCTGGTCGCCAGGGCGAGCACGGCGTGCTGGTGGCGAATTCGACCCTGAGGCCACACAGGCAGTGTGTGGGCCGCAATGGCAGATGCCCTAAGTCACTGACAATCGGCATGGTGCGCCGATGGCATGAGCAATAGTTGCCATCACTGACCAGCAGGCACGTGGTGCCCATGGCCCTGAATAGACGCTCTGTGCTACTTGGACAGGCGAACGATGTGCAGCCGCCAGCTGACACTCACATTGTCGCGGAGCACAACATAGCGCGCGTATCCACCAGCCACAAGCTATGGTGCCCACTTGGTCCATGAAACTGGAACCACTACTTGCGACACTCTGGAGCGAGAGACAGCTGTTGCGCAATGTCAGAGCGTTCACTTTGTATCCATTCTAGTGCCCTCACCCAGTGCCATGGCCAAATTGTAGCTCACTCCACTTCAATTGTACCAGATCATCATTGCTAGTCGTTGTCAGCACATCGGCCCACGGAGCCGATCACTGCGAGCCCAAGAACCGCCACACGAATCTAGCCCCGGCGTTGCGATGGGCGCATATCTGACTATGCAGAACGTGAGAGGAGGACCCTATGTTAGACAAGCAGCCAGTTCGTCCCACTCAACTCATTTAGTCGGCCACGCCCCATCCACATTCTTGATCATGCACCGACTACTTGCCCTACACTCAGATCCTCACTCCGAGATGCCAAGTCACTGTACCAGGGGAACTGGAGCCATCTACGGATCTAGCAAATCCAGGCCTATGATAGTCTCATCAATCGACTGCGTTATTCAAGGTACTGTATGCGGTGGGCACCCAATGGCTGGACTATGGGGCGAACAGAACCATCACTGACCAGAAGCAGGCACAGCCTAGTGGGCGATAGAAGTAGCCATGCTAACCAACGTGATAACTAAGGGCTAAGGGTTCGAACAATGACTGTGCAGAACGCAAGCACGTCGAATAATGCCATCGCGCATCACACACTTCGAGACCGAGGACAAAGTGTCCCTACGACAAAAGTAGACGAGTGCCGGATGGAGCCACCTGCATCGCGCGCGCTATCGCGAGTAAGAAGGAGCCCCTAGTGCCAGCCACGTGTCCAATGCCGAGACGTCCACGAGACGGTCGGGAAAGTGGCCCTCGACCACTGCCCCCAGCCACCCACCTGCTCTCGCCCCGAGAAGCCAACCTGTCTCAGCACTCTCCGCAACCTGATCCGCGGCTCTTCGCTGGCAAGAGCGAGACCCAAGAGTAGCCGAGGGCGAGGACAGGAAGACACAGGGGTGTGACTGCAGGAAGCAGCTCAGCCCTCCCCAGGGACTTCTGAGCTCGCATGAGAACAAGCACGTCCACGAGCCTCGGAAAGAGCTAATCGATCGCGCCGCGGCCAGCGGACCACACGTTGTCCCACCCCAGACCATATAACCACAGAGAGCGCACATGAAGCAGGCCCGAATGAACGATGGCGTCGGTCCTTTAACCCCATTGGGGACTCTTCTACAAACCACTCCACCTCCACTCCACATATGCCCCTATGCAGGCGCAGGAGAAAATGAGATGCCCTTAAGTTATTTTTTGTAAACAAATGGGAAGGATCCTGCCGGCCTAGATACTCACCACAGCGTCCGCATCCTCACCCCAGCGGGAGCGGAGTCACCAGCTGTCTGCAGCACCACTGACCTTTCCAAGAGGCGTGGCGGGTTGATGAGAGCGGGAGAAGGTCTTCGCGAAGCCGCCAAGTAACCTCTCCTGATTTTTCACCCAGAAGTTTGAGCGTGTCTCGTGCGCCAGCCACGCCCACGCGGAGAGAGAGGCAGAGACAGCGTTCCGGAGCTGGAACGCATTTGGAGAGAGTGGATGGTGGGGAGGTCTTGGATGAAGATGCCGAGATCCAGGCCGGCAGCGCAAGCAGGCAGGACGGGTAAACGCCCCTGGAGGCTGCCGGACATGCTGAGACACGCCCACCGTCTGCCATGGGGGACACAGTGGTCATAATGTCTCCTCCACGCCACGTCTGCTCCACCCTAAAGCCTCGTCCTAATCACTGGGCTTCCCTCCTGTGCCCCAGCGAATAGCCCCAGGCTCCTACACACAATACGAGCCCAGCAGCGGGAGCTTCCCCTGAGGAACAGCAGAAACCGGGACTAGACACCTGGCGACCAATGTGAGTGGCACAGCTTGTCCTGAGAGCTGCCAGCTGTGCCCTCCTGCTCAGCATGGGATCACAATGTGCGGGCCATTCGCCCGCGCCCCTTTAGAGGGACACTGGTAGCCCCACCTATCAGTCGAACCCTTCGCCGGAAGTGGCCAGGACTCCTGCGGTTCACGGGGGTGGGCAAGGTGCGTTTGTCTCAGCCCCTCGCCTGTACTCCAACGGCACGTCGAGTACCCCAGTGGGTCCTGCGCACAAGTGTGATAAGTGCGATCCGCTGCAGAAGGGACAAGAGCACAGGGGCGGCACACTGGCACCAGTGTGGCCGCAGGGAACATGTGCGCGAGCCGGACCGGTCGGGTCACGGACACTCCCCCCAGGTTTGATCCCACCCTGGAGGAAAGGCGCAGTCTGCCGAGAAAGCAGTTAGGAAGCCAGAGAGTATCAGGCCCCAAGAAGCCCCCATCATAACCCCAAAAGCCATCATCGTCTTGCGAGGACAGCGAAGGCCACCGCGTTCCTTATGCCGACGTCCTATCATCCCGTCCTAGGGCACATGCGTACCGTGACGGAGCCCTCTCCCCCTGCCCGCCAGGCACTCGACGGCTACAGGCACGCCCGCAGCACCACCCCACTCTGAACACAAGTCCATCACGTGATTCTGCACGCTTCCCGCGGCGGCTCTGTTGCAGGATGCAGCCACCCATTACCCCTCGGGCGACGAGCACATACGCACCTAAAGCATGGCGAGGGAATGCGCCACCGCGGCCTGGGATAACACGCGCGGGGACAGAAGCCCTGAGCGAACAGGAGCAGGCAGGGACCAACACGTGAGGCAGGGACAGCAGCGAGACAGGGAAGACGGAGGCAGGGACAGCGAGCAGAGCAGAGACAGAGCGACCTGGCGGAACGTCTGGGAGGCCTGGCCCCAGCATCCCAACTACGCCGCGGGCAGTGAGAATCTCCAGTCGATGGAGTGTGCTAGGGTACGGCGGAGCCTCCAACCGCCTGTGAGCCTCAAGGCACACGAAGCCCGCCCATTCCCCCCCCAGCTCCTCTTCCTTCCACACAAAGGGACGCCAGCGCAGGCAATCCGCGGCCAAGATTAGAGTACGCCTATAGAAGTGGCGAGTCCATTAGCACTCACTCCACACCCCCAGCAAAAGCCTCACCATATTGCCGCATTGTCGCAGGGAGCACATTCCCCCGCATCTGGCCTCACCACACACTTTCATGCCGACACAAGCTACGCCCAAACGAACAGTGCCGACGCCCAGTGGCGCGAGAGGAGAAGGTCTATTCGGCGGCCATGAGTCTTGAGACACACTCGCTGGGGCGAATGCGCTCCCACCATCTGACCCTCAGCGTGCCAGGGACGCCGAAATGACAATGAGTGAGAGGGCAGACAGATTTTGGGGAACCCCTTTGCTCAGGATGCCCTGACCTTGAGGAGGCTTCGGCCACTCCTGGCCATTCCTGGCCACTCCTGAACACTCCTGGCCACTTCTGGCCAGCTCAATGCCCACATTTCTCTGCTCCTGGCTGTGCTCCTGTGCCCTCCCAGAGTGCTGCCCAGCTCTCCAGAGCCATCCCGAAATGGGCTGGCGGAGGGGGATACTGGGTGAGTTGTGGTGCCACAACCTCCCCCATCCCCACTGCCCCACACACCCACCCGTGCCCCCTCCCGCTCCCTCCATCCGCAGCCACCTACCTGTGACCCCACACCTGCCCTGGGCCACCGTGGGGACACGGCCACGTGCCCGCCACCTCCTCTGGGCACGTCACAACCCGGCCACTGCCACCCGCCGCCGCAGGCCGGGGCCTTTTGAAGCGCCCGGCATGGGAGCCCTGGGCTCAAAACTCCTCGCAGGCTCCTCAGAAGCTGGAAAAACCTTTTTCTTTTTACCTTATATGAGCTGTCGGGGGAGAGACGCGATGGCGCATGGCGAGGAGAGCAGGGCGCAGTGCAGCAGGAGCTGATTGATCCGTGGAGATCTGCACTATGGGCTTGCAGGAGCGCGGGCACCCGAGTGAATCTCGGGGTTCAACGAGTTGGCCGCAGCCTGCCCACCCCTGTGAGCCCAGCGCGACGTGAGCGCAATCCGTCCTCTGCCTGGGCCCTTCCATATACTCCTCATACAACTCTATTAGAAGAGTGATTAAAGAGGCTCTGCACCTATGCGCATGGAGCCAGAATTGGATTAGATAGGAGTAGTTGCACTATCGTAAAGTTAGTATAGGGAGATTAGCGAAGGAGGCACAAGCACTGCCTGGGAGGCCATCCTCCGGGCTCCGAAGGGCCCCTACCGTGGTCCTCGTAGAGGGCACCCGCAGGTGAATGGGATGAGGTGCGAGAGAGGGCTAAGGCAGGAAGGGGAGCGAGGGAAGAGGTTGGGGAGCGAGGGGAGGAGAACGGCCAGGGCTGCCCCAAGCAGCTCGCCTGGGACACGGGCCGGCCCGGCCCGGAGAAAAGTTTTTGATTTTTGGCCACCATGGGCATTCTCGCACCCAGCTGTGCAACGCAGATCACAGACCGTGTCGGCCCTGTCTGCTGCCATCCCTTGTCGAGAGGCTGTCATATCCGCCTCCATGAGCGCTCACTCCAGGCAAGGAGTGTCCTCTGCAGAGAGGGGACACCTGATCGCCTCACCAGGGTACCCCAGAGCAATAGAACATCCACTAGGGCAGGACCCACGGAACCCTGCTGGCCATGGGTGGCAAGTGTCACGCCCCCACTGCACAAGAGTAGTGGTACTTGTGCCCTCCCCAGTCCGGCTGGCAGGTGCTGCTGTGGCACCCCGCCCCGTTCTCCATCCCGAATGGAATCACCAATCGTAAGTGTGTACAGTCAAGATCAGCAATAGTTAAACCATTAAAGCAACAGGCTCAAGAGAGGCACTTACAAGAAGCATCAGGGTTGAGACACCAGGCTAGGAGAATAGAGCCTACATTATTTCGTGACATCCATACAAATAGCCAAGGATTGCCGTATTCGAGCTCAAATACAACTGGGACTCTCTTGGGGACATTCCGTGAGCACGCATTTAGAGCCACACTCCTCGCAGCACTCCATTTACACAAGCCTTAGGATTTACAGCAAGATCACCCAAGTGGTAGATAGCATGGGTCTTCACCAGCAAATTCAGGCTGAGAAGCCTTCATATTTTTGGCACTATTGCCCTCTTATTTGCCTCCTCTCTTTCCGAGCCAAGCCCGTTAGCACCGCAAAGGCCTATTAGGAACGCTGTATTAGTCAAAACATAAATTGACATGCACTCATATAAGGCAACACGACTATCGTTCCTACCCAATCAAGAAGGAACTCATTTTGTCAAATCTCAATAAGTTGATTTCCACATACATCTCAGCAACCCACGCCACCCCACACCTCCCACTAACCCTCTACAGCTCTTGCTTTATAACGGGTAATACACGACATAACGACATCGCTGTCGCTCTGCACAACTGATCACGAACTCAGGTGCTAGGGGCTGCTCACCATAGAGAGTAGAACAGCACTAGGGTCAATACCTAGACTGATCTCGACAACGACCCTAGCATGGTACCACTCTACTAGTCTTTGTCCAAAAGGCTGGCCTCGTCCACATGCAGACGATGGGCCAGGGGCAGCAATTCTGTCTGGCGAGAGTCATCCAATGCCACAGTTAGTGGTGCATGAAAGCGAGCGTCAGTGTTCAGCAGTAGTGGTGCCATGGCGGAGCCCATACTGACGAGCAGGCAGTGGTCGCGAATGGCGGAGCATCATGACAGCAGGCAGCTGCATGGGAGCTCGTCAATGACCAAGGCAGGCACAAGTGCCATGGGCAGAGTGTCACTGGGACCAGCATGCAGCAGTGCCATGGGCATGACTGTCACTGACAGCAGGCAGCAGTGCCTGCGTGGGCAGATGCTGTCTGACAGCAGGCAGCAGTGCAATGGGCAGAGCTGTCTACTGGATCCAGCAGGCAGCAATGCCATGGAGCAGAGCCATCATGGAAGCGGCAGTGGTTGCCGGATGGGCAGGAGCTGGTGACTGACAGTAGGCAGCGGTTGCCATGGGAAGCTGTTACTGGACAAGCAGGCAGAGTGCATGGCCGAGCACACTTGACCAGCAGGAGCAATGCATGGGTTTTTTGGGGGGAGGCCCCCCCATCATGACCAGCAGGCAGCGTGTTGGCATCATCATGCCGCCCAGCCATCAAGCGCTGGATACCAGCAGGCAGGGTGCACATGTGGCCAACTGACCAGAGGCAGCAATGATGGCGGAGCCATCTGACACGAGCAGCAATGACCTAGGAGGTGAGGGTCACCAGCCTGCTCTCGAGCACCTGGATGCTCCGCTGGCTTTCTACCGGCGCCAGGAGAGAGGCGATAAGGGGTGAGCAGAGGCTCAACCCAGTTATCCTGGAACAAGCCGGGAAAAGCCTGCTCGGGACGAAGGGTTTGCTTCTTGGGTAAGGAAAAGAGCCAAAAAGGAAAAAAGGGCTCTTTAATCATCTGCAGACCAATCTCTCTCAAGTTGGCAGAGGGAAATGCCACGCTATCAGCAGCCCACCAGAGCTGCAGCCTGTCAGACACTGCCTTTCCCAAATTCTGCTGATAACTGCTTGGGAATCTTTGGCCGAGGCGTTGCCTGAGTTTGTCCAAAGTTGACTCTCTCCACCGGCCGGCGGTGGGGAGGCAGTTCCACTGTCCTTTGGAGATGGTGCACGGGGTCTGGAGAGCCAGGCTGGGCCCAGGCAGGATAGCCTGTGCTGGGACACTGCCCGTGGCATGGGTACAGAGGTATGTCCCACAGCGGCTCCCAAGCCCGTGTGCAGTGTCCAGTGCCAGGATGATGCCGCTTCCCAAAGAGCAGCAGCGGGGAGTCTGAGGAACAGCGAATGGGGATCAACTGGGACCGTGATGGTCAGCTGTCTGAGAGGCTGCAGTGCCCTGCTCAGTGTCACTGTCCCATTGCAGGGGACACGGAGCCCATACAGACCTGTGCCCTCAGGGGTGGCATCGTGCTGGCTGTACCCGCTGTCCTGCAGGTGATTGTCCCTGCAGGAAAGGAGCAGGGGCACATGGCACCTTGCAGCCACGGGACAATGTCCCAGGTGACCCACATGGAGGGGACGCCACTGCAGATTTAGGAGCAGAGGGACAGCCCAGAGCCCCATAAACCCAAAAGGCAGACTGAGAGAGAGTGCGTCTTTGCGAGTCCATCATCTGCTGGCATCACCTGCTGCCCTCCCTGCGGCCAGGACAGGGCTCAGCCCCAGGATACCACTCTGAGCCACCCGGCAGCTCCGGGCTTTGAAGGATGAGCCACATTCCCCTGGAGAGCAATGGGCTGAGGGAAGCTGCCAGGGCTGGGATAACACAGCGGGGACAGAGCCCTGA
>CM019226.1:17188619-17214552 GCA_009741485.1 Malurus cyaneus samueli | reverse complement strand
CGAACAGGAGCAGGCAGGGACAAAAGGTGACGGCGGGACAGAGCGAGACAGGGAAGAAGGAGGGCAGGGACAGCAGAGAGGCAGGAGACAGAGCGAGGGAAAGCTGGGCTGGCCCCAGCATCCCCAGCCCGCGGGCGTAATCTCCGCGGATGTGAGTGTGCTGGGTACGGCGCTCCAACCCCTGTGAGCTCAGGCACCGAAGCCCGGCCCATTCCCTCCAGTCCCTTTTTTTCCCCAAAAGTGGTCAGCGCAACGGTGGCCAGAAAGCAAGAAGGTTCCATGTTGCCTCCACCAGGCTTAATTGCTTTCCCGCCTTTCATCTAGTTTGGAATAACTCACTTCCTCCCGGGATGGTGCACAGGGGGGATGCGGTCCGGTGGGGCTGGATCGCCGCGGGGACAGGGCCGGTGCTGGCGTCCATCCCGCCCAGGGAGCGGAGATGCTCGCCGGCCTGGCTGGAGGTGTCCCGTGACGCTTTGAGAAGCTCCAGCTGGTCTGGGAAAAAAGGCGTTGTGATGGCCCTGGGGCCCTGCTGTGGGTACAGGGTGGGATCCCTGAGTGTCCCCACGGCTGGGAACCCCATGGGGTGGCGGTGGCAGGGCAGGGACTATGGGGCTGGGTGCACATGGCCCTTTCCTGGGTTCTGGTGGCATGGAGAGATCGTGTGGGAGTTCTGGGTGCAATTGGGACAGAAAACTCCCGGCACCTCCATCCTCCTGCTCCATCAGCCCCGGCGTGGTGAGGAAGGAGCTCATCCCTGCTCCGGACACTGCTGCTCTGCCTGAGCCCCTGGGCAGTGAATCCAGCATGGAGCACAGCTCTGGAGCAGCAGGAACAGCATCCAGCACGGAGCACAGCTCTGGAGCGGCAGAAACAACCTCTGCAGCATGAAATAACCAAGGGAGAGCCAGCGAGACACCACCAGCTGCTCCTGTGGCTTTGCAAGGTGCTGACGTTCCTTGAGGGGAGCACAGAGCTGCGTTCTGGGGTGTCATTCTGGGCTGTTCATTCTGGGCTGTTCATTCTGGGGTGACATTCTGGGGTGTCATTCTGGGGTGTCGTGCTCCCTGGCTTGTGGGAAGGAGCCTCATCCTGAGCTATGCACGGGCACAGTGGTGGGGACAAATGTGGACAAGAGTGTGGCAGGGCAGGACTTGCACCAGTAACACATCCCCCAGAGGGCTCCTGCCATCTCCAGACCCCTGAGCCTGCTGGGACAGCCCCAAAGGCAGGGCCAGAGCCTCTCTGCCACCATGCCAGGCTTTGTACAGTGCAGGCTTTGGAATCACTCCAACTCTCCCTGGCACCACCTCAGCACCAGAGCCACTGCAGCAGAGCTGGACATCCCCACAGCACCTCAGTGTGTGTCCTGGGGACATCCCTCATCCTGGAGTAAAGGAGAAGAAGGGAACCCGCCTGTGCTGGACAAAGCACCAGAAAACTGCCCAGCACCTGCCAGGAGAGCAGGGATGGGAGCAGCAGAGCCTGGATCTGCCCAGATCCAGAGGGGAGAGGCATCTGCTGTCCTGCAAGGGGCGGGTATCTGGTCAGGAATAGAAAGCACTTCCCAGGGGCTGCTTGGGAAAAACCCCAATCCGTGTTTCAATTGCTGCACACACAGAGAGCCAGTGGCCCCTGGCAGGACAAGCCCTGGTTTTGCCAGGGCCCAGGAGCAGCCAGCTCCCAGCAGGTCTGTCTGTGGTCACCGGGGCACAGCGATGAGCCCAGGCTCAGTGAACTGGGATTGCACAGAGCACAGCAGGACATGCCCTTCCCCTGCTGCAGACAGCCTTGGTGCATGGCACTGAGCTGGGATGGCACCTGTGGGCTGTCCCCAGGACACGCTGGGGCTCTCCATTGGTACAGACCCTCCCTCACCACCTCCATTCCCCAAACCCCTCACTGTGCCCTGCACCCCGTGCCCAAACTCATCCCCATCCCTGGGAGCAGCAGGGAGATCTCCCAGCCCCTTCTGTCCCCTCTCCCTCTGCTCTTGGGGGGCTGGCTTTGAGCTAGGCACAACCGAGGGCTGCCATTAAACAAACACTATAATTAGAAACCAGGTTCCCTAAACGAAGTGAAAAATGTAACGTTAGCCCGTGTTTGTTCGCTGGATGCTGCGCTCTTGTTCCATGACCCAGAGGGGTCGTGCCCTGTGGTTTCTGAGAAGCCTTAATAAGGTAATGTTTAGGAGGTTACTATCTTTACAGCTCTTGTCTTATTACAACTCCGTAAGAAAAACATTTGGGGCAAAGCAGGATTCCTTGGCGCGGGTTTGTTTTTGTTACTCCTTCACTAAGATGCTGCCCAGCCATCCCTCCTCACCACAGATTCAGTTTCAGTATCTCCACAAAAGTGACTTTTTTCCCCACCTCCCGCTGACCTCCAGCCTCTCTGGCTGTGTTTGAGGGCACGGGTCAAGTGGTGGTGACAGCCCTGTCCCGGGCAGGTGGGGAGGGAGCCACTGGCTGCACATGGGGTGATGCCATGGGTCAGTGATGGAAAGGGCTGCTCCCACCTTCCCAAGAGCCCAGGAAGTGATAAGGAAAACCCTTCTAGAGCACAGACACACCGAATTCCCAGCCTTTCCCTCTGCTGCCCATCAGAAGGGCCTGCTGCTGCTGGAGGGCATTTCTCAGCCCGTGTATTATTACAACCCCTGCCTCCCTCACCCCCTTGCAGGGCAGGATTGATGGAGAAGCTACACTGGAGCAGCTCTGAAGGTGATCTTCAGCACCGGCTGGCTGCCCTGTGAATCCCTTCCCTCCCTGGACTGCAGCAGGGAGCAGGGAATGGGAACCAGGGCAGGAGATTGTCTGCTCTGCCTTCAAACCACCAGTTGCCCTCTGGTGATGACTGCCCAGGAGTTTGGGGGTCCCTGCATGTGATCCCTTGCCCAGGGTCACAGAGAGAAGCTTGGCTTGAGCACAGCCCTCCAAGACAGACATCAGTGTTGCTGCCAAGCTTTCCATTTACCTCCACCCTTGGCCTTGCCCTGGGAAACCGGGAACTTGGACTCCTGCCCACCAGCAAAGGCCACAAAGCCCTTAAAATGAGAGGCTTTCTCCTCACAGACCTGAGAGCATCTCCCAGCCCTCGGCCTCGCAGGGAAGGCAGTGGGGATGGCTCCAGGGTGCCCCATGTACCCCACACGGGGCTGAAGCACCAGCCCTTCCCACAGCCAGGAGCTGGGATGCCGAGGGCGCTCTGTCAGGACTGTCTCACCTTTGTAAAAGTGAAGCCACCCCTCTCCAAAGCACTCAGGGGCTGGTGTGTGATTGCTGCTGCAGGGGAAGGAGAACTGAGTTATTGGGAAGCCAGCATTGCCCACCCATGCTCTGCACAGGCTGAGGCAAGGAGCCCAGAGGGCTGGAAAAGGTCAGAGGGCAAGCACAGGAATCACGGAGGGAGCAGGGCATGGGGCCAGGCAGGATGATGGGATCCATGGCCAGCTAATGCCTCAGTGGTCCCTTCAGCCTCCCAGCTCTGTCCTCCTCTGAGGAGCTGAGACTGCCTTCACAGAGCACCCAGAGGGGCTCACTGGGACCAGGGTCTGTCCGTGCCATGCCCTCACACCAGCCCCTCCAGCCCTTCCCCAGTGCCACCATCGGGAAGCAAACACGGGGCACCGGGGCAGGGAGGCACCGGGGCAGCCACCGGCCCCGCAGCGGGCGCTGTGCCGGGCTGGGAAGGAAGGAAGCGGCTGTTCCCAGCCCGGAGAGCGGCAGAGCAGGCTTTTTTCCATCAGGTGCTCTGTCTCCAGCAACAGGAGGCAAAGGAAAACAAAAGCCAGGAGAGGAGCGCGACACAGGAGGAACCTGCGCGTCTGGATCGTGTAAGCAGCGACGTGCTGTAAACGCGGGCCGGGTGATGGATGTGCCGGAGGGGCTGCTCAGGATGTGCCGGACGCGCATCTTCCCCCGCCCGCCCGACGCCTCCGGTCCCCCCGGAGCCTCCTGTCCGGGGGCTCGGGGTGCTGCTGGCCCCGCGCTCCCCAGCCCCGCTCAGCTCTGCCTCCCGCCGCCCAAATCTGGCTGTTATCTCCCGCCTGGGATCCAAAGGGCGTGATTTACAGCATCACCCAGCTCCCCGCCCGGGGACGGCTGGATTAGAGCTGTATAAATAATATTGTGCAGTGATGCAGAGCCCGGGCCAGCGAGACATCGCGCTGCCAGCGTGGTCACCCCTCCTGCCCGCAGCACCCCGGCGCTGCAGCACTGTGATGCCCCTTCCCTCCCTCGGGAAAGCCCGTCCTGCCAGGCTGAGGGCTTTTGAGACAATGGGGGCACAGAAAAGGATGGGTCCTCGTCCTGCAGCAGCTGCTGTGGGGAGAGCACCCATCCCACCCGATGCCAGCAATAAATTCCTGGCGGCCCTGTCCAGCCGTGCCGTGTCTCTGTGTTTATGCAATGGCAGGAGCCGGCAGAATTAAGCACTTTTTGTTTTTCCCTTTTTTGAGAACGGGGAGTTTTAATTCCCACCAAACAATGTTCTTTTTCCAGCAAGCTTAAAATAAGCCTTTTTGGCTGGGGCGTCTCTGGAGCCGTTGTGCAAATAAGGATGTGAGCTCCATGTTCTGGCTGGGCCAGCACTACCTGGCAGGGGGGGTTTTGGGGGGACATGGGAGGCCCCCGGGCCTGGCTGTCCTCCCACACGCCACAGGGCTGGCTCTGGGCAGGGCAGCTCGCTGGAGCTTCCCTTTGATGAGTGGAAAATGTTGCTCATGCAGAGATAGGGATGTGCCCATGCCGGAGCCTCCCGCCAGACCCGTCTGCCTGGCCCCGGGGTGGGTGTGTGCCCAGGTGTGCTGGGGCCTCACAAACCCCATCAGGAGCCGGGTTCTGAAATAGCCTGGTGCCTGGAGAAGTGACCATGCCCTGCAGAGTGGCACCAACAGTGGTGCTGCCCACTGCCCACTGCAGCTGGAGGGGACAGCAGACCCCACACCAGCAGCTCCCACCCCAACAGGGACATTCCTGTTTGTAGGAAAAGGCACAAAGCTATTTTCTGCCAGGTTTGTGATCTGGTTTCCCCCATCCCCTTACCTGCAGTTGCTGCTGTGTGCTCTGCCCACAATCCCTGCCCAGGGCATCCCTCCTGCCAAGCCCTGAATCCCTCTGCAGAACAAGGCTGGTGTGGGTTCTGTGAGGGTAACCTGGCAAATAAACACCTGGCTTTGCTCAGGCCAGGTGGAGCTCACCTTCACAGCCTCCCCTGCCCCCTCTGGATCCCTGTTCCCACTCTCCAGCTGTTTCCTGAATTTCCCACGGCAGTGTGACAATGTGGTGACAGCAGCAGGGGATGAACATGCACAAAATCTGAGCATTTCTCCTCTCCCATCAGGGTCACCCCCTCCCAGGGGAGCCTTTGGGGGTTTCCAGCACTCCAGCCCTGCCCACCCTGCTCCCTCCTCCCTCAGGGATGGCACTGCAGCCAGGACGGGCACACAGAGCCCCCCAGCCATCCTGTGCCAGCTTGGGGGCAGAGCCTCCCCATCCCAGCCCCTTCCCTCGTGCGAGGCTGGTGGGGAAAAGCCTCCCGTGCCCGCCCCCGCCTCCCCCAGCTTATCAAATTTGGCCATGTCTGAAAAGGCCTGGTTTCCTTTTCACCAAAAAAGATCAAAACTGGGTAACTGGCTGCCGGCACAGATGCCTCTGCGCCTCTCTCATGTGTAAACAGCATTGCCGAGTGCTGACACAACGCAGGCACACGCAGGCGCCCCGGGGCTGCCACCAACCCTTCTGAGGGTCCCAGAATGGGGTGAAATCGCTGGGTGCAGGCAGGGGCTGCCTCAGCACCCCAGAAAATGCTGGTGGCCAAAGGCCGGGTGCTGCCGTACACCTGAAGCACAGGAAGGTGCTTGCAGAGCTCCTGAGGTGACAAACGGGGCACTCTGTGCTCAGATCTCAGCCAAGAGGACAGCAAAATGCTCGAAATGCTGAGCTGGGGATGTTAACACGGGCTGGGGTGGGTGGGAGCAGCCGGACTGTTTCCTGCTGCATCCCAGGGGAGGCAGAAGGATTAGGATTTGGGGGTACAGAGACTTTTATCCTATTGACAGGGATTTCCCGAGGCCCAGCTCACGGACTGGGGAAAGAAGGTGGGAATTTCCCACTGCCCTACAAAGCTCAAGGGCCTTCAAATCCCTGGGGATGCACAGCGAGACGGGAAGAGGAGGAGGGAACATCCAGTGCTGCCACCAAAGGAGCGGGGCATAACCTGTGCCCGGGAGCGTGGGGAGCAGCGCCGGGCACCCCGAATGCGGCTGGAGGGGAGGAGAGAGGGATGGAGGGCGGGATGGAGGGGCGGAGGATGCAAGGAGGGATGGAGGAGGAAGGGGGGGAGGGAGGAGGGGGGAGGGATAGAGGGCGGAGGGATGCAAGAGGGATGGAGGAGGGATGGAGGGGCGGATGGAGGGGCGGAGGGATGCACAGAAGGACGGAGAGGAAGAGGAAGGATGCGGACGGGAAGGACGGAGCGCTGGAGCGGTTGGGTGGCGGACAGCACCATCGCGTGGCACTTGACCGCAGGGACAGCGACAGCACAGGAAAAGGGGGTGCAGCGCCAGGCCCTGTACCCCGTCCCTGGGATGGGCATTACAGCCATCCACTCCCGTGCCTCAGTTTCCCTCCCCGCAGCACTCTGCACCCCGATGCTCGGTCCTGGGTGGCCAGAGGGGCACCCACCCATCCTCAGCACCCGCAGCTCGGGCCCAGACCCACGGCCAGCTGAGGGCACAGCTGCTTGTGCCCCCATGGCAGCAGAAGGGGAAGAGTCTGGGGGCAGACTGACCAGGGGTGTAGGGAATGATGGGTGCCATCCTCTCACTGCTGGGCTGAAGGGTCTGGGGGCTCCTGGGGACAGTAGAGCTGCTGCTGGTGGTGGCACACAGGTGACAGTGGCCCCTCAGCCCCAGTTACCTGCTCGCCTCACTGCCAGCGCAGGACTCAGCCACTGCTCCTCCTGTGAGCCCCAGTCCTGCTCTGCCAGCCCAGCAGCCGCGTCCCTCCGGCCCTGTCAGGGCTGTGACCACGCTGGTGGCACCACCGGAGCCCAAAGCACGTTATTACCAGAAGAGCCCCCTGGGGCTGCCTGGCCCATGGGGCACTCGCCACTGACCACAGTCGCCACCACCAGCGGAGCCAGCGCCCGGGGCGGCGACGGGTGGCCGAGTCCCAGACCACGCTGGCCCCCTGCCCTGTCTGCTCCGAGGCTCCCTGGCACCTTGGGGACCGGACACACCTCCGGCGGGGCACAGCCGGGGGCTGGGGCTTTCCCTTTTTAGCTGCCCGGCTCGCAGGGACCGGCCACACTGCAGGACAGCGCCGGCAGCCCCTCCGCGGCCATGGAGCGGGCTCCAAACCTGGTAGGTGCCTCCCTGGTGGCTCAGGGCTTGCTCCTCATTTTCCTCCTCTAACAGAATTATTTGCACGCTTGTTTACCGGGGGTTGTTTGTTTTGGAGGTGCCTGCTGTGGCGTGCCAGGACCATTGCTCCCACGCCTGGCACGGCGAGGATGGGGCAGCCTGGCAGAGCCACGCCAGCCCGGCCGGACAGCCCGGCACGGACCGGGAGAACAGCCCTGGCCGAGCGGTGCCTGCCCCAGGGCAGGGTGTGGGGCTGCAGGGACACGGATAGCAGGGAGAGGGACTACAGAAAGCAACTTTGTTCCCTGCTGGGCAGCCTGCCGGGTGGCAGCACACGGCCGGAGGGAGAAGGGAAGGAAAAAGCATCTTTTCTCTCTCACCGTCCTCAGGGCACAGAGGGAGGGCGAGGAGGGTTTGGATAAAGATCCCATTCTTGACTGTCTCACCTCTGTAAGGCTCCTTTTAAACCAGAGGCAGCCCAGGTACAGCCTGAGCCCTCCTGGCATGCAGCTGCTTGGGGTGGGCAGGGAAGGGACCGGGCACGGCTTGGGCAGCACAGGCAGGGGCACCTCAACTGCCAGGGTAGGGGCAGCCACACATTAGCTCACTGTGACCGTGTGCTCACCGTTCCTGCAAACTGCCCTTCCACGGGCCTCACCTGCAGGCCATTGCATGTGCCACCCAAAGTCATCGTGGTCCTGGTGACCCCTGGCAAGTGGGAGAGCTCCCCTTCCGTGCCAGCCCTGCAGCCTGAGCACCCACTCACCATCTTTGTTCCTCAGCTTCTCTTGTGCATCTTCACCTTCGCCATGGTCCCGGATGCCGAAGCCAAGGACCAGAGCAAGGCAGCCAAGGGCAGGAGAAGGGGCCTGGCACGACCCCCAACAGCCACCCCTGCCCTGGCCTGGGCCCCGGACGAGCCCTACAGCAGCATGGCAGAGTACGAGCACAGCATCCAGGACATGGTGCGCCAGCTGAGGAACGGCTCCGAGCCGGGTGACGCCAAGTGCCAGGTGAACCTGAGGCTCTGGAGGTCCAACGGCAGGAGCCTGTCCCCCTGGGCCTACAGGTGAGCTGGGGACAGGCACGGTGGCACTGTGCCAGGATGTGACCCCGAACCCCATTTCACCCCGGGCACCCACTGCCCCATCCCACCATCTCACCAGCCTTGTCCCGCTTTCCCTGTCCCCCAGGATAAACCACGATGCCACACGGATCCCGGCAGACATCCCCGAGGCCCGCTGCCTGTGCACTGGCTGCATCAACCCCTTCACCATGCAGGAGGACCGCACCATGGCCAGCATTCCCATCTACAGCCGGCTGCCCGTGCGCCGCCTGCTGTGCCCGGGGCCGCCCGAGGCGGGGCACAG
Organism: Malurus cyaneus samueli; assembly: GCA_009741485.1. Taxonomy (NCBI): domain Eukaryota; kingdom Metazoa; phylum Chordata; class Aves; order Passeriformes; family Maluridae; genus Malurus; species Malurus cyaneus. Next base: position 17,205,816 of record CM019226.1, on the reverse strand, counting down.
ACCCTCGGCCAGGAAGAAGTGCCACAAGAAGTATCAGATGGTGATGGAGACCATCGCTGTGGGCTGCACCTGCATCTTCTGAGGCTGCAAAGCTAACCCCTGCAGCTCCCCACGGCCATCTAACCAGCTTGCTCCTGCTTGCCGAGCTTACCCAGCCCTGGGAGAGGTCACCTGGCTGGGCATCAGGCTGAGGGCAGTACCCTGTGCAGGAGCTGCTCAAAATTCCCCTGCAGACTCCATCAGCCCCAGCAGCTGCTTTGGGGACACTGGTGCAGAGGCAGCCCCTGTGAGCCACTCACGGGACCCAGCAGCCATGCAGTGCCACCCAGTGCCCCCAGCCTCCAGGAAGGAGCTCAGCTACAGGCTGGGGAGAGAGGGGGGCAGCTGCCCAGGGTCCCTCTGGCCAGGCAGGATTGGGATTGGGATGGGGATTGGGACTGGGGAAGGAGGAGGCCTGATCCTGATGACAAAGTCCCCATTTCCCTTTGTTCGCTGCCTCGCTGCAACAGCTCCAATAACGCCCAACCCTCCCACCTTTCCCAGTCCTCCCCAGGGCTCTCCCAAGCTCCTCTGTGCCAGGCTGGGCAATCCAAGGAGTTGGGCAAGCTGCTGCTGGTTTGGGCAGCTTCTGCGGTCTCAATAAAGTGCATCGCTGGCCCTGGTCTGACACTGCCCTTCTGCCCTGCCCAGCTCCTCCCAGCAGAGCCCTTCTGCCCCGCAAACACAACCCTGGACACCCCCAGAAACTCAGAGCACCTGGCAGGACCTGTGAGAGCCCAGCCCGGGGGTACCAGGGGCTCCAGGCACAGGACAGGATCTCCAGCCCTACCTGTGAGTTTTCCAGGGGCAAAGCCAGGCTGGCAGGACAGACTGTGGGTGCTCAGGGGGGACACTGCTGCCAGTGCCAGCCAGCCTCGTCCCTGGATGCCCCTGAGATCCCTCCCAAACACAGTGACCCTTCTTCACAGAAAGCATGGGCTCCTTTCCGGTAGAGCCTGGGCAAGGGAAGCAGGGAAACTGAGGCACACGGCACAGACACAGCAACACTGGGCAGGAATTGTATTCCTGAAGGCCTTCAAGTCACCAGGACACAGCCTGTCCCTTGTCCCCCAGCCCCCCCTGGCCTCCCCAAGGCAATAAATACTCCCCAGGCTAGCACACACTGAAACTCCTGGCCCACCACCCTGCTGGGCGTCACAGCTCCGTCTTCACCTTGTGCATCAAGTCCTTCTGGTCGATCTTCTCCAGCTCCTGATGCCAGCGGTTGTAGGCCAGCAGGGCCACGTTTTTGGCTGCCACGGCTATCATCTCCATGGAGCTGGCCACCCACTCCACGCCACTGAGGTAGAAGAGGTTGTCGTGGAGCACGATGGGCGGCAGCGCCTTGGTGGCATCATAGCGGGGGTACGTCTGCCACTCGGTCACCTGCACCGAGTAGTAGGACCTGAAAAGGGTCTTCAGCTGGTGCTTGTCCAGCGGCTGCTGGGACAGGACGCGCCACACCGCCGCCTCCTGGGGCTGCTTGCGCCGGAAAGCCGCCGAGATGTTGACGGGACAGATGTTGTCCATGGCGTGGAAGAAGAGGTCGGGGGTGTCGGTGGTGAGGATGCTGGTGAAAGGGAACAGCTTGGGGTCGGGGAAGCCAAAGTAGGAGGAGTTGAGGTAGCCGTGCACCACGGAGGTGACGGAGGGCTGGAAGGCTCCGGGGAAGTCGGTGATGGGCGGGTCGAAGTTCTCGAAGGTGAAGTTGCTCCTGCTGGGATGCAGCGGAGTGGTCACCACCACCATGTCGTAGAAAGCCGAGCCCTGGCCTTCACTGCTCTCGTAGTGGACCTGGTACAGGGCTCTCCCCTCTGAAAAGAGACAGGGGATGGTCAGGAGCAGCCCTGAGCCCCAGGAGGTGCTGCCCTGGCCCTTTTCTCCAACATGAGCTCCATCCCCTGGTTTTCAGTCTCCACCAGTGTTGGACCATAACACCTGATGGTTATGGATGAGTTGCTGATGCCTTAGGGCAGCAGAAAGACTAGATTATCAAGGCTGTGGGAGAAAAATTCCAGAGAAGCCCAGCCTAGTGGGGGCAAAGAGGACTGGGAAAACACAGCTTCCCACCCCAGGCCCTGGATACTCTTCTGCTGTGTTGGATAGGGGAACAAGCCTGCAACAAGGATGGTGCCACAGAGAGATCTGAGGGACCTCAACAGGGAGGGAGGGCGACCTCAGGGCTGAGGTTGGTACTGCAGGATCCCCAGTGGATCAGGAAAGAAGGAGACAGAGATTCCCAGCCGTTTCCCCAGTACCTCCCCAGGACCAGGATGCTCTCCAGCCCCAGCATCCCCACGCTGCCATCACCCCGATGCACCCAGCCCCACAGCCGTGCCCAGGCTCACCCGAGCTGTGCAGGGAGATGCCCGTCACCCTGGCTGGGATGACACTGGCTTTGGTCAGCTTCAGCAGCCCCGAACACACCAGTTTATTCCCTCCTTCCACCGCCCAGGTGCTGCCCTGGGCTCCCGCCAGTGACATGGCTCCTGCGGAGAGGAAGAGGAGGGTGGCTCCACAGCCTGGCCGCAGAGGGGACACTGAGGAGTGTCACACAGCAAGGAGAGGTGGCTTCACCTGCGAAGGCGGGCACCAGCACGGACTGGCCGTAGTTGGAGCGCAGGACAGCGGCGATGACATCGTCCACGAAGCGCTGGGTGACACCCACCTCCAGCAGGGACTCGGCCACCGAGCGCTGGGTCATGTTCACGAAGGCCTCGCCGCCCAGCGAGCGCAGCAGCTCCTCCAGGCTGGAGAAGGCGTAGCCGTGGGCCTGGTACTTGTAGATCCTGGAGGTGACACGAGCAGGGGGCACGTAGTGATGCCCCGGTGCCAGGGGAACCCTCCCCAGCCTCGCGGGCTCTCCTACCTCATGAACTTCTCCATCACCTCCTCCACCCACATCTGCAGGCGCAGGAAGCTGATGCCGTAGTGCCACCAGAGCCGGAAGAGGTTGAGCAGGTACCAGTCGGTCTCCTCCAGGACGAAGTGCTCCCCGCTGAATATGGCGCTCTTGCCGGCCACCTCCCGCCGGTGCTTGAGGCCTGAGGAGCACAGGCACCACATGGCTCCCCCTCCCTGGGGAAAGCCAGCACCGGGCACACCCCAGCAGGGATTCGGGTAAAGATGCTCTTGGAGGGACATCAGGAATGAGAGACCCTGAGATGTGGGATCCCAGCCAGAGCATGTTGGGGCATCTCATGGAGCTGCTGCTGCCTACTGGGACAATCTGGTGGAAGTTTGTGCACAACCCTCCGCACGCTAATTCCACCAGGACCCTCTGGTGGTGATCACCCCATCCCTTTCTCTTCCAAGGCATACAGGGCTGGGCTGCATGGACAGCAGGGGGATCATCACATGCCTAGGGTGTCTAGGGCGCCCAGGGGGACCGGCAGAAACCCTCCCCACTGCCCCAAGCACCGGGGGTGTCCCAGCCCCCCAGCTCGGCGAGGGAGACCACGCAAGCGCTGGGATGCCCACGCTCACCCAGGATCTTGACGAAGTCCTGCATGTGGAGGCTGAGGGCGTGGATGGAGGCTCCCCGGCTCTCATACTGCTGCTTGTTGACGGTGACGGTGGCCAGGCGCCCGCCCACGCCCGCCGCCTCGTACACGTCCAGCTGCACCTGCGGCCCGAAGTGCTGCTGCAGGAAGTACGCGGCGGCCGAACCCCCGAGCCGGCGCCACCACGGCTGCGGGCGGAGCGGCGAGGGGCCGGGTCAGCAGCGCCCGGGGCCGCGGGGGTCCGCCGCTCCCCGGCCGCGGTGGGAAACGCCAGCGCCCCGCTGGGATGAGGGGATGCAGGGATGGAAGGGATGCAGGGGATGCGGGGTGCGGAGCCCCTCCGCCGCGCAGGGTGCGGAACGCTCCGTGCCGGCCCCGGCGGAGCAGGAGGCGGCCCGATCCCCGCCGCGGGCACCCGGAGCCCCGGCCCGAGCCGTTCCCCCGCTCCCCGCGTACCGAGGAGCGGCGCGCGCGGGCGGCGGGCGCGGCCGGGAGCGCGCCAGGAGCGCGGTCGGGCCGGCAGCAGCGGCAGCGGCAGCGCGGCGGGGAACGGGCCATGGCGCGGAGAGCGGGGGCCGGCAGCGCCCGCCCCGGCCCGCCCCTCCCGCAGGCTCGGCCCCGCGCCCCCGCCGCGCCCGCCCCGCGCACAGCATGGCAGGCACACCCGGTATGGCACAGCACGGCTCGGCATGGCACGGCACAGCCCGGTATGGCACGCACGCTGGCATGGCACGGCACGCCCGGTATGGCACAGCACGGCACGGCTCGGCGTGGCACGGCACAGCCCGGTATGGCACAGCACGCATGGCCGGCACGGCACGGCACAGCCCGGTACGGCAGCGGCACGGCTGGCCCGGCACTGCACAGCACGGCTCGGCATGGCACGGCATGCATGGCACGGCACGGCACGGCCCGTATGGCACAGCACGGCACTGCATGGCACGGCACGGCCCGGCTCGGCATGGTACTGCATGGCACAGCGCAACACGGCACGGCCCGGCATGGCACGGCACAGCACTGCATGGCTCGGCACGGCACGGCACAGCACTGCACGGCCCGGCATGGCATGGCTCGGCACGGCACGGGCGGGGGAGGCGGCAGCAGCCCCGGGCTCCGCGGCACCGTTCCGGGAGCCCCCGGCGAAGAGTGGCACCGAGGGGACACGGGGGACCCCGGCATCCTGCCTGCTCTCCGCTCCTTACAGCCTCCCACAGCCAGGCCCCAGCCCCGGAGCTGGCATCATCCCTGCGGGATGCACCGCAGGGCACGGCCGGGGCCGTTCTCCGTGTGCGCACACCGAGCTCGCTGCATCCTGCCTGCCTCATGCAGCAGCACGGGCATTTCACGGTTTTGCTCGGGCTTTCTGCCCTGGGCAAAACAGCCTGGCAGCGAGCAGCTTGTGCCAAGGGCATCCCACGGGAACCTGCTGCTGCTCGGATTGCAAAGGAGAGCAAAGGCTGAGCAAAGACTCTGGAACAGGTTGGACATGTAATTACAGAGCCAGAGCCTGCTCCAGCCCAGGGCTGGCTCCTTACCCAGGGACAGAATTGTGTTTGAAAATCCATTACTCAAACTTTTTCTGGGAAACATAAGACAAGCACAGGCCCCTTCCTTTCTGCATCCGGGGGCCATTTCAGACTTCCTGCACAGGGAGCACATACAAATGTGAATATCTGGGGTGGGCACAGACAAAAATTGCCCTCATTCAGCTCACCCGAGTCCTTAAAATGGCCAGGATCCCACCAGGATGGGGAGACAAGGATCCAAAGCAGCTTTAAACACAGCACACAAATATCTTTGCAGAACGTCTTGGTTTTTACGTGCTCTTACTTAACCAGCCTGATTTGCCCAGGGCTGTGGGTGACAAGAAATCTGCTGTGCACACAGCAGGGCACCCAGGCAGGTCAGCACTGCTCCCAATCCTCTCTGTGCTTGCAGGAGTTCTGGAATATCGTTTTGCCATAAGCAAAATGCTCTGCCCCAAGCGCTGAGGCTTCTCTGCAGATGGTGGTGCCTGTGTTTTGAAAAGCCCCAACTCTCACTGTTGCAAAAACAGCAGAGCCAGAAACTTCCTAATACAGCAGCAGGGTTTCCTGGGCTGGTGTGGTTACACCAAACAATGCTCGTGCATTTTCAGCAGCAGGAGGAAAAGCCTCCAAAATGGGACATCACCCCTGCATCAAGGCTGGCTTTGCTGGCAGGTCTTCAGCACGGAAATATTGATCTCACCCCATAAAGGCTATTTGAAAATGGTCTCTTCCAAGTGTTTTTTATTGAGGGGAGAAGTGCTGGGGGGCATTCAGAGCTCTGGGAGAACAAGGCCCACCCACATGGCACCAACTGTCACGGCAGAAGCAGGAATGGAGGCCCAGCTATTTTTGCATTGAACGAAGGGAGAATGAAATCTGTTACAAACACACCCTTACAGAAAAAAAGCCTTGTCTTTCCTCTGACAAATCCCTGGAATCACAGCCTGCCTGTGGATTCACAAGTGTGAATGCACCCTGTAAATTAACCCAGCTTTAATTGCACAATTCACTGGCTGCAGCACAGCACACTCAGGGGCAAACAGGCAGCAAAGCCAAATGAAGATAAAACCAGATATCCCGATTTCAGCTGCTGGCAGAGCTCTGCTGAACCAAGCACTGTGAGAGGCTGGCAGAAAAGATTTTTCTACACTCATCCAGCAGCAGACCCAGCAGGAAGTGTGGAAACACCACGGACTGACACTCCTGGGCAGGAATCACCCCTGTGTGAGCAAAGACAACACTTCACGTGTGTGTGCATTTGTGGGAGTGCTCCTAAAGCACCGTTAATGAAATGTTCAGCCACAGCCCACGGGATCAGGAACAGCAGAAACCTTGCAATGTGCATTCCCAGGTGGTTGGGGTTGGAAGGAGCTGCAGTTTGGGGCAGGGAAAAAGGCAAGAGAAGTCACTGCAATTCTTTTGTTTTATTAGCAAATGGACAGTATCTGGACATGGAAAGGAGATCAGCCCTTGCCAACATCAACTCAAATGTCGTTGTCAGTTCCTTGCACTGCTCCCACACATCTCTCTTTCATACAGCCAGAACCTTTGGGTAAACAAAGAGCACAGAAACACACAAAAACCACAATATATACACATTTTCCCCCCACCTCAATGGACTTAGATTTTTGGAGATTAGCAATGCTTTGTTCATTGACTTTGCAAATAATATCAAAACATCTCGAGTTTTAAAATAAAAAAATACTACAATATTCACAATATAAAACTTAAATACTTTTTTTTTTTTTTTAATTAAGGGACTGCTAAGAGCTATTGAGTGATCACAGCTCTCCCAACAGAAGCTCTGCTGCTGAAGCACTGAGAAGGTTCACAAAGCAACATTCACTCCATTCTGCACTGCTCCTGGTCAGAGTTCAGACATTGCCATGCTCATGACAATGCCACTGGAGACTTGTCCAGGTGTGGAAATGATGAAAATGTACATGACACTTCCTTCCCTGTTATTCCCTCCCTCCTGAAGGATTCTTGTGTTTTTTACTGGATAAAGGGACTGCAGGGGAGCAGCTCATGGCTCAGTCCCCTCCCTGCAAGAATTACACAAAACAGGACAGAAAAGGCAGAAAGAACCTACAAAAGGAGAAATTCAACCCACCCTTCCACAATCTCATCCAGAAGACATCATTAAGTGTGCTTGAAAGGCAAGAGCATCATTTCCCTGGAAAATCTGGATTCTGTGATGGAATCCAGGTTTGCTTATTTAATTTTCACCTTTCAAGGGAAGCAGAAACTGGAACAAAGAACAGGATTTATCTCTTTGGTAACATCTGTGGAAGAGTCTCTCAGCACTGGGTCCATTTCTCAGGAACCATAAAAACCTGATGGGATCCTGTGGAAGTTTTGTAGGTTTGACTGGAAGAAGAGCTTGCCCCCAATCAAATAGGGTCTCTGTAAGGGTGGGAAAGAACTGGATCCCTCTGATTCCTGCTGCAGGGACACAGCAGTGCCTCAGTGCAAGCAGCCCCCAGACAGACAAACTGAATCAATATCATCTCTCAGTACAGACAGAAGCTCTGGAGTGCATTTTGGGGTATTTCCTTAAGGCAGAAGTGGGTGAGCACTGGCTGAGGAGACAGACAGGGTTAACAAACAATCCCAAGTGGACTGAGTGGCTGTAACAGCTTTTCACAGTTCAGATGGCTCCACGGGTGAGTTTAAGGAGGATTTGGATCCATCACTCCTGCTCACACCCAGCTGCAGCCTTTCCACGACAGAAAAACATTGTGTAAAATGCCTGTGCTCCTGTTTGGTTCCTTACAACTCAAGCTCCCCTTTCAGACTGGTTTCCAGCTCTCCCCTCCTACTGCAAGACTCAGCTGAGAGGCAGCCCCACTGTTCCTTCCAGCTGAGGATGTGGCTTTCTCACTTTTGAGGCAGAACAGCAAGATTTGTAGCGCCACTTTTTGTATTTTACTCCTTCTCTGGAGAAACAGCGTACCCTGGTGAGCTGCTCAGCAAAACAATCAGTAGGAAATCCTGTTTATCTCTGAAACTTCCAAAAACACGATAACAATACAAGAGCACTGAACAAGAAGTTTGTCCACGAGCTAAAGCTCCCAGGAAAACAGAGTTTCAGGGCTGAAATGTCCAGCACCTCCCTCAGATCCTACTGCAGAAAGGCAAAAAGCCACACTCCAGAAAGGATCCACTGCAGACTCACACCACGGCTGTCACCAAAAAAGTTTGCCTGGAACAGGTTAGAAATGTGCAGATTGCTTAAATTTCTGGGCTGACAACCCACTACCTGCACACAGCCTCCCCAGGTGAAAGACTGTCCATGTTAAAGGCTGTGATAACCTCAATGTCCACCACAAAAGGGTTTTTCAGCTGAAGCCTGCAAAGGAATGGGAGAAGAATAAATTTTCTTCCAAACCAGGGATGGTGTCCTCTCTTAAATAAAGCATTTTTGGAAGTGGATTTGTCAGGTCATGGATCCGATTCCAGAGTGTAAAAAGGAAGGAATGAACAAATCAGTAAGAAACAACCTGAACACGAACCATTCCTGGTTTTGGGGCTTTATCTGCTCTTCCATCATTTGACTGCCTGCTGCTCTGCAAAGGGTTAAATTTTATCTTCCTCAGCGACTGCATCCTTTCAGCTGAGATAAATGAACTCCCAGGCAATAGGGCCAGTGGGAAATACATATGTGCTGTGACAACAACATGCCTCCAACCAGGAGGACAGCTCGAGGTCAGCTTTCACCTCCTCAGCCTTCTGCTCCTCTCGCTTTCTTCTTGTCACTGCTGCTAAAATTGGTTCAAGGACACTTGAGATTTTGTAGCAGAGAAGATTTTTCTCCTCGTGTCAAAACCCAAAAGGTTCAATATTTACTAGGACCACACGAAAGTCGGATCTGAATGCGAATTGGGATTGGTGTAATGTGAAGATCTCTGCTGGAGAGCTGAGAAAACAGAACAGTCCAGATTTCCTGCTCAAGGGTACAGCTCCATTTTGCCAGCAGCTGCAACAAAGAGCACACAGTTTATCATGCTTGAAAGCTGCACAAATACCCACCAGGGAGGAGAAATTACTCTCCTCTAGAATATACATTTTGGTTGGAGATTAAGAGATGCGAGGACAGTTTTCTGGTTCCATTACAAATCACCACTCCTTGTTTTACCTTTGGGAACAAGGAGGCAAGCTGCAATTTTACCTGGAGAAGGAATATTAACATTAATCTGACCTAACAACTGAATTCTTTTTAAAACCCTCATCTCTATTCAGCTCTAGTACGACAGAGATTCTGTGAATTCCAGGTGGTTTTCCTGAAGCAATGTAAGAAAAGCTGCCCTTAAATGTCATCTCAAGTGATCATCTTCACCCCATCCGAGGGCTCTGGGGACAAGGGAAGACATCCAAACCAGGTGACAATAATACTCATCTCTCTGGACTTTTCCCAGTGCTTGGCACAGGAAAAGCCTCACCACATCCCTGTGAGGTAGGTCAGTGTTATTATTATAGTCCCTTAATCCAGCTGTGGAAATTGAGGCAGAGAAGTTCCTTTCCCAAAGGCCACTGCAGGAGTCTCCCTCAAAGAGAGAACAAGCAGAGAATTTCCCTTTCCCTCCTGCATCTCCCCTCTTCCCCATCCACACCTTCAGAGGGAAACAAGCAGAGAAAGAGGCTGCAGTGCCACAGATTTCTGACAGAGAGCAGGACCTACGACCACTCCACGGATCCCAAGGGGGAGCATCAAACACACGAGAACCTCAAAACGAGCGGCGGCAGCGGCGCCATTCCGCCACACAAACCCGGCTCAATAAATAACAAAAATAACAAAATACACACAGCTGGCACAGCTGGCACCGTCCCCAGCTCAGGATGCTCCCGGGTGGGGCCACGTCACTCGTGTGACTCCACGGCCACCCCGACCAGCGCGTGCCGGATGGTGCGGCCGTGCAGTTTGTAGCCGTCCTGCGTCACCAACGCCACCGTGCCCGGCGGCACGCCCTCGGCTGGCACGTGGCAGATGATCTCGTGCTCGTAGGGGTCGTACCTGCCGCCCACGGGCTTCATCTTCTGCAGGCCGTGCTTGGCGAACACGCTCTGCAGCTTGGCCTCGAGCAGGGACAGGCCCTCGTAGATTTTTTTCAGCGCCGGGTTGGGGTCGCTGGGCTCCGCCTCGCCCGCTGCGCTCTCGGCTGTTTTCTCCAGGATGTCTGCTACCTCCACCAGGTCCCTGCAGAAACTCTGGATTCCTGCAGGAAGGACATGAAGGACAGGCTATAGAACATCCAGAGCTCCAGCACCAAGGACAGACACAAAGTCACAGCGGTTTGAAAGCACCTTTAAAGCTGCTCATTGATTTAAAATTAATTTAGCGATTAAGGCGGTGTCTTCTGATTCCTGTAACCAAAATTTCAGCATTAAGGGTAAACTAAAGACTCCCCAAACCAAGGTATATGCAGGAAATGCACATCTGTGCCATGAACACACATTTATCTGTTCTTCCTGATGAAGCAGAGCATTAATGCTCACTCCAAACAGTTTATTGCAACTCAGATCTGTCATTTAGGGCTCTGCTCCACATCCTCCTGACACAATTTTGTCACACAAATGCCCATTCCGCAGGGAACAAACACAATGGGGGAAGCAAAAACAATGCATGGCTATTCAAAAGTACAAAATCCCCCTTTATTCATAGCTTAAAACCACTGTGGAGAGGCTGGACCAAAATGGTCCCTGGGTTGGTCATGAGAAGCCAGGCAGGTTTTGTCATTAGAAAAAGGGGGTTAGACTGGCTGCATTTCCAGAAGTGGCTCCTTGCACAGCGCAGAAATTCCAGGAAAAGCAGCCTCCCTCAGTTACATAAATGTCATAACTCCCTGACTGGAATGACACATCGGGGAAACAGAAAATGAAGCAACAGTCAGGCGCTGTCTCCAGCTGTACATGTGAACAGGCACAGAACAAAGGCAGAGGAAGGAGGTGCAACAAAGGAGCAGACAGGAGCCCAGCAATTGCCACTCATTTCACGGAATCAGAGTCATTTAGGATGCTCAAGAGTTTTAAGATCAGCACTGCCAAGGCCACCACTAAATCACGTCACTGAGTCTTTTAAACACCTGCAGGGATGCCCCACCTCTTCCCTGCCAGTGCTTGGCACCACCCTCAGTGAAGAAATTCTCCTGAAATCCAATCTAAACCTCCCCTGGCACAACCTTCCTCTTGTCTAACCCTTCATTAATGGGGAAAAGAGACCAACCCCACTTTGCAACAGCTTCCTTTCGGATTTTTCTCTTATCTACTCCAAGTCTCACTCTGTGAGCCATTTCTAACAAAGAACTTATTTTTATTTCACGTGTTTATTTCATATGCTATATATTAAATCCCAGGAGCTCAAAAAACCCTCTCAAAATCAATCACCCTGTTGCTGATCATCCCCAAACTCAGCAGCAATTTTACAGCACCACGGGTAGAAGGTAAGAAAACACAGCAGCTCTAATTTCAAGGCTGCTATAATTCTAACAATAAACCTCCTGAGATTGATGCATTATGGAGAAAAACAGTTTTTCATTCTCAGAGATGGTTCTGGCATGCTGCAATGTCTGAACAGCAGTTTCTTCCCCCTTCACCTGCTTCTGCTGCCAAAGCTACAAATCCAGCTTGTTTCACTGATGCTAAAATATTTCTTTTAGAAGTTTTAAACATCTAATCTAGAGATTGACAACCAGATTGCCCCAGGCAGCATCTACCTCCCGTAAACTAGAGCAGAAGAGGCTGTTAATAGAGAAAAGGAGATCACAAACTGATGGCACAGCTGAGGATAAAATATACCCTGCCAGAGCCAATCCTCAGCACACAGGGTTTCAACCAAGTCAGCAGAACTAAACTCAGCTGCACTGGGACTATTAAAAAAAAAATAGTCCAATTCTGTGATTCTGTGGGTAAACCTGATAGGACAGGACACAGCTGGACATAGAGAAAAAAATAATGATTAAGTCCCAATATCAAGAGTGCAGGCCAAACATCACATCAGGCTTTACAATGAACGAGGGAGGGCAGGATAGGGGGACAGAAAAGCTGTTGATTAGCATTTTCTGCTCAGGCAGTGCAGCAAACACAGCCCTTTTGCTTACCAAAGAGTTTGGCATCTTCCACAAACTTCTGTGTTCTCCTCCGGACGTTCTCGGAATCTGCCAGAGCTTTCCGGTATCGCTCCTGTAACCACAGTGGGGACACATCAAACTGGGAGGTAAAACCCCATTCCTCACCTTGGGAAATGCTTTAAAAAGAGGGGGATGTGCTGGGCTCCTCCATTTTCATACACACAGTGTAATTCTATGAATTACCAAAAACTGCAACTCCCTCAGAAGAGCCGAGGGAGGCCAGGAATATTTTGGGCACCGAATGACTGAATTCAGCTGAGCAGCAATGTCAGGCTGCTGCTGAGATCCTCCTTCCACAGCAGGCAGTGCAGTGAGCAGCTGATTTATCACTCAGAGAATGCAGAGTTCTCAGGGTGATTATCTCCACAACAGCTCAATGCTGTGGTATCTAATCCCCTTCTCAGTCACGTGTGCTCTTCAATATAGAACATGATTTTCACCACATGCTGCCACTTAAAGACTTTCCTTCTGGGATAATGGGGATCCAGTGTGACACAGAGATATTAAAGAGTGTCTAAAGGAGGGAATGGGGATGGGGAAGGGTCTGGAGGGGCCATGGAGGAGCAGCTGAGGGCACTGGGATTGTTCAGCTGGAGGAGGCTGAGGGGAGACTCAGTGGGGCTGCAGCTCCTCCCGAGCCAGGAACGGCCGGAGCTGGGCCAGGGAGGGTCAGGCTGGAGAGCAGGGAAAGGTGCTGGGCACCTCAGAGGGTGCTGGCACTGCCCAGGCTCCCCAGGGAATGGTCCCGGCCCCGAGGCTGCCAGGGATGCACAGGGGGGATTGGTGGGGGTCTGGGCAGGGACAGGAGCTGGGCTGGGTGATCCTGGAGAGTTCAGGATATTCCAGGATTCTGTGCCAATTTGTGATGCTTTCACTGCCACAAGGCTGTGGAAGGAGTGCCCATCCCAAAACACGGCTCCTTCTGCCAGGATCACACCACCAGTGCCCTGCTGCTGCCTCTGCTGACAGATGGTGCTTTTGGGGTGCAATTTCCCCCTCTCACATTCAGGGCACAGCCTTCACTGATGATCAAACATTTCTTTTAGCATTCACAAAAAAAAATCCAGCAAAGACAGAGCGAGCCAAGGGGACTGAAGCAAAGGCACCCTGATGCCAGTAGCACACTCACAGTTAAATCTCGGACTTGCTCTTCCAATTTGGTGGCTTTGTGCTCCAAGGCACAGTCAGGGAGGGGGGGTTTGGGCTCCTCACTGGGATCTTCGGGGCCACACTCATCTCCTGTGCTTCTCTGCTGAGCTGCAGTGCTGAAAGCACAGGGGGAGCCTCTGAAAGACAAGCTAGAGACAAAGAAACAAAGTTAAGCAACATCAGGGTCAAGGAGAGTTCTAGATTAGTGTCATGACTAAAAGCAGGCTCTCTGAGAAAGGTACACAGGATTCTAGCCACAATTTTAGCTCGTTTCAGAAAACACAGACAATCAGCACAGAAACACAAAGAGGTGATTTAAAACTCTTTATTTTAGACTAACATGGCACACAGAGGCTGTACACCACTTCTCTGGCCTTGAAAAGAGGCAGATTTTCACAGAAACACAGAATAACTGAGGCTGGAAAAGACCCTCAACCCATGAACCTTTGACTGATCTCCACTTTGTCAACTACACCAGAACATCAAGTGCCACGTTCAGTTGTTTCTCAAACACCTCCAGGCATGGTGACTCCACCACCTTCCTGGTCTTTTCCAACCTCAATTTCCATTCAGAAAACATTTCCATACACACTAATCAAGGAAGGGTATCTCCTTTTTTGAGAACACCTGGGCCTTTCCTCTGAGCAAAGCTTCCAACACCCCCTTTGTGCAATATTTTACACCCCGTCCATGCAATATTTTCCATACATTCAGTGCACATCTACCCAGAGAAAGGCCAGAAATGCCTGTGCTGGCAGCAGCTCCACCCCTGTGTTTACACAGCACAGTTCCACTGCACAGAGACAATAATTCAGACCCCACAATCGATCCAGTGAGGTCACATTACCAGGCCTGCACCATTCTTCCTCTTTAGCAATGCTGTGTTGCTCAGGTTCAATGTCTCAGAAAAGCACAGAATTTGGTTTGGGATCTATCACAGCTCCTTAGTGCTTTTCAGCAGTTTTTCCCCCTTTATTCCACTACTGGAGTTGAGCAGAATTCAATTTCAAGGAGTTAAACCAGCTGAAAAATGACCCTATAAAACAAGAAGGCTTTTCTCTCTGTGTCCCTGAACAGGTTTGCTGCCAGATCAAATCAGTGCAAGTGCCAGCACCAAAGGGAAGGCAAACATGGGAGGTGTGGGCAGAGAGGAGGCATCCCTGAGGTGGCTCAGATTGGTTCAAAAGCCCAGCTCAAGAGATCTGGATCTGCCCAAAGACCACCAGGCATCTGCTCCCACCCCATCTTTAGCTGCCCAGATGTTCCCTCATTTAAATCCTTAATGCCAGGTTAATGTCCCACAGCACTAATGACAAACTTCCTTTCCCCACCTGAGCACATTTGCATGTGCAGTTTTTATTAAGTGGGAACTTAAAACATCATCTGGGTGTCAAACCACTCCTTTTCAACAAATTATGTGCCAGATACAAATCCGAAAGTGCTTTTTCTACTGACATTTGCTCTAGAATAGGACCTTCCTCAGACTAATTTTTAAAGGACCATCTGGGTTCTAGGAATGACAACACAGGGAAAAAAAAAACCCGCATTTCACCCCTGGCTGCTCTTTGGGGCACAAGACTCCAACTTGAATGATTTTTAAGATTCCTATCACATCACATTCATTTTATTTAATAGCAGTACTTCATCAAAGTTGGAGAAAGTAAACTAAACTGGAGGGAACACAGAGCAGGACCCCTTCACCAAACCTTCAAAAATCAATCTGTAAGGCTTTCTTTGCACATAAAAGTGCCCATGGCATGCACCAGCTACAAGCTTTATCCTTTACCATCTCCCATTTCATTTCAAAGAGCTGCAGGGATGGAATTCAGCCAAGCTACGGAGGAACCAAAGAACCTGAAACGCAGCTGAGAGATCTCGCTGGGCCCCTCAGAGATCAAACTCCTGTGTTTTAAAAATAGGCTGTGCAGCTCAGTTAACTCCTCTGCACCCAGGAAGCCAAACTTGGTGAGATATTTATTTCCCTGTGGTTCCCGTGCAGGGATGGGTGTGTTTGGCGTGGGAGAGGGGCAGGGATCCAGCTCTGAGGAGCTGCCTACGTGGAGCAGGGAGCTGTCTGTATGGACTCCTTGATCCCATATCCCAGAGCGCTTCCCCCGTGCAGGGACATGCTCTGGATATCACGTGCTGCCTGGAAAAATCGTGGGCAAGAAACCACAGCCTTGACTCCAAAGGGAATTAAGGGAATTCTCCAGCTCTGTTACACAGAATCGAAAACGCCGCCGCTCGATTTGCTCCTTCCTGCAGGATGAAAGGAATCCTCCCCCAGCAAGTGGCAGGAGCTATTTAGGGGCTGTCCACTGTCTGGGCTCCATCTCCTAAAGGCTGGCTTGATCACAGCCACCCTAAAAATAGGCAGAGATCCCACGGGAGGAAGCTGACACATCCTGAAGTGACAGACGCGTGGAAGGCGTGGGCCGTGCCGAGGGGGTTACACAAGTTGGTGTTACAGAAAGATTTACAAAGTGAGAGGGAGAAGAAGAAGAGGAGAAGCTGATTGCAGCCATATGGCTCAAGCCAATTGTCCTTCAAGATCCGTATTTCAGTGATGAGAAGGGACTCTGGTCAGGGATACAGAGGTGTCACCTCTTTCTGGAGCATCCCAAAGTGACAATCGGCTCTCTCTAAGCCAAGGGTTCTTCCCCACCTCTCCTGGAACGCTCCCTCCTCCTCCCAAATCAGCGTGACAAAGCACTCAGTGCTGAAACATCTGCTCTGCTCGCAGCTCTGCTGAGCCTGCTTTGGAAGGAATTCTAATTACTCCCAATTCCTTCGTGCTGTTTCATCAGGGAGTGACTCCAGAGATAATCCAGTGGAAGGAGGGGATTGTCTGGCTCTGCTCTGCTCTGCTCTGAGGTGGCCTCACCTCCAGTCCTGGGGGCAGTTTTGGGTGCCAGAACGTAAGAAAGACCCAAAGGAGGGACAAAAGAGAGACACAAAGATGCTGAAAGATGCAGGAGGACCATGCCAGGGTTCAAGAAGCGTTTGGACAACGCTCCCAGGGATGCACAGGGCGGGATTTTTGGGGCTGTGCAGGGACAGGAGCTGGACTGGATGATCCTGTGGGTCCCTTCCAGCCCAGGATATTCTGGGATTCTCTAACACCAAGAGGATTCCTCCTCAATGAAGCTTCAACTTGTGCACTCAGCAGTTTCACAGCAATGGCAGGTCCTGGTGATCCTTCAAGATAAAAGCCTGCTCATCTCCATCACTCACCTATTTCACACTCACTGCATCTTTTTTTAGAGGCAAAGCAGTTTTCACACATATAAGAGGAAGAATTTCCTGACATGCATCTTTACATTTAGTCCCAAACACAGCTGCCTCTATTACATGCTGCAGATTTATTACATTACATTTAAATAGTCTTTTCTCTTCTAGACAAAAAAAAAAAATCATGTGCATTTTGGCTTTTTTTTTTCTTTTCATCTGCCCACATTTCACTCAAATAACCAAGGCACCTTTATGGATTTCTCTTTTATAAGACATATTCCATGATGTCCAAAACCTGAGCTTTTCTGTCTAAATATTGACACAATGAAATGGATTCCCTTCTTGAGACCACCCAGCACACGCTGATAGCACATGTGCCTTTTCACCATCAAACCCAAAACCCGACGAGCACGTTAAACGCGTAATTAATGAATAAATGGTTCAGCTAGGCGAGACACAGACCCCACCCACAGCGGCAGGAAACCACCTCCCAACGTGACTTACCGAGCGCGGAAAAGCTTCGCCTTAAAAATTAACAATAATTTAAGCCCCCCAAACCCATTTTCCGGAAAAAAAGTGCTCGATTACCGGAGGTTATTTCTGCTCCAGGGCGTTTTGG